>JAWNLL010000429.1:0-347500 GCA_035042425.1 Drosophila flavopinicola
TGTTTTCTTCTTTATACTCTTTTCGAAGAAAATAGTATATTAAGTTTGTCCTGAAGTTTGTAACGCATAGAAGGAAGCGTCGGAGACCCCCAAAAGTTACTGCCAGTATGCTTAGAATGACAATACAAATTGATCTAGCCATGTCCGTCTGTCTGTCTGTCTGTCTGTCTGTCTGTCTGTCTGTCTGTCTGTCTGTCTGTCTGTATGTATGCAAACTAGTCCCTCAGTTTTTGAGCTATCGCGATAAAACTTTGCATAGACACTTATTATTCCAGGGGACAGCACATTGGTCGGAGCCGGCCGGATCGGATTACTATATCTTATAGCTGCCATACAACTCGAAGTCGTTTTTGGCCATGTATCCCATGTTTTTGAACCTATCGCGATGAAACTTTGCATTGATACTTATTATTCGAAGAGACATCACATTGGTTGGAGCCGGCTGGATCGGATCACTATATCTTATAGCTGCCATACAACTCGAAGTCGGTTTTGGACATATATCCCATGTTTTTGAATCTATCGCGATGAAACTTTGCACCGATACTTATTATTCAAAGAGACATCACATTGGTTGGAGCCGGCCGGATCGGATCACTATATCTTATAGCTGCTATACAACTGGCAATGAATTAAATATTCTTAGAACAAAAAAAAACAAGTGGGGAAGGATTATCTTCGGCGTGCCGAAGATTTTATACTTTTCGAACCTATAGGCAATTTTCACTCTGCCAACTGCACCACTGAAATTTCATAAGCTGTAAAAAATCGTTTTGTCGCGTAACATTTTATTTTTTGTTCTAAGAATATTTAATTCATTGCCAGTTGTATAGCAGCTATAAGATATAGTGATCCGATACCGGCTCCAACTAATGTGATGTCTCTTTGAATAATAAGTATCTGTGCAAAGTTTCATCGCGATAGATTCAAAAACATGGGATATATGGCCAAAACAGACTTCGATTTGTATGGCAGCTATAAGATATAGTGATCCGATCCAGCCGGCTCCAACCAATGTGATGTCTTTTTGAATAATAAGTATCAGTGCAAGTTTCATCGCAATAGATTAAAAAACATGGGATATATGGCCAAAACCGACTTCGAGTTGTATGGCAGCTATAAGATATAGTGGTCCGATCTGGCTGGCTCCGACCAATGTGCTGTCCCCTGGAATAATAAGTGTCTGTGCAAAGTTTTATCGCGATAGCTCAAAAACTGAGGGACTAGTTTGCATACATACAGATAGACAGACAGACAGACAGACAGACAGACAGACAGACAGACAGACAGACAGACAGACAGACAGACAGACAGACGGACATGGCTAGATCAATTTGTATTGTCATTCTAAGCATACTGGCAGTAACTTTTGGGGGTCTCCGACGCTTCCTTCTATGCGTTACAAACTTCAGGACAAACTTAATATACTATTTTCTTCGAAAAGAGTATAAAAATGTTACGCGACAAAACGATTTTGTACAGCTTATGAAATTTCAGTGGTGCAGTTGGCAGAGTGAAAATTGCCTATAGGTTCGAAAAGAGTATAAAATCTTCGGCACGCCGAAGATAATCCTTCCCCACTTGTTATACTCTTTTCGAAGAAAATAGTATATTAAGTTTGTCCTGAAGTTTGTAACGCATAGAAGGAAGCGTCGGAGACCCCCAAAAGTTACTGCCAGTATGCTTAGAATGACAATACAAATTGATCTAGCCATGTCCGTCTGTCTGTCTGTCTGTCTGTCTGTCTGTCTGTCTGTCTGTCTGTCTGTCTGTCTGTCTGTCTGTCTGTCTGTCTGTCTGTATGTATGCAAACTAGTCCCTCAGTTTTGAGCTATCGCGATAAAACTTTGCACAGACACTTATTATTCCAGGGGACAGCACATTGGTCGGAGCCAGCCAGATCGGACCACTATATCTTATAGCTGCCATACAACTCGAAGTCGGTTTTGGCCATATATCCCATGTTTTTTAATCTATTGCGATGAAACTTTGCACTGATACTTATTATTCAAAAAGACATCACATTGGTTGGAGCCGGCTGGATCGGATCACTATATCTTATAGCTGCCATACAAATCGAAGTCTGTTTTGGCCATATATCCCATGTTTTTGAATCTATCGCGATGAAACTTTGCACAGATACTTATTATTCAAAGAGACATCACATTAGTTGGAGCCGGCCGGATCGGATCACTATATCTTATAGCTGCTATACAACTGGCAATGAATTAAATATTCTTAGAACAAAAAAATAAAATGTTACGCGACAAAACGATTTTTTACAGCTTATGAAATTTCAGTGGTGCAGTTGGCAGAGTGAAAATTGCCTATAGGTTCGAAAAGAGTATAAAATCTTCGGCACGCCGAAGATAATCCTTCCCCACTTGTTTTAATGTATTTTTCTGTATCATTTTATATTACCACAGACAGTAAAAAGTAAATAGAAAAGCTAGCTCAATTTGAGAGACAAATTCGATTGCACTTCGTTTTGGACAGACTGATAGTACCCCTCGGCAAAGGGTATACAAATGAAAGAAAACTGAAACTGAAGCTGTGGCATGGGGCATGGGGCATGGGGGCAGCTGTCCGTGGCTGGATCGGTGGCAGGTCTCATGTGCGCGGCGACACAAGTTTTTATTCCTTTGTTTAGAATAAATATAAATGTGCACGTGTTTTGGCAATGGCCTCTCTGCGTTTTAGTGGTGGCAAGCAAGCGCTGCCCCCTGCGGCAGCCGGGGCACAGCGGCAGAGGCCGGGGGCCGGGGCAGGGGCAGGGGCAAGGGCAGGTGACGGGATGTTGGACGCTGGCTGTTAGCAGTTGGGTGTTGCTTTGCGTTGGGGTTGCTGACGCAGTTAAATTTTAATGTTGCCATATCGATATGCGCGCATGAATCTGCCAGCGCAATATACGTAGTACATACATATAGGAAATAACATTTCGAACAGAGCTCTACGTGCCAAAGACGCCGCTGCCTCAGTCGCTGCGCAGTCGCGCTAAGCGCGGTAAGAGGGGGCACAGTGTGTGAAGGGGTGGGGCAACGGGCATTGGGTTGGCCATAAGGCTGCAGCTGAAGCTTGGCTGGAGGCGGAGGCTGTTTAGTGTAACTGCAAATCTAACAAGTAAGAGTGCTCTAGTCGGGAGTGCCCGACTAAGAGCTACCTGAACCCAGTCCTTGCATTCATTCATACTAATCTATCAGTGTATATACATACAAGCTAAGAAATGCTGAAGTACAAACAGTGCAAGCGGCTTCAGCAGTTAGCTTGCTTTTTCACTGAGCCCCCCACAATGGAAAGTAAAATCTTAAATAACTTCTGTGCTTATTGTCCGATCTTTCTGGACATAACATTGGCTATAATATGTGTGACCAAACCAAATTGCAAGGTCATACCTATAAAGATGCGTTTTTTTATCTTTGGGGGGAGTGGGGGGTGGTATCCAAAAAGTGAAGTATTTGTTACATGAGTATGCTATTCGGGATTATACATGCTAAATTTTAGGTCTCTAGCTCATGTATCTTTGAAGTTATGTTCCAAAAACGCTAGTCTGAAATCGAAATTTATCGATAACTTTTAAACGGTACGAGTTATCGATAAAATTATAAACTTGATCTGTTCCGGGATTAGGAGAACTTATATTCCAAATATGAAGTCTCTAGCCCTTATAGTCTTATATATAGACGGACAGACAGATAGACGGACAGGGCTAAATCGACTCGACTTCTGATACTGATCAAGAATATATATGCTTTATATGGTCGCAGATGCTTCCTTATGCCTGTTACATACTTTTGCACAACTTCATTATACCCATTTTACCCACTTTGAATGGGTTCAGGGTATAAAAATGTCCTGGGCGCCAGCTGTAATCGTCGCCAGCACACACACAGCACACACACACTCATACAAAATAGCTGGGCCGTGTGCACTTGCCTATGAATATCTCATAAGCTGTGGAGCGCACGCAACTGAACATTTCTTTTTACTTTGCATAAGTTCGCAGTGGCGCAAATTCTAATCAATATCCTTCTCCCCCCCCCCTCCTCCCATCCACCCACCGTTCAAACATCCTGCAGAGAAATACGGAAATAAGCAAGGCACAAATCGAACATCGCTGCTTGGCTTAACAGTTGATTGTTTTCCCACCAAATTTGTTAAATTCATTCAAAATCTATTTCTAAAAATTCCACAATGTTCATATGTCACCTGAACTATACAATTGAAAATTCTTCCGTGTAAATGTACAAAATAGGACCGTTTCTTGAAGGACCGTTCACATTTCATTTAGCTTCAAGTTGACTTCACCATCCGAAAACTTTTTGTCCAGTTCATAACTAACTTATCCCTCTTACAAATTCTGTTGAACTAGCTGTTAAGTATTAGAAGGAACATTCATTTTCAGTATTGCCCAGTTTCAATTTGTCCCACACTTGATATCCTTACATGCCTTAATATTTTATATATTTTATAGACTTTTCCTACCACATCAACAATAGACTATTTTTTTACATTTTTGCAAGTGTAAAATGGTAATAGAAAAAAAACATTTTAAATTCTTTGTAATTAAAAGTGAAAAGCGTCGAAATTTATAGAAAAGCTGCTCACTGAAAATCGCTAAAAATTAAAACTGAACTTTTTTTGTTTCGTTATTAGTTTTACAGCAAGCAAAAACAGAAAGATATTTATAACTTGAGGTAAAGAATATAAACTATTTTGGTTAAATCTTTAATTCCAATTAATTACATAAAATATAAAATGTTGGTACATTTTTTGAGGTTATGGTATAAAATATGTTCATGCAATGACAAAAGCGACGAATGATGGGTTTCTTTTTCATGCTGCTTTCTGTTCCTTGAGACCTTGGTCGATGGCTATGGCTGCTATAGCTCATCCTTCGGCGTCTCAAGTTCAACGACTTTCTGCTTGGGTTCCAGTGTATGCATCGAGTCTGATACAGGCTCTAGCTCTACAGTCGCCAGATTGCCATGACAGTTTCAGACATTTTTCATTTGCTTATCATGCTCAAAATTAGAAATCAAATTCAAATCTTACAGTATTGTCTCGTTAATCCGGACAATTATTTATTTACTTATTTATTTATTTATTTATTGTCGACTATTGACAGTCGAAAGAATTTATATAAAGTTATAAAACACTTAAAGGTATATACGAAATTTGCATGAAATTTAAAATATTAAATTAAAGATATAATTAGTGTAAGGACAATGTCTGAAATATCTAATTGACCGGGTTACCAAACCGGATTTCTGCACAAGATTTGCTTTTTTTTAAATCACAATTAGATATGGCTTCAAAGCTTTTCTTATTACATTTGTATGGTCAAGACTTGATAAGGCTCCTATTTCAGTAGTAATATCCTGTTCAACATTTCAAATACTCCAATACTTTGTCAAAACTTATCAAATATTCGATTTCGAGGCAGTTTTGACCATAGTTTCACCTATACATCTATTTCGTATTTTAGTGTGGAGCATTCAACTTTTTTGTTATGGCTCCCAACGCAGAAATGCCATTCCAAGACATTAATTTCCCTTAGCTCATCAAATTTTGGATCCCGAGGCATCTTTGGCCATGGTTTAGTCTTCATAATAATTATGCAGCTGTTAAATAAAATGTGACCGACTTAGTCTTCTAAGGGATGTCATTAGGTGTCCGTATTATACCGATGTCCAGGCTAGTGATTGTCCGATATTGTACTATATTATTAATATTATTTAATCAATCGCTCATATTTCATTTGCTTGCTAAAAAAAAAGCTTTTCAAGGGATGAGCTTTTCATGTTGTCCATTGGTTTGAAACCTACATTACACCTGCATGAGAAGCTTAATGCGATATCAGCATATACACACCAAAAGCTTAAGCTTTTCCTGCCAAGCTTTTGCTGTGTTCAAATAAAGGAACTTTAGAGCAGGCGCTTGAATATTCATGATATGTACAAAAAGCATTATGACCCGGGCCAATTGTTTTCCAATACTTCCAGCATAAGTGAAACTTTACCCCAGCTTTTACAAGCTTTCTCAATTTGTTTCGTAACCTTACACAAGGACACGGACACCTTACAAATTATGAGGGATAAGATAGCTCTCAAATTTCCATCTAGTTTTTGCTGACCAATTCTTATTCAGGGATATGGAATTTCTGTTTAAATGACATGGGACATGAGTTGACAAGCAGCGAAATTTTCATATCACTAATCTTTTGTGAGAAAAAAGTGTGTATGGATAATATTTTGACGTAATGCAATAAAAGACAGGTTTTTCATTTCTTTTTTAGAAAAGGGATGTTTAATTTTTATTTAAATATTGTTTCTGTGAGTCAAAGCCTCCAGATTTGTCTGTTGATTATATGTTAATGCTTGTAATGCAAGCACAGTAAAGCTTACATACATTTATATGTAACATGTATAAGTATTGTTGGTAATGTACATACATATGTGAGAATGTACACATGTGCTAGATGTTTGGATGACTGCTACCCGGCTGGACCGATGAAATTCTTTGCGTTTGCGTTTGCCATTGCCATTGCCATTGTCCATTCGCTCTCAACACTTGCTACATTTGTAAATAGGCAGTCGAGTGTTGAGAGAATGAAAAGTGTATGCAGCCGTCGTGAGTACTCCAGGTTAACATTGGTTATTATTATAATAAGTATGATTGGTTTTGCTGCTTATATTCAATAACATTTCGTTCTTCTTCTTCTTGCCAATTGTTCAATTGCTGATGCCACGCCCACAAACGCATGGGCGGCACACATAGTTATATTGCTAAGAACATGTTCGCTCATATATTGCATTAGTTAGAGGAATTTAATTTTGATTTCAATTTTTGTTAATCGTTTTTCGATCTTGTGTTTTTTGTTTGTGTTTGTTTTGGTTTATGTTTATGTTTATGTTTATACATAATATAATTACAAGCTAATGTAAAGGTGTTCCATGCTCGAGTCTGGCTTCAGCTTAGGCTTCTACCAAATAATTGTAAGCATTATTCTAACTTGCA
The DNA here is from genome assembly GCA_035042425.1 of Drosophila flavopinicola. Lineage (NCBI taxonomy): Eukaryota > Metazoa > Arthropoda > Insecta > Diptera > Drosophilidae > Drosophila > Drosophila flavopinicola. Next base: position 7,018 of record JAWNLL010000429.1, read on the forward strand.
TTTAGATGCACATAAAATAATTCAAAATGGATACAAAAATGGATACGAGTAGGTGGCGACGTTTTGATTTGTTTTTCAATTTGTTGTGTATAAATTAGTTTACTTTTAAAATTATATACATACATACGTAATTATAATTAATAATGCGTTTATCTAACAAACGTCGCCGCATTGGTTTTCGTTTTTCTTTTTTTGAGTTTTTTTTTTTGTTTCTTTATTTTGTTTTTAGTGCAAGTTCACATAAATTCAGTCGTGATTAAAAACGTTTTTGTTTATTTGTGTGTTTGTTTTTGTTTTGTTTTGTTTTTGTTTGTTTTTTTTTTTGCAATATGCTAGTTAAATAAAGCTCAAGGTAGTAATGCAAACCGGGCGCTAAAATCAACGAGGCTGCCTTCGATCTATGTATGTGTATATTAATCAGACGTAAATGCAGCTCGAACTTAGTTTTTACGAAAGTAATTTTCTTAATAGATAAATTATGAACACCAATAACCGTCCTCGCCGATTTTCTTTATAGACAAATGCCAACGAATTTGCCAACAAAAAATCAAAATTCCTTCCTACTCTGTGTGTCGTTTAATGGGTACATATATGTTGTATATTGTAAGCTAAACAACATCTAGTTGATGGATAGCGCTTGCCATTGTAATAACATATGGGTTTAATAACCAATTTATTATTATAACCGTGAGCGCCACACATTTGGACCAGATGCATTCTATATTTATCTAGCCGAATTGTCAATTTACATTCCAAAGCAACAAACAAGTTTCAAATTGCAAATTTGATTAGCATGATGAGCGAATCTGTTGGTTTTGTCATTATTTGGAGTACGCAAAGTAATTTGGAGAAATACATTTAAAAGCGCAATATAAATCTACAATTTCATCTTCATTATTATTAGTATAATTATAATGATGCTAATCTGACATCTAGTATTTTATTGTATTGTATATATATATATATATGTATATATATATATTCAGTGTGTCCAGAGTTCGCTACAATAAATGAGCGCATTTGTGTTTTGCTTTGTTTAGTTTGGTTTTTGTTGTTGTTTTTTTTTTTGCCTTAACGCTTAAAGTTGTCTTCATCAACATTATTGTTGTTTATATTGTAAGCCCCAATAAAAACAGCTAAACAGCTAAAAGTACAAATTATAAACGTTTCGTTACGTTTGATCCTTAAGTTGCTGCATACGTTGTTGTTGTTAATATTAGTTATATGTCCTCTAGACTCGTGTCTATTTCAAAGTTTATTACTCGTGTATATATGTAGTATGATCTGTGTGTTTCTAATTCACATTCTTGGGCTGTTTGTTAGCATTTAGTAAGTTGTTTGTTCCACATACATCATTATTAATTGTTTTGTTGTTTGTTCCACATATATCATTATCATTATCATTATGCATTACATTTAATTGTTATTTGCCTATATATATTCAAGCCTTTAACTAAGCAATGCTGGCGATGTTTTTTTTGTTTTTTGTCTTCGAGTGCTTGTTGCACAATGAATGCATTTTGTGCTTGCTTGCTTGCTGCTCGACTTCTTCTATTCATTTTCATTATTTTTTTCGATTCAACTACTAAGCGTATTTAATGCACTCTTCAAATGCGGAAGGCAGAAGGGAAGCCAAATGAGTCACATAATCAATCGCAAACGAACATAATGCACTTAGTGTGTTGAGTATGGATGGAGCGTTTGAAGAGTGCCATATATTGATCGAGCGATAGTTGTGTTGTTTTAAAACTTGTTATATTTCATATATAATATTTCACTAAACCTTGAGAATATACATCAACACACACACACACACACGCACACACACACACACTCATAGATCCATTCAGTCAAGAAAGCGAAAAAATAAATCGAATTTATAATTTCTTGTTTGGTTTTTTGTCCCCCACTTAAGCATTGTGTGAAGTGTGAAGTTGCATTGACAAATCTACATATATACGAATTGATGCTGGCTTGCAACCGTGTCGACTTGATTGATTGATTGATGTGATTGATTGATTGCTGTACTTGTGATTTGACTGAGCGACCCCATGCTTGATTTCCAATTGCATAGCTGCACTGCCATTTAGAGGGATCTCTGCGCAAAGCTTAGTCTTTGTTTTCATGTTATGATTTCTGTAAGTTTGCTGTCTTTCCATTTCTGTTATTTGTTTTCTACTGTTGTTTGTCGTTGCGGATGTTGCGCTTGGCTTTTGTTTGTTTGTAGTGTGTTATTTTTGTCTTAATATTGGTGTTTGATGATGGGATTTTCTTTTTGGGGGGGTTGGTATGCACACGCTCTAAGTATAAGCTTTTTAAATTCCAAGACTGCAATTAGACATAGAAAGAGAGAGAGAGATAGAGAAGAGAGAGGAAAAAAAAGAGAGAGCAAGAGGGTTGCTTCAATTATTAGGTACTCAAACAATAAAGCGGATTATAACATATGTATGTAACTAGCATGTATGTATGTATGTATGTATGTATGTATGTATGTTTGTATGTATGTATGTATGAGGGGTATGTACAAAAGTACACAAGTCTTTAACTGCATGTGAATGCAAATGTTAACAGTTACAAATACTATGAACGTAGATCTACTGGCAGCTGCATATTAGATAATAAAATCAACTTATTGAACTGCATCGACAAACGATGTACGAATGTACAATATGCATGCACATGATACAGATGTACACAAATGCAGCTATGTAAATAATGCCTCAGTTGGTTGGTCGTTTAGGACTTGAATCAATTGAATTGTTGATACACACAAACCAATAATTAAGCATACTTATACACATATATAGATATGTAAGTACAGTCGAACTTCCCTAAGTCGATTCAACGGTAACTCGAACCATAGAGTACAAGTTCAATACAATTTTCTCTCCATTTCTCTTTATTGTAAATAACAAATAATAAAAGTCAATTTTAAGCTGCAATTTTTTTATTGTATGCAGACAAAATGAGTTTGAGTATCTTTTAAAGTTGAACACTTCTCAATTTGAGTGAGTTTGCTCATCATATTTTGGAGCACAAAAAAGATCATACATTAACTAAAGAGAATACTTTATACTCTACAGATCCAACTTATATTGTGGCAGCTGTTGGCTCGAGTTAGAGAAGTGCGACTGTATTTCATTTATTCATTAATCATTAATCATTAACTTATTAAAGTTCTGAGTCTATTTAAATAGGGCTGTGTCTTAACATTTGGGTTATATATGCATGTATATATACAGAGAATTGCAAAGTGTTATTACAGATACACATACAGAGTACAGAGTACACAGTACACAGTACAGTGAATACTTGTACCTAGGCAAAAGCTGTACAAGGTACATACATAGGGAAGCAGAAGCAGTTAAGATATTGTGTACACGCTGATATCTATGTATATATATATATATATATATATCTATCTATTGGCCTAATTGACAAATTGTTAAAATTGTTAATGTGCGTTGTTTAATTATCTGTTGTTCATTCGATTGCCAATCTCTGTCGATCTTTCGGTGGGGGCAATAATGCTGCTGGATAGCCACACACAGAAGCAAGCACACACACGAACACACAAACGAGCACACACACACACACACACAAGCACACGCACAGAACTTGGCAACGTTTTGGCCAGTTGGAAATCCGTAGCGGAAATAGATAGCAGACTTATCAGCTTATCAGCTATTAATGACTTCGTAATTAGGCATTGTCATGCCAAATGGCCTGATTGGGCGTGCTCCGCCCCCTCACATCAAGTGTATGTACTTATAAACAGTATTAACCAAACCAATTTGGCAAGGAAAATGAGCAAAAGAGACAGAGAGAGAGAGAGAGAGAGAGAGAGAGAGAGAGTAGAGAGAGAGAGAGACAGAGTTTTGGCTCGCTCGATGCTGTTTCTGTTTCTATGTCTGTATCTGTTTCTGTTTCTGTTTCAGTTTCTGTTTCTGTTTCTGTTTTCTCATTTGCTTACATTCGCGATCCCTTCTGCTGCAGCACCTTGGCGCGATCGTTCAGCTCCAGCTCACGGCCGGCTGTCGAGCTGCATTCTTTAGATACGACACAAAGGAACTCATTGTTCTCGAACGGACCATAGTTGGAGTATTGCACGCCGACGCTGATTAGCTGCTCGAAACGCCAGCCATCCGACAGCGTTGAGATCATCTATACGAATACAAAAATGAGACTTTCAACTGCTGCCCAATTTGAGTATATGGCACAAAGGAAATTACCTGTGTCAGTTCCTGTTCGCGACACTGCAGCACACGATAGACGCGCTTCTTGTCCGCATGCGGTCTCTGTGGGTCGATAGAAGTTAGCGTATGTACATTTCGATTGTATATAAACTACCTCCTTTGCTCCACTTACCTGGTCTCTGTGGCTAATGCACTCCTTGAGCAAAGTGATTAGCTGCGTCACATTGTAGAACTCGGCCTCCTCGAGCACACCCTCCTCGGAGACGCCGTCCAGGACTAGTTTGCCATGGCGCAGATAGTTAAGCACGGGCGCAAAATACTTGGGGTCTCTGTCAATTAGATATGCGCCCGTCTCATCCTAAATGCAAATAAAGGAAACCAATTAGTCATGACAATTGCAATTTCAACCAATTTTCAACAATATCCAGTGTGTGCATATAGAGTGCACATCAAGTGCATATCTAGTGCTCTTATTGGAAATGTGTCAGCTGCGAGGCAGGCAGCCATTAAGTCAATGAATGTTGCCTCTGCCCGCTGCTCTCTGTTGTGGGTGGCTGACCGAATTGTGGCAGCCAAGAGCATGCAGCAAGCGAAATGTTTTCTGTACTTGATGGCCCATGCATTATGCACACCAACAGTCCAACTTCCCTAGTAGCAACTCGCATGTTATCACAAGATCGCATTCGCTATACAAAAGTGATTTATTGTCACGTTCTCTTTCAGTTTGTATCTCAATAGATCTAATCTCAATAGATCTCACATCCGATGATCATACTTAAAATAATACTTTGTAACAGCCAATACACAATATGGCTAAAACCAATATTTTCTGATATTATATCGAAAATCATTATCAAACAATTTGTATATGCCAAAACCAAAAACAAAAAACAAGTGGGGAAGGATTATCTTCGGCGTGACGAAGATTTTATACTCATTTCGAAACATTAGGTAATTTTCACTCTGCCAACTGCACCACCGAAATATTTAATGACGCAAATCTTTGCTAATTATAAATAAATCGATTTGAAATTTAAAACATTGATGAGTTTTACGGATGTTCAAGTGTACAAGGATTTAATTTAATTTAAGACGATAGCTTTGAAAATATCGGATATATGGCCAAAACCGACTTCCAGTTGTACGGCAGCTATAAGATATAGTGGTCCGATCCGGCTGGTTCCGACCAATTTGCTGTTCCGTTGAATAATAGGTGTCTGTGCAAAGTTATATCGCGATAGCTCAAAAACTGAGGGACTAGTTTGCATACATACAGACAGACAGACAGACGGACATGGCTAGATCAATTTGTTTTGTCATTATAAGCATACTGGCAGTAACTTTTTGGGGTCTCCGACGCTTCCTTCTATGCGTTACAAACTTCAGCACAAACTTAATATACTATTTTCTTCGAAAAGAGTATAAATATTTTCTTATCGCTTTGCATATTTGACCAAAATGAACTGATTTTTATATCAGTTGCATTCAAACTTTAAAAATGTCCCGCCGTAGAAACATTTTTCAACTGATTTTCCATATTAGGGACATCAAATGCATCAAACACGTTTGATCTCAGCATTTTTGTAAGAAAAGAAACTAAAGCTATTTTGATTACTCAATGAAAATCCCAGCACTAATAATTGCGTCTCAACTTTATGGAAAGGACATTTGAGACAAAACGATTACTGCTGGGATTCTGTTTTGCTTATATATCTGTTGTTATTTTTAACTCGTGATTATGATTTACTTTTGGTCGTTACTGTGCTGTGTGCTATAAATAAGCTTAGCAGAAAACCAAAATGGAGACACAAACGCTCGAGATTTCAATTACCAGCAGGCAAAGCTTGTTTATTGCAGACAAAAATGGCACTGCATGGAAAATTGTTTTAAGGAAATCAAATTACAGTTAACGTAGTGCTCAAAAGTTGTGCACTTGACGTCAATTCAGAGTGGGGATGTAATCCGGAGCGTTGTTTGTATGTATGTGTGTGTGTGTGGGGGGGGATGGGGGGGGAGAGAGAGAGAGGGGATAAGCTCAAGTTACAGAAATTAAAACGTTTGCAAAAATGTACGATTTTTTCATATTTTATGGTTTTTCATATTTTAACAAGAGTGCTCTAGTTGGGAGTGCCCGACTACGAGATACCCTGAACCAAGTCCTTACAATCATTCATACTAATCTAAGCACACACATGCTGCAGTTCAAGCAGTGCAGCGGTTTAAGCAGTTAGCTTGCTTTTTCGCTGAGCCCCACACAATGGAAATTTAAATCTTAAATAACTTCTGTGTTTATTGTCCGATCTTATTGAAATCGATAATATGTGTGATCAAACCAAATTGCATTTTTTTAATTTTGGGGGGTTTGGGGGGTGGTATCCAAAAAGTGAAATATTTGTTACATGTGTATGCTATTCGGATTATACATTAAAAATTTGGGGCCTCTAGCTCTTATAACTTTGAAGTTATGTCCCAAACACTCTAGTCTGAAATCGAAATTAGGGATTAGGGATTAGGAGAACTTATGTTCCAAATATGAAGTCTCTAGCTCTTGTAGCTCTCTGATATCTGTGTGTTCATACAGACAGACAGACGGACAGACAGACGGACATGGCTAGATCGACTCGGTTGTTGATACTGATCAATAATATATATACTTTATATGGTCGGAGATGCTTCCTTGTGCCTGTTACATACTTTTGCACAAATTCATTATTCATTCAGTTTGTGCTGAAGTTTGTAACACACAGAAGGAAGCGTCGGAGAACTCCCCAAAAGTTACAGCCAGTATGCTTAGAATGACAAAACAAATTGATCGAGCCATGTCCGTCTGTCTGTCTGTATGTATGCAAACTAGTCCCTCAGTTTTAAAGCTATCGCGATACAACTTTGCACAGACACTTATTATACAACGGGACATCACATTGGCCTGAACCGGCCCGATCGGATCACTATATCTCATAGCTGCACTACAACTGGCAATTAATTGAATATTCTTAGAAAGAAAAAAAAATTTTATGCGAAAAAACGATTTTCTACAGTTGGCAGAGTGAAAATTGCCTAAAGGTTAAAATAATAATCCTTCCCCACTTGTTTTGATTTGAAAATCGAATTTGCACTGTAACAAAATCCTGCCTACGTGCATAAAAGTTCATCATAGTTAAGTTGGCCTGTACATACAAACTTGCGCTTGTAGTTTAGCCACTTGGGTGCTGGGTGCTGGGTGCTTGGATACCAGCACGCTGTCTTCTTTTGCTGTGCACTGCATTCTATACTCTGTAGCAATGACATTGTGCTGTATATATTCCCATTGTGGGCTTTTATTATGGCAAATGATGTATGCAAGAGATGCCAGGCAGCCAGGCAGACAGATAGATAGACATATAGCCAGTTGTTCTTTGTGGGTGACTTGGTTTTTGTGTTTTGTGTTTTGTTGTTTTGTTTGGTTTTAAAACAATTTAAGCATCAAAATAGAAAGCACACGATAAAGCGACCCACACACAGCTAGGTGCCTAGGTTTGTACATGCATATGGACATAGTATGTACATATATATATATATATATATATATATGTATGCTTGTGGGTGCCTTAATTGGCGGGCACTGAGTTTCGGGCTGCCTTGGCATATGAGTTTGGGCAGCTAGCTGGGTGGGGGATGAGGGTGTTGTGTGTTGATTTAGATTGTATGGCAGCACAAATTTAATCAATAGCAAAAGCGGGCGCACAGCAAGCAAAACAACAATCAAACATTTCGACAACAACGAAAGCCAAAAGGAAAACAAACATGCAAACTTTTTATTGAAACTATTTGGATTCATTGGCTAACGTGAACATCGGCATTTTATATTCCATTCATTTGTTCGTTCGTTAGTCGATTCTTGTTTATAAAATCGGCCAATGGAAAATGGCAATTATATATACATACATATGTACACATATAATCCCCATACGTGGCGCATATTTATTATACATGCATGTTTATGATGGGAATCTTTGTGGAATTTATGGCTCTATACAAAAATGCTAAATGGTTTTATTTTTATTTTTTATACTCTTTTCGAAGAAAATAGTATATTAAGTTTGTGCTGAAGTTTGTAACGCATAGAAGGAAGCGTCGGAGACCCCAAAAAGTTACTGCCAGTATGCTTAGAATTACAAAACAAATTGATCTAGCCATGTTTTGAGCTATCGCGATGCAACTTTGCACAGACACTTATTATTCGAAGAGACAGCATATTGGTCGGAGCCGGCTGGATCGGACCACTATATCTTATAGCTGCTATACAACTCTAAGTCGGTTTTGGCCATATTTCCCATGTTTTCAAAGCTATCGCGATAAAACTTTGCACATATACTTATTATTCCAAGAGACAGCACATTAGTCGGAGCCGGCCGGATCGGATCACTATAGCTTATAGCTGCCATACAACTGGCAATGAATTAAATATTCTTAGAACAAACAAAAAAAAACTGCTACAACAAAACGATTTTGTGCAGCATATGAAATTTCGGTGGTGCAGTTGAGAGAGTGAAAATTGCATAAACGTTCGAAAAGAGTATAAAATCTTCGGCACGCCAAAGATAATCCTTTCCCACTTGTTTTTTTTTTTGTTTCTGCTGCGTTTTGTTAGGCACGCACATTAGGTCGCAAGTATCTCTGCCTCTGCCCCAGCAGCACCCAACAGCCAACAGCCAGCAGCTTACAGCGTACAGACGACAACTACAACAAAGACAATAACAACTAACCGCCAAGGACTCAGCTGGCTGAGCAATAACAACAACAGCAGCAGCAGAAATAAGCCACATAAAACAAAAGCATAGCCCAGCCGATGCCAAACTAAACTCGTTTAGACTGCATGCACAGTGGTCACAATGGCAATTAGAACTTGTAGAAATGTCTTCATTGTTGAGCAAATAGCAAATAATCTGCGAAATGAAACTAGATTAGTTTTTATAATGTATTTGTGTCTAGTTCGTAAGGAAACTAAAACCAATGTTTACAGCTAAAAGTTTTTAACAAAATATTTGCATATATTTTATTTACTGTTGTATTGCTCGGAAAAGAAATAATATTTGAGTCTTATATATCAAACCTAATGTTGTATTTTTCAAACAAAATCCCAATATGTTTAAAGCTAAAAGCAAATACTTGATTTGAAAAAGCTAACTAAATGTACGCAATTGTTTCAATCATATCAAATATATTTGAAAACTATCAGTTGACATTTAGTAAATATATTGTTGTTCAACACTAGCCTATGATTAAATGGGGCATATGATTTGCAGAAATTGAAATTATTCGCGAACTCGAATCCCAACTGGAAAACGACCCCCATTCGCGTTCCGATTTCCAGTGACCATTGTACACCCGGATATACTCATACTCATACTCATACTCACACTCATACTCATACTCATACTCATACACAACGCTGATGTCGCATGCACTTCGGGGGCGGCCCTGGCTGCAGCTTTTGGTGCTGCTGCTGCTACTGCTACTGCTGCTACTGCTGCTGCTGCTGCTGCTGCTGCAGCTGCAGCTGCTTCTGCTGTTTCTTTGGGGTAGTAATTGTTTGCGGAATGACCTGCATTGGTGGTGCTTGCCTGTGAATGTGTGCAAGTGTGTGGGCTTGTGCGTGTGCGTTGGCTTACAAATTTTTGGTGTTGGCTTTATGATTATAATTATAGCTGGCAGCTATAAATATACATTTATGCATTGTTGGTATATGCGTGTATATTTGTGTGTGTGTGTGTGTGTTTGTGTGCAACTCACCCGATCTGAAATCAAATCGCAGTCCTCTTGTATAAGACGCGACAGAAACGAATTGGGGTCACGGGAAAGCGTCGTTTTGGTGGTTAGAAAGTAGGTGCCACCCACATTCAGCTTGACCCACTGGTCGGTGCCCTGTTTCTTTAGCACATTGGGGCTCTTGCGCGAGTTTATAAACACTGTGCTCATTGTGTTGGTGTTACTGTTACTGTTGCTGTTGATGCTGCTGCTGCTGCTGTATTGGAATTGGTGTGCGTCTGTTGCTGCTTGGACGCCGTGATGTTGTTGTTGCTCTCGTTATTCTGCAGCAGATAAGGATGTGGGAATGACAATGCTGCTATGTTGTTATTCTTGCTATGTTGATTTTAACGTCACAGTTGCATTTCTTGCGCTTGTTCTTGTCCAGCTAGCATTATTATTATATGTATATATATGTAGTATATATACATATATGTATATAGATGTATTATTAGATTTGTAATTTACATATATACACGTGGTTGCCCCGTACCGTTAGGTGGCAGACCAGCTAATTAGTTTCTTTCGCCTCGTTATTGCCTTCGTCGCCGTCGTCGAAATTGTCACCTTATTTGAAGTTTCTTTCCTTCCCCTGCGATGCGCAGCGTTGCCTTGAAATTATCTTTTTCGTGTGTTTGTTTGTCCAGTTTGTTTTCAGCTCATGCTCTTGCTTTTGCTTGGCTTACTGCGTTACTTCGCTTTCTACACTAGTCTACTCTGTTTATCTATGCTGCGCGCGTTCCGTCTATTCAGCCACGTTTGATTTTGTGCAACTCATTTATGTCACCGTTCCATTTGCGTTTGATGATGGCGAATTATTTTTCATTGAACGAGCACTAAAAAACAAAACACTGCCAATTACCGATTGATTGTGGTGGCGCGCCGATATCGACTTGATATCCACTTGACGCACATGCAAACATGTGCGTCAAGTTAGCCACGGCCACTTAGCGTCGAATATCGATACTTCTTATCGGTTCGGAACAACAATTTTGTTTTTCAAATATTTAACGTTTAAAAGGACAAAATGAAACAAACTAAAACGCAAAATTTTAAGAATGAAATTATCTTCCATTTAAATATTTCAGCTTTGAAATTTGAGCTTTTTCTGCATTAAAATTATGGCTTTGAAAAATTGTGCTTTTATAATTCGTACAACATCTCAATTTACAGAGCGGGTGCTACTAAATCTTGTATACACGATTGAAGCATTTTTTCATCTACAAATACATGTAAATTTGGTCCAAATCCTTTCATTAGTTTCTGAGATATTTACAAAAATATGCCCCATTCAAAATCTAATATCGCATCTTACAGAAAGCGTGCCATAATGCACGCTATTACAAATTTAAAACAATTGTTTTATGCACTTTTTAAGACACGTTTGAACAAATTCAAATCTTTAGTTATAGCGAAACTTAATTATTTGCAAGCCAACCTAAAACAGTTCACTTACATGAGTATATCGAACTGCTAGCTCGCACGTGAACTGAACCACTGCTTGGATTCAGGGCTGAACAATTTAGCGCCGCTTTTAACCGGTTAACATGAATTCTAAACAATATATATATAAGAAATAAGCACAGATTTGGAAGAAAGTATTATATAATCAATATTTTATATAAAATTCAGTAAGACTCGAATTTTAAAATTAACATTTGCTTAAGATAGCAACTAGCCATTTTGAGTAGCATTCTGTTTGTGTCTACAATGCAATGCACGGTAATTTTTTGAATGAAGATCGCAGCAAAAATAGTTAGTTTGCCATTATAATTTCGACAAAAACATCTGCCATTCTGGAGATATACGCATTTTAATATTTACATTCATAAAGGATGGCAACGCCTGATCGCCTGCCTTTTCAAAACTTAACAGAAATGGTTGGAATCAAAAATTAACATTTTGCCTACCTTTTTTAAATTTACCTAGAAAAGAAACAGAAGATATAAAGCAAATACATTTTTTGAAAATAAGAAAACGTGTTATTTTTTTAAGTTATTTACATTTTTTGTTTTAGAATTTTTTAGCTTTTAGCATTGTCGGCTGCTCCGGCGACTGCTGCTTCCTTTTGGCTGTGTCCTCTGCTGCTGCTCCAGTTTTCGAAACTTTGTTTTTAGCTGCTTCACTTCATTTCGAAGGGAAGCAATTTCTGAACGAAAAGCATCCCTCCTTTTGCTTCTGCTGCTTTAATTGTTCTTCCTGCTGCTGTTCGGATTATTTTTTTACGGATTATGCTTTCTCCCTCGCTCGCTTCTTCTTGTATACATTTATACATGTGTGTAGATCGGTATACATATTTCTGTAGAACAAGCAGGGTATTCAACAAATATGGCTCATACTAAAGCTAAGTCGTAAGTTTTTGAACTTTTAATAATTAGCTCTTGATTTAAAATAGGACATTTTGCAAAATTCCTTCAGCCATACATTTTTATTATTCCCAATTGTTTTTTTTTTACTAAAACCTTTATACCAAACTTCAAAAGTTTTTAATGGGTCCTGAACGAATCCATGCATACATAAATTTCTGTTTGCATATACACACAGATCTTGCATGTTTGCAAATTGGAGCAAACAAAAAACAAAAAATTAAAAAATGAAAACCAAAATAACATTATTTTTTGTTAAATATATGTAGATTTAAAGAGGTATTTTTGTTATAAGTTATTCTTTTCTAGGCAATTATAAATAGGGTGGGCAAAACGTGCCGTCATTAGATTCGCATTTTGGCACTGTACATTTTACGAATAAAAAATGTTTACGGCATTGCCATCCGTAATGAATGTTAAATGTTATTAAAATGCGTAAGTCTCCTGAATGACTCCTTTATTTGTCGAAATTGTAATGGCAAAATAACTATTTTTGCGATCCCAATTCAATAAGTTACCGTGCATTTTCAGGTGGGATATGTACAAGAAAATGCGAATTGCACTATCTTTGGCATCAACAGAGTCTTACGCCGAATTGATAGTTGGGATGAGGGGCTGAAATCTGAATGTAAACATTAAAATGCGAATTTAACTGAAATATACATAAAATATTAATTATATGATACCTTAATTCCAAATCTGTGCTTATTTCTCATATATTTATTGTTTCGAATTCATGTTACCCGCCTAAGAACGTCGCAAAATTGTTCAACACTGAATGTAAGCAGTGGTTCAGTTCACGTGCGAGCTAGTAGTTCGATACACTTACTCTTGTAAGTGAGCTGTTAAACTAACCAAACAAAAATTGTCAAACACATTGCAAGTTTGCACATAACAATTATCTTCAATTTGGTATAGCGTGCATGTTCAGGTGTGCATTGTAAAATGAGATATTTGCGTGCAAATTCAATACTGATTTTTGCAATCAATTTTTTATGGGGCTTTGTACGAGGTTACTGCACATTTTTGTGAATTTCTCCGAAAGTAACCCAAAGATTTTGACCAAATTTACATCTTCCTTGAGATGAAAAAATATGCTTTAATCGTGTGTACTAGATTTAGCCAGGTGCCATCTGTAACTTGGGAGAATTGTAAGAATTGTAAAAACCCAATCATTCAAACCCATAATTTTGATGCAATAAAAGCTTGAATTTTAAAACTCAAGCAGTTACATGGATGATAATTTAATTCCTAACAATATTGCATTTGAGTTTGTTTGATTTCGTATTTTTAAACGTAAAATATATGAAAAACAAAATCCTTATTGCGAAACCGATTAGAAGTATCGATATTCGACGCTAGGTGGCCGCGGGTAACTTGACGCACATGTCTACATCAACCATTGTTGTAGCACGCCAACAGCTTATCGATATATCGATATTTGTACACAAAGTATTATTGGTGGTGTTGGTGGGTGTATGTGTTTGTGGTGTATTTTAAACATTTTTGCATTTGTTTTTATGCACATAAGCTATTTACATTTGTTTTGGTTGCATTCGCGCACACACTCACACTCACACAAACGACAATAGAATGTTAGAAGATGCGCATGCGCGGCCGCAGATTGCTACCAATTGCCATATCGCTAATCGTAATCATAATATTGTGCATCAGCTACATAACGAGTCCGCTGCGTGAGAGCGCCGCCCGCCACGATGAGGAAAGAGATGAGTTCCTGGTCCATCTGCCACCTGAGAGCGAGGAGGACAGAACAACAGTTACGCCCACTCCAATTGCATCTGGAACTAAAGCGGCAGCGGCAACCGAAGCTGGAGCTGGCCCGCTGCTGAATCTTACAGATTTTGATTACCTGCTCGCCAGCAATGTCTGTCGACGCGCTGATCGGGAGCTGCTGGGTGAGTTGCCAGGGGTCAATTAATGAGTGTACACAAAAAAACTGACAACAACAAAAAAAACTACGAGTTGCGACTGACTTCAAATTGGATACAAATTTGATTTCATTTCGCCCAAAAGCGTTTGCACTGTGGTTATATATTGTTGTTTCCGACGGTAAAAAAAACTGATCAGAAATGCTTTAATTTCAATTATTAAATATTTCTTATTTAATTATTACAAACATTTGCACAAATTAGTCATTTTGAATTGATATATTTGATTATTTCTTGAGCTATATTTCGATCTGGAAAATGTAATTCGTTTGACACATTTTAATATTACATTTTTAATTTATTTACAATTATTTGTATTCATCTATTAGAAATGCATTAAAAATTTAAAAAAAACTACGTAGGAAAACATAAATTAGTGCACAAAAGGATATGTTATGTAGTCCAGACATTAGTAGTATGACATGCAATTGTTTTTCAGTTTGAATTTTGTGGTTAAAAGCTTGAAAATAATTGTAGATCAAAATTAGTATTGAAATATCAAATGTTTTAACTTAGGTTGAGAGAATATGTTTTTGTGTACACCCCTTTCTATCAATTGTTTCAATTCGCACATAAATAATCTATGCCATCCTGTCACAGCTGTGCTGATTGTCACCTCGTATGCGGGACACGATGCTCTGCGTGCCGCCCACCGCCAGGCGATAGCGCAGAACAAGCTGGCCGAGATGGGGCTTCAGCGGGTGTTCCTGCTGGCTGCTCTGCCGGCGCGCGAGCGCTTCATCACGCAGGCGCAGCTGGTGAGCGAGCAGACACGTTTTGGGGATCTGTTGCAGGGCAACTTCGTGGAGGACTATCGCAATCTGAGCTACAAGCATGTGATGGGCCTGCGCTGGGCGTCCACCGAATGCCGGCAGAGGGCCAAGTTCATCATCAAGCAGGACGACGACATCATCTACGATATATTCCATTTGCGGCGCTATCTCGAATCGCTGGAGCTCAGCCAGCCGGCGCTGGCCACCAGCAGCACTTTGCTAGCGGGCTATGTGCTCGATGCCAAGCCGCCCATCCGGCTGCAGGCGAACAAGTGGTATGTGACGCGTCAGGAGTATCCGCACGCCCTCTATCCCGCCTATCTGTCCGGCTGGCTGTACATCACGAATGTGCCCACTGCCGCCCGCCTCGTGGCGGAGGCGTCGCGTGTGCCCATCTTCTGGATCGACGACACCTGGCTAACGGGCATTGTGCGCACCCGGCTCGGCATTCCCCTCAAGCGCCACAACAACTGGTATTCGGCAAATGCCGAATTCCTCGACTGTTGCGTGCGTGACCTCAAATCGCATAGTTATGAGTGCGAATACTTTGCGGGCCCCAATGGTGGCGATGCCAAGCTGCTGGTCGAGTTTCTGCACAATGTGGAGAAGTGCTATTTCGACGAGTGCAGCAAGCGCCCGCCCGGCAAATCCCTCAAGCAGACCTGCCTGGCCACCGTTAAGTCACCGGCGCCGGAGCATGGAGTCGCCCACGTGCAAGCTGTGCGGCTCAGATGACCGCAGAGATGAGCGATTTCTAGATCGCACTTGCTGCCGTCCAATTCGTCCAAATGCTCATCATTCTACTTTTATACTCACGTCTAGACTAAGACTAACTAGACTTAAGCATTCCATGTGCAAGTTGGCAGCGTTTAATTCGCTGCCACTCATCATTTACGTTTTTAGACTTAAGATTAGAAAAGTACACCGAAGAGCGTACAGCTTAACTTATAATATACTGATTACGGATGATTCTAACTGATTTCATTCGCTTTTATTACCATTGTTTTTCACAATTTACAGATTATTTTATATACATATATAGTCAATGTGCATCGGGCAAGCTAAGTATTCCGGCTGGAAATCGGTTTAGTTTTGACAGTGAAATTTTGGAGCATTTTGAGCAATAACTTTTTCTAAGTTCCAATGGAGTCTTAATCTAGTTGAAAGAAACAGTTACATTTTGCAAATGTGTCGATTAACCCTTACAATGTGGTTTCATTTATCGATGCTAATACAGCTACTTCTGAATATAGTCCATAGAAATGTCTTTTAAACACCTTAACTCCCATAACTTTGTCAAAACTCATGCGATTTTCGATTTCGAGGCACTTTTGATCATGGTTTGGCCGTTTTAAGCAATTCTGAACTTTCGATTTTCTACTAAACACAAACCAAAACAAGTAAGAGTGCTCTAGTCGGGGGTGCCCGACTAGGAGATACCCTGAACCAAGTCCTTACAATCATTCATACTAATCTAAGCACACACATGCTGCAGTTCAAGCAGTACAAGCAGTGCAAGCGGCTTAAGCAGTTAGCTTGCTTTTTCACTGAGCCCCAAACAATGGAAAGTAAAATCTTAAGTAACTTCGGTGTTTATTGTCCGATCTTATTGAAATTTGTTGGTCATACAATTGGCAATAAAATGTGTGACCAAACCAAATTGCAAGGTCGTACCTTCAAAAATGTTTTTTTTTTAAATTTGGTGGGATTTGGGGGTGGTATCCAAAAAGTGAATAATTGGCTAGATGTGTATGCTATTCGAAATTATACATGTAAAATTTGGGGCATCTAGCTCTAATAACTTGTCAGTTATAGCCCAAAACGGTGGTCTAAAATCAAAATTTAGCGATAACTTTTGAATGGGTTGAGTTATCGATAAAATGAAATAAACTTGATCTGTCCCGGCACTACGAGAACTTATATTCCAAATATGTAGTCTCTAGCTCTTATAGTCTCTGATATCCGTGTGTTCATACAGACAGACGGACGGACAGACGGACAGACAGACGGACATACGGACATGGCTAAATCGACTTGGCTGTTGATACTGATCAATAATATACTTTATATGGTCGGAGATGCTTCCTTATGCCTGTTACATACTTTTGCACAAAACCATAATACCCTTTTTACCCATTTTTAATGGGTTCAGGGTATTACAAGTAAGTGCCTGACTAGCAGATACCCTGAACCCTGTCCTTACATTCATTCATACTAACCTATCAGTGTACATACAAACAAAGACACACATGCAGCAAGCAGTACAAGCAGTTTAAGCAGTTAGCTTGCCAATTTTCGATTTCGAGGCACTTTGATCATGGTTTGGCATCTATATACAAACTGCATTTAAATTGAAAAATAACAAAGCGGTGATCAGTTGTATTCGTTTGTATTATCATTCTTTATTATCATAAATAGATTTAAATTAAATAAATGCAATACAATTAAGCACAATTTCATTGTACACACTATGAAATTAGTTTTTGCTTCATTTCTGATCGCTCATTATTCCTTTTACTTCTTACTTCCTTTTGTTAATTGCTGTTTATTGCCTTGTTTGCTTTAAAACTTTCTTCGTGTGTTTTTTTTTACTTTTATTTTTTTTGTTTTTCCTTTTAAATTAAATAAATGTGAGTATGTGCGTGTGTGCGGGTGTTTGTGTGTGTGTGTGTGTGTTGAAGTGAAGTTCGGGGGAATGGAAGAGTGTGTGTGAGTGTGTGTGTGTGTGTGCATCTGCGGCCGCAGTCTCTATACAAGTTACAAAAGAGATCGATCGATCGAGCTTTAAGCTCGAGACTCAATCAATCTATCTATCTCACTCTGTCTGTCTTTCTCTTTCTTTCTTCTATTTCTTTCTATTCCATTCGTTTGGACGTCTCTTTCGTAACTTTATAGAAAGTACGCGCTCGCAGTTTTCAATATGCGCGCGTTTCTTTTTTTTTCATCCTTCTCTTTAACTTCCATGAAAAATTTTAAATTAATATTCGTTTGCTTGGCGCTTATTCGCTTTTTGCTCTTTTGTCTACTAAACGTTAGAGAATAAGTTTATAAAAAAAATAGGCTAAGGGCGGGCGAATGTAGTTAACGCATTCGCCAAATCAATTTCCGGAAATTAACTCACGCTCTAATTCTAAATAAATATAAATAAATAAATTGTATATATAGTAATTAATTAAAAAAAAAAAAAACAAAAAATATACGCTTGTCAGGCAGCTGCTCTGTCTGTCTGTGTGTGTGTGAGTGTGTTTATGTGTGTGTGTGCGTTGATTGTGATCAAAATTGAGTAACGGATTCGAATTCGGACTCGGATTCGGACTCGGGTTGGGCATCCTTCTACTTTGTCTTCGTCTTCTGTATATTCTATTGCAGGCCGAAGCTGAAACTCGTTTCCTGATTAACTGCGCTTTTGCTCTCGTTGCCGGTTTCTCTCTCGTGAGAGAGCGCTGAGCGCTGACAAGCGTGCCATAGGCGAGAGAGATAGACATAGCGTGTGCGAGAGAGAAAGAGAATCGGTATGTGTGTTTATATGTGTCTGTGTGTGTGTGTATGGTTTTTGTTTTCCTTTTTTTTTCTTCTCTTCATTGTTTTGTTTCACTTTTGTGTGTAGCTGCTGTTGCTTTTGTGTTGCGCCTAAACTTATGCTACGATTTTGTGCGGCTGCATCCATTTCTTCATGTAGTAGCAGAACAACGTGGAGATGTAGAGCAGGATCATGAGCGCACAGGTAACGGCCAGTGCCAGCACAGACGTCTTCGTAGGGCATGGCTCGATGATGGTGACAGTCTTGTCTGCAAGTGCCAATGAGACATAATGAGCGTTAGTATTTGAGGTTAGAAGTTAAGTGCATTGATGCAGGCATCACCAATCCCATACAAAATGATATGTATTATGGATGTCTATTAGTCATTGTGAAACTATTGATTACGTTTGCCGTCGATCAATTCTTTCCTGTCAAAGTCGGCTAAATTGAATTACTTTATCATATATTAGCCAAGGGAAACTTATGTTCTTGTAGGAGAAAGATTCTTCCTAACCAAAGCTAACCTATTCTAAGTCTTATCATGCTTCTAACAGTTTACCAAAAGCTCATGAGCATTGAATTGTTACATCATAGAGCTTCCATGGTAATAATAGAACAAATATATACATAGCTTTTTTGTTCCTACAAACCTACAAAATACAAGCTTTAATGTGGTCCTAAGATCTGAGAAAAAGCTTGACAGCATCGGACTGGCATAGAAACAATCGGATAAAAAGTGTAATAGTATCGTACACTCAGGAAAAAATACAGCATACAGCATCAATTGAGTAAAAAGAGTTATACTTGACTAAGGACTTTTGTTCCGATTTGCCCAACATAAATAAAATATGAATTGTATTGAAAATGTTTTCTCTAGGTGTCCGTCTCTTTTGTCTTTGACAATCCTTCTTGATTGGTGCTTACCTTTGGCAAAGTCTGTGCTTGGATCCGCCTTGAAGAATTCACGCTTCTCATCGCCAAAGTCCAAGACGAGAATCTCCTGCGAGATGTTCATTTCATCCTTGCTCTTGGTCTCATTGCTATTGAAAAAACTGAGTCAGGATCACCATTCAATATAATTGTTGGCATAGCTAAGAGCACGAACCTCTCGATGGAGCGACGACGCCTTCTGCCCAGGGACTCGAACGACTCCATGTTCCATTCGCAAACAGCCGGCTCACAAGGACCCAGACAGTATTTGACATTGCACTGGAAGATGACGCCATAGCTCTCGGTGAAGCGGAAGGCCTCGTAGGTCGATTGCAGCGCATTGCCATCGGCGGTGAAGCCGGGGAAGATGGTCGGATCTGTGGGGCAGCCATCGTCGCCGATGATCTTGAAGCTGGTGCGGGCATCCTTCGCCATGGCAACGCAGCTGCGTGCGAAGATGCCATAGGGAGCTGTAAAATGCAAACAGATTAGCAGCTGCTCGTTGTTGGGTCAAATATGAAAGTTGAAGTTGTCTACGCACTGTCTTCGGGTATCTCGATGCGGAAGTTGAGGCGATCGCCGATGCGCACAGTTTCCACCTCGCGCTGTCGTGTGTCCAGGATGCGAATCCTTGGTGGTGGCGCCTCCGGCGATGAGTTGATGTGTATCATCTCGGGATCGCGTATGGGCATCATGCCGAACGTGATGTTCTTGGAGCTCATGTCATATGTGCACTTCACCTTGTAGATCTTGTCCGCCTTGGTCATCACAACGCTATGGTGCTGCAATACCACCGTGTTCGAGTAGACGCCGGTCTGTGTGGGTGCAAGTGTGACGTTAGTTCAATATGTCCTCAACATTGCTTCTAAGCCTATTCATTTACCACGCTCTGCGTATTGCAATCCTGTCCGGTCATCGTCAAGTCGAGGCGGAACGCATCCGAGTTGATCACATCAATGTTGCACGTCTCCGAGCGTCCCAGGGCATAGATGCGTCCATTGAATGGTTTGTTGGTGCGCACCTGGACAGCAATGCGAGTGTCCTTGCAGTGTACAGAGACTGAAAGGATGCGCAAATTTCGGTTTACATTATTACATTTGAAATAGTTTTTTAAATTAAAAGTGATTTGAATCCAATACTCTTTACAAAATTTATTCATGATGGTTTTAAATTTAAGCGTAAGTTATTTACTATGAGAGTAGTTGAATTGAGAGGGAGAAAGAGCAATATCTTTGCTATTTATAGCTCCATCGCTGTGAAATTTGTAACATTGATGAGATATAAGGATGTTCATGTGTACAAGGAAATTTAAGGCGATAGCTTTGAAAATATCGGATATATTGCCAAAACCGACTTCGAGTTGTAGGGCAGCTATAAGATATAGTGATCCGATCCGGCCGGTTCCGACCAATGTGCTGTCCCGTTTAATGATAAGTGTCTGTGCAAAGTTTTATCGCGATAGCTCAAAAACTGAGAGACTAGTTTGCATACATACAGGCAGACAGACAGACAGACGGATAGATGGACAGACGGACATAACCAGATCAATTTGTCTTGTCTTGTCTTGAGGTAATTATAACTTTTCTTCGAAAAGAGTATAATTAAATAAAATAAAGCATTGAGAATAAAATTTGTGAATTGAATTGTGAATTGTGAATTTGTGATTTTAGAGGAGATTATTGTGGCCCACAAATGTTTGCTACACATAATAGTTTTATAACTTTATGCTAATGATTTGGGTTAAATCAGGTATTGTTTTCATCTCACATATATTTATGTGAGCCATACAAAGTTCATGGGTCGGTTGAAAGTACACAACTTTTTCGCTCAATGTACTTCGAAGATTATTTGAGAGTTAATTAATTGGCATTGATTTAAACCATAGTTAACTTTCAACTATAGGAATATTAATTGCCGTACAATTTGTAAATGTAAGCAAAATGGCTTGCACATATATATATATCCTATATCCTGTCATCCTTACCATCATAGCAGGTGCCAGTCTTATCGCAGTTAACATCGTTACGCGTCATGTTGGTCAGACTGGGATCCTCGATGGTGTCCAGGCTGACGGGCAGTGTGTCGATCTTGTCCAGCGTGCCAGGTGGTGAGTTGCCAGTGCCAGCGGTAGCTACCGACTTCTCGCACTGGTTCTCAAAGTACTGACCAATGGGCTCGCCATGATCGATCAGTGGACGCTCGTGATTGAGATAGGTGGAGGGACCGTCGGGCAGAGTCTTGTGATCCAAGTGATACAGACGGCAATTGTATTGAGCGCCCTGCGGCTGGCCCAGATAGAGGAAGGAGCGGCACAGGAACTCGGACTCAATTTCGCAGGCCAGGCGGCAAGCCGACTCGGAGGTCACCTGCAGCTCCTTATCCGTATAGTAGTGCAGGCCAACGTATTGGGCCACCTTCTCCTCGGAGACGCCCATGCGGGCATTGGCAAAGGAGCGCGTATTCTTGCAGGCTTGCGTCGGCTTGAGGCAGAGATTCTCAAAGTAGTCGGTGCCCTGAGCATCCACCAGCTGGACAAACTGACCCGAACTCCTGCGATCCGAATCGCTGAGCACACACTTCATGTTATTGTAGTCATACTCCACGGACCGACAGATGAAACGCTTCTCATTGAGGCACGCCGACAAGCAGGCCTCCTTGGTGCTGGTGTAGATGAGGGCATTGTCCAGACCACGGATTATCTTGTTGGGCACACGCTCAAACGACCACGGACGATGGCAGACATTCTCGCTGCGCAACTGCAGCTTCACCATGTAGTACATATTGGCGGAGCGCTGTGGCGCCGCCGACGGATTGGCCGCCGACGAATCGTTCTGCAGCTGGCAGTGCGTCTCCTGCGACGGCGACAGCGGATTCACAACGAAACTGAAGGCGGCCGCCTGGCAGTCGGCCTCCTCGCGACACCAGCCCTGGCACTCGTACAGCGACAGATTCTTTACGCTGTAGTACGTGGTGCCGGCGAAATCGTAATCTGTCAGCTTCTCAAAGGCCATGCGGCCCATTGCCTGGCCGGGCAGTGCCATCAGCATGGCCAATCCCACGGCGATCATCAGCATGCCGCCAGAGATCGTTGGAGTTGGAGTTGCAGTTGTTGTTGTCGTTGTCCTTCTGCCTGAATCTTTTCTGCTGCGGCTGCGCCGACTGCTGCTCCTGCTGCTGTTTGCTGCGGTTTGCATCTGCAAGTGAAAGAAGAAGAAACAGCTGTTTAGTTGTGCTGGCACTTTATTCTCTTTTCTTACAGCATATTAAATACTCTTTTCGAAGAAAAAAGTATATTAAGTGTGTGCTGATGTTTGTAACGCATAGAAGGAGACACCCAAAAGTTACTGCCAGTAGGCCTAGAATGACAAAACAAATTGATCTAGCCATGTCCGTCTGTCTGTCTGTCTGTCTGTCTGTATGTATGAACACTAGTCCCTCAGTTGTTGAGCTATCGTGATAAAACTTTGCACAGACACTCATTATTCCAGGGGACAGCACATTGGTCGGAGCCGGCCGGATCGGATCACTATATCTTATAGCTGCTATACAACTCGAAGTCGGTTTTGGCCATATATCCCATGTTTTTAAAGTTATCGCAATACAACTTTGCACAGATACTTATTATTGAAATAAACATCACATTGGTTGGAGCCGGCCGGATTGGATCACTATATCTTATAGCTGCTATACAACTGGCCATAAATTAAATATTCCTAAAAAAAAAAAAAAATTTTACGCGACAAAACGATTTTGTACAGCTTATGAAATTTCAGTGCTGCAGTTGGCAGACTGTAAATTGCCTATAGGTTCGAAAAGAGTCTAAAATCTTCGGCACGCCGAAGATAATCCTTCCCCTCTTGTTTTTTTTTTGTGTTTAATAAAAAAAATTTTTTCTAAATATATCAATATTTGCGAATTATAAACAGCAGCTGCAGTATTTATTATTTATTATTACTTAATATATACTCATAATATATTGTTTTAGATTATTCCCAGATTATCCAGATTTAAAAATTTAAATTTTGTACTATTTTCTTGATAAAAGGGAACATATATTTTATTATTCAAAAACTGCTGTTCGTCTTGATCATATTGGTAAAATATATATTTAATTGCAAGCACAAAATGTCTTGGGACCCAGCTAAATAGTTTGCGGTTGCCCGTCTTGGCCGCCAGGTGGCGTCTGGCATTATGCTAATTGCAAACGATGACAGCAAATGGAACTGGGGAACTGGGCAGCTGCGGCCATACATCCGCTCCATTACACGCTCAACTGAGCACACAGCAAACCAGCGAACCAATAAGAACTATAGCAAAAGCCCAGGGCCACACAGTTTCTGCCTCCCCTGGTAGCCCCACATTTGGCTGGATGGGGCAAGTTCGTTGGCTGCATTTGTTAGGAGTTTAATGAGCTGCCCGGCGGAAATTACAATGGGCTAAAACAGCGTTCCGCCAGCGTTGTCTTTATTTTATTTTTGTTTTTTTTTTTTATTGGCGATCTGCGGTTTTAAGATTCTAATGGACGCGTTTCCAATTCCCCAAACCCAAGTCCAAACCCGAACCCAAGCCCAACGTTTGAGTTTCGCATTCCTGTGGTTTTTGGCTGAGCGTGCTGCAAATTGCTTTTGCAGCTGCTTTTGTGGCAGCCACAATTAGCGGCTGACCCCCAAATTGGGCACATGCGGGGGCGCACATTGACCCAACAGGTCTCGCTCTCAGTACCAGTCCCAGTCCCAGTCCCGATCCCGTCTCCCAGCATCAGTTGAAAAGCGAAAGCCCAACTACTCTCAGTTGCCAACTCATTCATATTAATGGCGAGCATTTCAATGAGTCGAGTGCATGAATGATTCAAGTGCGCACTCACATTATTATCACCATTCAGTTGGTAAATCAATCAAGTGCTGTCAATTGCTTGCAAATGCGAATGGGTACTATCTCTATTCAATGTATTCAATCATGCACTCATCCCAGAATTTAGCAGTCATGAGTTGGCTAAATGTCAACGACTATGCGTTTAAACCATCTATCTATCTATTGGTTTATCTATCTACCAACTAAAGATATATTCATGGATCTTAACTAGAGGTTTGTTAAACCTTTGTGCTGGGTAAATGTTATTTCTTGTTATTGGTGGAAAGTCGTTTCATTGGAACTATTATTTTGTTTTTATGCAGGTTTTTACTTAATCTATTTTTGGATAAAATGAAATATTATTGACTCTATTAAGCATTGTAACTTTGAAAATACAAGAAATATTCAGCATATTCATAAATATGATATGCTAAAGAGTCTTGTAAAAAGCATACTCATACAACATTCAAATTCTCGTTTTCAAAAATAGTTTTGAAAATAAACATTTGAAGATATTTCTAATAGTTGGTTTAGTTGGATTAAACATTAGCATATACTCAGTGATCAGTGCCCATATTCAACTTGTATTCAATATTATAACCATATTCGATCAAATCTCTTGCAGAACTCAAAGAAGAGTATGTATGTATATCTGCTCATATGAAGTTCTATTGCAATTCACTTGTTATTCATGATTCCAACTGACACTCGTTTCGATTCATGCGCTGCCGCAAGCTCATCAACTGCACTCATTTGCATTCGAGTGCATAATGAGTGCCTGCAAATGGCCAATGCCATGCGGAAGTCTTAGCCAATGCTGCCATATATGTATAGTATGCATGCGAAGCGATATCGATAGTTAGCTATATAGCTATATAGCGATACCGATAACCAACTGCAGTTGCGTTTACAGCGGCATTTAGGCTTAAATTTATGGATTTTTAAACGCCCCCAAAGCGGGCAGTGCAGTTGAGAGTTGCGGCTAGTGGGGGCTGCATTTTTTGTTTGCCTGCGCCATGCAATTATATTTACATATTCAATTCAATTTGTTTGCCGCAATTGTCCCAGGCAAGTGGGCAGCCAGCGTGCAGCGCTTGCATAGCGCAATTATTTATACGAGCCGTATTTATAAGGTATACGACTGCGACTGGCCTCTGGGCTAAAATGCCAACAGCCCTCCCCTGCTCCACCACATTTCGCGCTCCACCACAACACTAACCCTTGAGCTGAGCAGTAGAGGGAGAGAGATGCAGCAGGCTGTGGGGCTTTCAAATGATTACAGTGCTCGGAACGTGGCTATTACAAACAATATTAACTCACAGGTTGCCAGCGCGAATCGCGAAATGCGCGCAACGAATTCGAGCAATCGTTGCCGCCGTTGCCAATTGCAGCAGCAGCAGCAGCCACAGCAAAAAACGATGCTACAACTGGCAACAGCAACATGAACAACATTGACAACGACAACAGCAGCAGCAGCAACAGCAACAGCAGCGACAACAAATGTAGCCACGATGTATGAAATAGGTGGCAAACACAGTCAGCGGAATGTGTAGCGTGTTCTCAACCAAAGCGACAGCAACACAAACAACAACAGTAACAACAGCAACAACAGCAACATCAACAAGAGCAGCGGCAATAGCCACCACCACCACCACTACCACCACCACCAGCAGCATCGCAGGGAGTCATCGTAGCTTTTGTATACCCTTTCTAAAGGCATTGCAATATTCTTATAACATAGTATTTAAGCAATATTCCGAATCAAATCAGAACTCTTCAACTCTATTGATGTCTTATCAGCTTATCGGCTATATTGGCAAAACTTCTCTGTTTTGCTTCAGACCGAATTGGTTTACTATACCATTTGCATATCTATAGCTGACAATTGTTTGTAAATTTTGATTATTATATTTCTATAATTTAGCTTGTTTTATTAAGACTGAATGTACCATGAAATTCTTGTCTGCTCCAAATGATAATAATTATAAAGAAATTATTATTAATTACACTTAGTGAAATATGCTCTTCTCAATTGTTATGCTAAAAAATATGAACAAATCTTCTAAAATCAAGTATAAGCCATGTTGTACTAACAAGTTATTAAAATTGAGTACAATATTTCAATTTGAGTGCCTACAAAAAACGTTCTTGCAATTTGAATATTTAAGAGTTAAAGCTTTTCTTTACTTGACTTAAGTACGCAATGCTCTAGTGTGTTTTAGTACTAAATTCAAATCAATGCATTTCAATAGTACTGGCATTCAAGTAAAAGACTAGGTGGACATGGATACTTGTGATGATCGGTGGTTTTTCCAACCAACAAATAGCTTTATTTATATTGCTGGATTTTCTCAAATTTAACAGCAAAATAAAATATAGCAATTGTGAAAGGCTGACCATCAAAATATATACTATACATAGTCGCCAAAGATACGAATTATGATATCGAGATGCCGGCAAGGGTATTTTGTAATGCGACAAGCGCAAAATCCACTTTTCTTTAGCTTGTTCACTTTTTGTTGTTGCTTGTTTGAGGCTTGGACCCAGCCAGTTCGTGTTCTACAATTGCCAATCTGCATGAGAGTGGCCAGGAACGATGCCAGCTGCTGCTGGAAATGAAATGCGTTTGAATTGCGAGGCGAATGCGAGAAGGGTGGGGTTGGTAAGGTGGTGGGCTGGAGGGGGTTTGTGGGGGGTGGGGGGGTCAATTACATGGCCACAGTCGAGCGATCTGCCTGCGCAGATAAAACGCGAAACGCAAAAACGCAAAATGCGAAGCGCATTCGTTCGCATTTGACGATCATTGCCACCGCGTTGCCCTTGTTGCAAGTGGCTGCAAGTGGTTGTGGTTGCAAGTGCTGCTAGTTGCCACGATTCGTTTTATTTTTAGCCAAATTGCGTTTATTTTTGGGACGTCCTTGGCTCAAGAGCAGCGCACTTCTAATTTGACCAGCAAGCCGACAATGCTGATTTCTGTTTCAACTTTCAGTTGCAATTGCTGCTGTAATTGACAGAGTTTTGTTATTGTTGTTGTTGTTGCGTTTGCCACTGGTAGCTGAAATCAGCTGCTAAATGTCGCCGCTGGCTAACAGGAAACGGCAGCTGCAACTGCAGTAGTTCACACATGTGGCGCCACTCAGCAGCAGCAGCAAGTGTTGCTGTTGTTGCTGTTGTTGTTGCTGCTGCTATTGTTGTTGTTGTTACATTGTTGTTGTTGTTGTGAGCAACGCCTGCAACATTTTGAGGTCCAGGTGGGCGTCATACAAATACCAAGGGCGCTCAATCAATGCAGCAATAGCAACAGATGCAAAGAAGAAGTATGCTAGAGTGTGCTCGACTACAACATATCCTGTAGGGATAGTTATTTCGCAAAAGTAATATTATATTATAATATGCACGAACTAGTCAGAAACAAATTCAAAATCAATATTTATCGATTTATGCTCAAGTAGTTCAAGCTATCGAAAATCAAAATAATATTTAAGCTGCGAAAATTCCGAATTTTTATCAAAGCAACAAATAATTAAAGGAAAATTCAACAATTTGTGTAAAATCTGTACAAATTAGAGGAAATTATTACAAAATGCAAAATAACACCGAAAACATCGAGATATGAATATATCAACAATAAAAATCCGTTTGCGTTTTATGAACAGAATAATATTTTCGACGAAGCGAAAGAAAACGGCTTTGACTGAGAGAAAATGTTTACAACAGAATGTAAAATTTCTTATACACTAAGAATTAACATTTAACATTTGTATGTGTATTGCATTGCTTTACTTAGTTTATATAGTAAATGGGTATATGTGGTAAGAACGCATTCAATTTTGTGATGCTCTTATAATCTCCAAGATCAGCGTACATGCAAGCAAATATATATGTATATATATATATATGTATATGAACTATACTTTATCAGCCATATGTATAAGTAATATAGCGAATTTGGTGAGCCCAGCTTTAAAAAGAATAAAATGTTAAAATTAACTTTGATCTGCGGACGATCTTCGCATCAGCAACCAGTCAGACAAACATACAGAACGATGTCCTGATCAGCAATGTGTATACTTGATGTATGTATATTCGATATGCAGTCTACCTCTTGCACACATTTGCGCAACTTTATTATAGCCCCCTTTGGTTAGAGGATATAAAAAGAAAAATTAGTGCAATATGCGCGGCTTGCCGTATGAATTCTGAGTATGAGTCTAGCCATGGGTACGATGGGTATGGGTATGGGTATGGGTATGGGTATGGCTATGAGTATAAACTCATTCCAAGTTAGCCTGAGTTGCTGGCTCCTCGGCTGGTCAGTGGCGCGTACTTAGTTAGATGGATGATGCAGTTGCTGGGTAACCGGCAATCAAGAAAATTGTACACTTGCCCCCCAATGGAATGGGGCCGAGAATGTGGGGAAGGTTGTTGGTTTGGGCTGCCTTTTGGTTTTAGGTTCAGAGCAGTACACATATTTCTCTCTCTCTCTCTCTGTCTCTGTCTTAGTCTCTGTCTCTCTGTTGCGCTTTGGGCGCCCTGCGATTGAGCAGCAGGCAACAAGCTAAAGGTTATCATTAGGCACGTTTACTTCCTCTTCGCGTACGGCCTCTAATTACGAGGCAAGTGAGCAAGTGAGCAAGTGAATGCCATAACCATAACCAGGCAAAGATAGTACAAGGCGAGTCCCAGAAGAGTGCCTGCAACATTAGATGTGAGCAGAGAATATGATGGAGAAGACGAACAGAGCTAAAGAACAGAGCAAAAGAAAACCATTCAAAGGTCATTCCGTTAGGCCAATCAAAGAGAAAAGAGCCACAGACAGATTAAAAACAGCTTACGAAAATGAAATAAAAAAAAACAACAGGAAAAAAATAGTCATAATTCATAATAAAGGCGAATTTATGCACGAATAAAGAACTAATGCTCAAGACTGGACAAAAAGCAAAGAGGGGAAAGGAAAAAAACAGAAAAGAAACACAACTGGAAATTAGATAGCAACAAAATAACGGTTGACAATACAGCCAACAAAACAGTGAAAGTAATAATATGCAATTAACTCAATTAAAATGAAATGAGAGACGACTAACAAAAAGCAAAAAAAAAAGCAAGAAAAAAATAAAAGAAACCAGAAACCAGAAGAAATGGCCAACGGCAATTTTTCTTCATTTAATTTCTTGTTGTTGTTTCTTTCGTTTATTTTCCCTTCTCCGCTTTGTTGTTGATTGACTAGAGGAAGCGAAATGTGTAGCTGGTAGAAAGGCGAAAAGCAGAAAATAGAAAACAGTAGTCAATATGGTAGATCTTTTACAAAGCTAGTTCCAGTTTTAATTGGTCAAGTGACAGCTATATTATGAGCTCTATATAATTATGGACAAAGTTGAGTGACGTTTGACCTAGGAAAAGAATGAAATCAACTGGAGAATGTTTTTCTCAAAAAAATCGACCTAACTCTAGGACTAACAGTAAACTTGAACAGATCTTTTTATAATCTAAAAATTATCACAGATTAAAGATTGCTTCAAAATATTTTACGCAATTATCTCACATAAAATTGAGTTTTGAATTATTAATAGTTACACTTTTATTTTTAATGATTCCGCTTATTTCAATGATTAATTGCAACAAAAAAATTGATGGATTTTTTGACTTTCTGTAATTCTTAGGAACGTTCCGATATACTTTACCAAATGTATTGTTTTAAAGATTGTCTCTAATAACAGAAATGATGCAAATAATTTAAATATAGAGTGATTGAAGCAAACGGGACATATTCCCTTAAGGATTTTAGCACAGATCAAAAGTTTGGTATTGAAAGAGATATTTGAATCGATTCAAGTGAATTGAACTCATTCTTAAGACTGAATTGAGTGTGCAATGAAATCGTTTAAGCAAATCTTAAACAAAAACCCTCAAGCAGCTGATTTTCCAGCTAACTCACTTCCTTTCTCTGGCTGTAAAGCGCTTTTCCATTTAGCCAACAACACTCGAAACGCACATCGAACATGCAAACAGTTCTAGTCGCACTCATGAGTGTGTGACTGTGAGTGTGACTGTGAGTGTGCTGTGCACTCGAAACGGATGTCTAGGCCTTACAGCTTTTGTGCTGCAATCTGTTCGCCACGTCCGTCCGTCCGTCCGTCCGTCTGTCCGTCCGTCTGTCCACTCGATCAGCGGCGGAAATGGAGGCCTTTTTCATATTTGCAATTTGTTGTCACAACACGCGAGTGGCTAAGTGAATGAGTGCGAGTGCGAGTGTGAGTACGAATACCAAATACCACACGCCCCTTCTCCCCCTCTCTCTCTCGCTCTCTCTTTCTCTCTTTGTCTATTTCTCTGTGTTTATCTGCCTGTTTGCAATTATGCAATTTTCAATCATCGCAGTTTAAAGATGCGCAACGTGCAACCGCTCAAGTTGAAGCACCTGCCACCAGGTATGTGAACGCATCTATGTGTGTGCGTGTGTGTGTGTGTGTGTGTGTGTGGTTGTGCGTGTCTTGTGTCCATAGACGCGCTGCTGAGTCCCAGTTCCATTGCCCAGTTTCGCAATGCAATAGAAGTGCGATGCAATAATTGCTATCGAACAATGGGGCACAGCGAAACATGTCAAGGCAGAGGCAACACCTGAGGAGCTGCCACGTTGCATCGGCTTGCCAGCTGCATGCAACCAAAAACGTTGTGGCTCTTTTCCCACTCGATCCTCACTCAGCCGTCCGTCCGACTCTGTGTGTGTGTGTGAAAATATTAAAAGTTATAATTAAAAAAAAAGCAAGAAAAGAAAAGCGTGAGGGAAGCAAAGAACACGAAGCTGCCTTCATCTAATGGCGAACGTTGACGTACTCTAACCTAACCCCTTACTGCTGCACCTGTACGGAATCCAGCTGGACGACAGGCATAAAGGAGCTGTTCGAGTTGGGCCCAGGAAAGGTAGGGGGGCACTTGGCGTATTAGAAGACAAAATGCGGTGCAAAACGCTTTACACAAATTAAATGCAAGGCAGAGCGAAATCTATGTGAAGCAGCCAGCTGCTGGCTGGGAGGAAGGCGGGTAGCCCACAAATAATGACTGGCAAATTGCATTAACATTGATATGTGGCAGCACTTTTCATTTGCTGCAGCAGCCCAAACTGAGCCAAGGCTGTGACTTTGCCAGCGGCTGCACTGCTGCAGTAAGGCGAGCAAATTGCTTGCCATTTACCAGGCGCTGCTGCTGCTGCTGCTGCTGCTGCTGTTGCTGTTGTTGTTGGTGGTGCTACCAAGCGGTGGCAAGTCTTTCCACTTGCCACTAACCCACTAGCCATGACCCATCAGAGGATGCGAGGCAAACAAATAATTGAATCTGTAGTGCTAAGACATTAGATATGGTCGATCAGATTTAGAGTATAAAAACCTCATGTATAATACAAATTCAACAGCATTTTACTCCTCAAACAAGCGCTTGATTAATTGAATAGTCTTTAAAGATTCGTTTAATCGAAGTTTACATTAATGCTATGGAAAGTATGCTCTTATAGCCATATATAATATATATGTAAACAAAGAAATATTGGTTTTTACTTTTACTTGTACAGTTTTAAAAGACAAAATTGGCATATGCTCATTATATTTATTTTGCAATAATATACCAACTTTAGAAAAGCCAAAAAAAAGCGGAAAAATGCATGCCTAACCATAAATTTCACATATGGAATTTCTTGTAGCACTATCAAGATAGCAGCGAGTTAAGCTGTTCGAGGCTAGCATAACAGTTATCACTTTGAATTCGTTTCGCATGTGCACGTAAAACAAATGACTTAGAACACAAACTTGTTCATCAGTCGCTGCACTTATGTGTGTACATAAGTGTGGCCGTGTGTGCTATTAAATGCCGTTACTAATTTGTAAAGTTGACACCCACTTAAAATGAACACACAAAACGAGTCCAGGCAGGCCAGCGTCTCCCCCTGCCAGTCCGCAGCTGGATCGCATGCGATATGATTGAAGGAGAAACAGAATCAGGCTGACTGCCTGTCATGGCTGGGAGTGTGGCACAGGTGTTGCAGTTGCAGGACAGAACAGGATAGGATGGGACAGGCCAGGGATAGGACAGGCCAGGACAGGGACAGGCGTTCAATTTAGGAGCCGTCGCCTTCGTTGCGCATTTTCAGCTAAAAGCCCAAAACTGAAGCGCAAATCGGAATAAAAACTGGCCGGAATCAAGTGGCGAGAAAGGCGCTGGACGCTGTTCCCTGATTGCCTGCTGCCTTTGGCTGCGAGCCAAAGTTATTTGTGTTGTTTGTTGTTGTTGTTGTTG
Organism: Drosophila flavopinicola; assembly: GCA_035042425.1. NCBI lineage: Eukaryota > Metazoa > Arthropoda > Insecta > Diptera > Drosophilidae > Drosophila > Drosophila flavopinicola. The sequence goes on from JAWNLL010000429.1 coordinate 39,676, forward strand.
TTGTTGCTGCTTAGAACCGGAAATTTATTGCATAACAAGTTGAACGCGGCGATATCACATGATATAGCCTGGATAGCCGAGGATGTGGCCAGGTTAAGTCGCAGGCACAGTTCCAGCTGCCCAGTTGGCCACTTCGACTGCCTCAAGGTTGTTCAGCAACACTTAAAGCAAGGGAGTGGGATGAGGATGGGGTTGGGGAGGCGGTGGGGGTGGGGGTGGGGGTGGCGGATGGCAGAATAGGTGCACAGGGTAAACATATTTGAAAGTGCATCTCTGGCTGGCTGACTGGCCGCATTGATGCAGGCTCAAGATATGCGGGCACCAAAATGGAAAACGGGTGTGGTGTTGCCCACGCTGGGATTGGGATTGGGTTTGGGTTTCGGTCTGAGTCTGGGTCTGGGTCTGGGCATTCGGGCACTGCTCAGGCTGCAACTGGATACAGTGGACACTCGCATGTTGAAGCGTTATCAGAATTTGACAATAATTATATTTTTTAGTTTATTTCTAAGCAATAAAACTCTATTTTCATGCATCTGTCTGATTGCGCTAAGGCTAAGATGCTTTCAGAGCTTCTCCATTTTTATATTTTCTTTCCCTTTTCACTTCTTTGTTTTCCATATATAACTTTAATAAATATTCATATTAATTCTTTTCATTTAATTTTACCTTTTGTTAATTAATGAAATTAGATCTTATTTCTTTGGTTTGATTACTTTTTTTGGGCTTTATTTTTATATTTTTCTATATATTTTTTATATTTTGAACTTATTATTATATTAATTAAATTGATTTTTTCATGTTAATTCTTTTCAATTGATTTTACCTATTGTTAATTAATAAAGTCAGATCTTATTTGTTTGGTTTGATTACGTTTTTTTGGCTTTATTTTTATATTTTTTATTTATCCTTTTAAATTTTTAACTTATTAATATATTATTTGAAATGAATTTACTGTTTCGACTGTCATTTGTAAACATCAAAGCATTAATATTGGGATTTTAAATATAACGATTCTAGTTTGTGCAAGTTACAATTTGCGAGTGATCACTGTAGTGGGTTTGCGTACAGATTACTGGGACTGTGGCGGGTCACACTGTGCCACACATTTCATAAATTCTTCTTGGAATGGCTAACAGATTGTCTGCGCCATGCAAATGCAGCTGTCAAGGGAGACAGAGAGAGAGAGAGAGAGAGAGAGAGAGAGAGAGAAAGAGAGAGCGTAGGTATTGTAGGAGTGGGAGGGAGCGCAATCGATCGTTCAATTGTCTGGGCACATGTTTGGCAACTCGATTTCGATCAGCTGTGTGGGCTGTGGTTCGTTCCTGGAAGCACTGGTCGACTCTGCCACGACTCCTCCGCGACCAACTTGGCTACGCGGAAGTTATGCCACAAAAAGCCATTAGCCAGCAGCCAGCAGAAAGCAGCAGCCAGCAGCCAGCAGCGATGGCAACAAAGAACAGGAGTCATTAGAGCGCATTTGAGTCGCGGAATGTGGCGGATAACCGACGAATAGAAGAAGAACAGCCAAACGGGCAAACATACAAAAGAGATGAGCACTTGCGGCCGCCAGCTGGGGCAGCCAATGAAGCAGTTGCCTCAGCTGTGGCAAGTGCAGCGTTGCATGATTTATGGCAATTATGATGATGACGCGGCTTCAATGCGCTCACAAATTACAATTAATTGCAAATGCTGACCCCACCTACCAAAACTCAGCCCACCTCCCCCCTCCCCACGCCCACCTTCATTACCAATGTGGATGCACCCTTTCGGCCAACCAACCAACAAGTGAAACTCATTTGCTCTAATCACATGTTATGACAGGCCTTTGATCTATTGATCCAATGAGTCCAACTTCGTCAAACGAAAGTGATTAGCAGGAATTACAAGCAGCTATTAGCAAAGTACTTAGAAGGCATTCCATTTGGTAGTAGCAATACATTAGAGAGTTTAATTACAGAATTGCATTATTGTAGATATTACATTTATTACACTGCTTGCATTTTTTATAGCTACTTAAAGCCTAAACTGATATTTGTAAACATCTTAAGACTCTACAAACTAAATCATTTGGGAGACTAAAGTCATTTGCTTTAACTAAATATGATTACAGCTATTTGTCTTAAATAACGAAGTCACATTAAAACTTTAAGAAACTAGCCTCGGCCCATGAATTTGAAAACTGTTCTATTTTACCATGCAAATTCAATTGACTCGAGTTAAAAGATACTTTTAAAATTTTCTTATTATATTAAGCAAACATCTTAATATTTTTATACACTTTTCAAAGAAAATAGTACATTCACTTTGTGCTGAAGTGTGGAATGCATAGTAGGAAGCGTCGGAAACCCCCAAAAGTTACCATTATGCCTTAGAATGACAAAACAAATTGATCTAGCCATGTCCGTCTGTCTGTCTGTCTGTATGTATGCAAACTAGTCCCTAAGTTTATGAGCTATCGCGATACAACTTTGCACAGAGACTTATTATTCAAAGGGACAGCACATTGGTTGGAACCGGCCGGATCGGACTACTATATCTTATAGCTGCCATACAACTGAAAGTCCATCTATCTCCCGATTTTAAAGTTATTGCCTTCTTTTCTGAACACATGAACATCCTTATAACTCATCTATGTTTAAAATTGCAAAACAATTTAGTCGTAAATAGCGAAGATATGCATCATTAAACATTTTAAAGGTACAGGTGTGTTTGACAAATAATTCCAAGTGCAAGCTAGTTTTGAGCAGACTGATCTTTAAGAGAGTTTGTAATTGATCACCAAAACGGTTTGGTGGTATAAATGGTAGAGAGATACGGGCTCAAATCCTGCTGGCGACATCATTTATTATAGTCATAGAAGTTAGAAGGATATCTCCGAATTAGTTGCGAACTATAATAACGTTTATGCATAAGCGTAAAATAGTGTATAAGATCTTCGGAACGCCGAAAAGAATCCTTCCACACTGGTTTTATTTTAAATTTGTTTCGGTTTAAGATCGATTAATTTTCTGGCTTGTGATTATTTGACTCCCCATTTATAAGAAATGACTTTGAGTCAGCAAACAAGTCTTACTGCAAGTTGAATCCTTTGTTCAAGTGTCACTTTAATCATCATTTTGTTTTATTTTTTTTTTAGTCGCTTGTCACTTGTTATTATTACAATGTTGTCCGTATAAATTATGAGCATATATCGAATTGTACTTAAGATGAACATGACAGCTTGTTCGGATACACTTGCTGTTGAGCTGGGAGCTGGGAGCTATCTTATCAGCGGCTCTGTTGGCGTTGTTCAATATGCGTGTATTTTTAGCCAAGACATTGGCTCATTACAACACGCCTGACACTTTACCAGCTGCAACTGTTGCTGGCGCTAGAGTTGCACTACGGCAGCAACAGCAACTGCTGCAACTGCTGCAACTGCAGCAGCAACAGCAGCAGCAGCAGCTCATTAAAAATTGTTGCAATTTAAAGTTGTGGCGGCCTATTTTTAAATGCAAAACTCGCGCGGCCGCACGACAAGACAATCAGGACATGGAAATAATTGAATGCGCCAGGCCAGGGAGACAGAAGCGGAGCTGGGTAACAACAACAACAACAGCAACAACAACAACAACAACAGCAACAACAAGAGGATTGGCATTGCTAAAGATGCCACATGAAGATGACCAATTTGCTTGCTACATGGCAACATGCCAGCAAAAGCCAGCAAAAGCAGCAAGCAACCGGCTCGATAAGCAAATGCGGCCACTTGCCAGCTGTGTGCTTGTGTGTGTGCTCTTAAGTGGCCCATTGTGGCTCATTTTGCAGTTGCAATTTTAAAAACCAGCATTTAATTAAAGCACAGCGGGGCAGAGGGTGACCTGGTTGGCTAAAGGGGCGCCTTTGGGGGGATGCCGCACGTGACGTTGCAACTGGCAACGGAATGGAATGCCATGTTGCATGCTGAATGATTGTGCATGTTTTGTGTTGTGTTGTGTTTGCTAAGAATTATGTTGTGTGTAATTTTTATGGCATTTTACACATACACACAAACATCCATTTCATTTGCAGCTTAAATGTGGCACGCAAACGGGGCAGAGCGAGAGATAGAGAGAGAGAGAGATAGAGAGAGAAAGGCAGCTATTTGAAGCATGCGCCTTGCATTTGATTAACTCAAATGTGCGAATGCAGCAGCACTGAATGTGGCAAGAGTGCTCGACTAGGTGATGCCCTGTATCGGCAGTTACTGAAGCTACGTTTACTTTTGTTTTAAGACAAAAATTCGATGTATATACATATGTATATTTTTCTACATATATATAGATTACCACATTAATCTCCCTTCATTGGAGTTCTCTGTTTGTCAGCCGAATTAGATAATATGCTTAAGCATGCGTATACTTAATATCAAAATTATATTCTACTATAATGGTTCATAGAGCTTTGCATGAGCTTAAAGTGAAATACACAGGAACACACTATTTTTTATAAATCTAAACTTTGTCGAAGTTGTAGTAGTCTCTGTATATAGGAATTATAGTTGCTCATTCGAAAAATAAGTCAAATATCATAATTCGCAGAAGTTTCGCTACTTGGCTTTTTACAGGGTATCTCAAGTGTGTGCAGCAACAACGGCAGCAACGAGCTGCAGCATGATTGATCACAACAACAATGTTGTCATTGACAATGTGTTTGCTTACACATTAATAACAACACTCGAGCCGCAGCTGCTGCTGGCAAACGAAAGACTTAGGCAACAAACTTGCGCTGATTTATATTTCTTTGCACGCCAAATGTTTTTGATGGTGCGCTGCTGCTGCTGCTGCTGCTGTTGCTGTTCATCATTTATTACAATCAAATGGAAATTGCTGGCGCTGCTGTTGCTTGGTTCTGTTGGTTCATTACGCAGCTATTAGCTAGTAATGGCAAAGACAGACAAAAAGATGATTCAAGCAGGCAGCCAACCAGCCGGCTATGGGATCAATGGGTGCCACTGCGCCGCTTGGCACCTGAAACCAACTGAATACCAACTGCTGTGGTTGCTTTTGTTAATGCTGTTGCTGTTTGCTGTTTGCTGTTCTTGTTGTTGCTGCTGCGCCCTAACTGTATGGGCCATTAGGCAAATCGGCTTAGAAAGCCAATGCGCTGGCAAATTGGAATTGCTGAAAAAGAAAGAAATTACAGGCATTTGTAACAATTATTTGCCATTATCAATGAAATGAAAGCACTGCCTCTGCCCCCTGCAACCCCCCTTTACCCATCTCTCTGGCTGATTTTGGCCCCTGACCTGTTTGGGCATTTCAACTGGCGCACAAAATTGAATTGAAAGAAAGCGGGAAAACCAATAAGAAAATTGAATGTGCACGTAATGTGCGTAAGTAGCGAGGGAAAGAGAGAGAGAGAGAGAGCGCTAAGAACTTGGCTAGAGATGCGGGCAGCGAGAGATATAAAGATAGAGAGAGCGAGAGAGAGCGTGTGGTAAAAGTGATCGGAAGAGCGAGAGAGAGCGAGAGAGAGCGAGAGAGAGAGAGAGCGGGCGAGAGATTGCGAGTCTGAATGAATGAGTGTTATTTGTTTAAGTTGGCTTTAACAGCTTGCGGCCGTTGCCGTTAGTTGACCTGGTTAACAGCCTGAGATAAGCGTTAGAATACAGCAACAACAAAAGCAACGGAAATCAGGCACAACAACAGCAACAACAACAGGGCAACTGAAGATCTTTGAGAAATGACTGCATAACTCAGTCGTAGTCGCAGTCGCAGTCGCAGTCTCTGAGCCAAGTTAAGTTAAGAGCTGACAACAGATCACAAGCGCGATAGAAGCCGTTGTGTTGCTGTAGTTTGCAGTTAAGGTTGTTGTTTTTCTCTGCTGCTGCTGCTGCTGCTGCTGCCCGGATTGCCCGATTGCCCATCACAATGGGCCACTTTGAAATGGATTTCGATTTGAATTGGGCATTTTGGTCAGCACCAAATTGTTGCCCAGTTGCCCAGTTGCCTTGTTGCCCCTTTCGAATGGATCGGCCCACAAAAGGTCGAAAGATAATCCGCAACAGTCATCGCCAAATGCCACGCACGTAGCAGCAGCAGCAGCAGCAGCAGCAACTGTTGCTGCTGTCCACAGGGAATAAGTGGACGAACGCGACTGCCAGAGCTGTCATTAGTCTGCTGATCATCATCATCATCATCATCATCATCTGCATCATGATTTGATTAGGGCTTAATGCTAATGCATTTGGCATTTGTTTGCTCAATGCTCGTGATGCGATGCTGCATGTTAATGACGCACAATTGCAGAGGGCACCACTGAAACTATGCGCACAAATAGAGTCTAGAGTCTAGAGTCTAGACTCTATAGATGCAATGTGATTTCCCATCGGGAATTGTCTTATGCTGGAATGACACTTTCAATTTTGTTCTTCACGTTTTTGTTTGCTTTACCACAGGCACATTATGTTAGAGTCAAATCATCAGTAAAATCGAAGCGAAAGACGAGTGTCTCAGGCTTTGGACTGCTAAACTTTCCTTGCAAATTATTTGTATATAATTTATCCTTACTTTACAATACGTTCATCTGTTATCGAACATTTGAATCGCCTTTATTTAAGAGCAGCTCTTGATATTTGCACGATTCTCTTCTCTACCTCAAATTAACTTTGCACTTAATCTGCTTAGTTCGAGAGCCAATCAATTACAAATTGTAATTTGAAACTGCAACATTTAAAGTGAAGTACAGATTTCTATACCTGCTGGACGAGTAATCGATGACATTTATCGATAAGTGCAGAGCTTCAATCAAGCTAAGCGCAACAATTATCGTTCAACTTACGCAGTGTCACCCGTTGGCCGTGCCACTTGTTGCATGCAACTGCACAGGTGTCAAGAAAGCAGCGATTGATGGCTGGGAAAGTGCGTTGGTTGGAAAGTGCTGGCAGTGCGGCGTTACCTGTTACCTGTTGCCTGTTGCCAGTTGCCAGTTGCCAGTTGCCTGGGACTCTTTCTCTTTTTATTGACAGCCTGCTGCAGTTGCATCGATTAGAAGCCAACGCTGTGCCAACTCACATACACACACACACACACACACAGCAACAAGCTACCAAAAGCGGTCACATCATCTGGAAGTGGGCCAAGTTCTGTGGCACAAACAGACACCGAGCAAGAGCTCGTTGCTGCTTTGGTTTTGTGTCAAGATTCGGATGCAGCAACTCTTAACGGACTCCGACTTGCCTGGTCATGCAAATTCTCAAGTGTTTGTGGGTCAGCCGGATATATGTACGACTACGTTTTGGGCTCTTTTTTTTCTTTTTGTTTTTTTTTTTGTTATTCGGGCGGCTCATTTGCTATTTGACGCCGTTTGGCTGCACTGTGCTGCGATCTTGGCCGCCAAATCAAACCAGTTTCCAAGTGCAACGCGCTCTTTCCCTTTCGCCCACCCTCTTACACACTGTCATTGCCTTTGCCATGCTGCTTGTCAGTCTGCCAGCAAATGAGTTTTTGCGGTCAGTCGTTCAAATGCCGCATTTCAAATCTTGCTAGCGATGAGCGTGCGCTTATCGATACATTTCCTTAATGCTCCAATTGCAGTTGCTGCGATTTATCGATAATTTATAAATATGTGTTTAGATATTCGAATTTGACATCCTATCATTTAATATTTGCTGCGTTGGTTGTACACTTTCAATATTCTGTTAGCTCTTCATTATCAAGTGGGATATGTATTCATTTCAAATCCGCTTGAATTTTGCGATTTCGGACTCACTCCACATGCAAATACAATTTGGATTAAAAAGTAATTGGCAAAATAATAATAAGCAACCAACTCTCCCAAATCCGAAGCTATTGTTCTTCTATATATATTTTGTCCAAGTATTTTGTACTAAGCATTTTCTGAATCTATGAAAATAAACAAGTCCACATGATATTTTCAATCCGAATCCATAAGTAACTTATCAGCTCTATCAACTGTTCTTATTACAATGTTTTAATTATATTTTGGACACATATTGCTTATTTAACTCTTAAGAGCAAAATTCATTTTGTAGAATTAAATGTATTGTGTTCTAATCTATATTTTAGTTTATTTTAGTTGATGTTTATGGACTGTTCTTTGGTATTATTGCAATGGCTTCCACTTTTAGCTATATGTAACGAATATTTTGTCAGTCTGACATTCTTTCATTGGGAACTTTGTCTAGAGTTTTATTTATGTACATATATGTGTTGAGACAAACGCTTATTTTTACAACCCAATTGCGGTCATTCAATTTGTGCAGTCACCTTAACGTTTCGCTTTGACTACCCCTACCCCTGCCCGTGCCCCTGCCTCTGCCCCCGTAAGCCAACTGTTTTGCTCTTTGCTCTGGTTTTCACTTCAGCTGGCATTTCTTTAGCATAGTTTTCTTTTATTTTCTTTTCAGACTCTAATTGCCGAGCGTTCATTTTTTCTTCTCATTTTTGTGTGTGTGTGTGTGTGTGGTTTTTTGTGTAATGTCGCTTGGTTTTGTTTTCATTTTGTTGTTGTTCTTAATGTAGAGCAAATCAACATGGTTTAACCTGTGCAGCCATCTCACTCTATTGCGCTGTCTCTTTCTCACGTCGTTGTCAATTGAGTGCATAAAATGCGACGTGCGCTGTCAAAAGGTTTCTCGTCTTGGCTTACGGCTCACATTTATTGGAACTTTTCGGTCGCTTGAGAACTTTTCATTTTCATTTTGATGGCGATTGTTGTTGGTGCTGTTGTTGTTGTTGCTGTTGTTGTACATTTATAATGCGGCTCGTTGTTGGCACGACCTAAGACAATTTTTCTGGCCACAAAACACGGCGCTGAGTATCAGTTTTTGGTTGCTGTAGCTGGTTTCGATGGCGTCTCATTCACATGCAAGTCAGGCCGGCTGGGAGTGCAGGGAGTGCGGCTAACAACATTGGCCGGGATCGTGGCTTCAAATTCATTGGCATGCCAACATGTGCTGCTCCGGCCGTTGTCATATGTCCATATGTCCACCGCTCCGCCATCCGCCATCCGCCATCTGCCATCCGCCACCCGCCGCCCAGCCTCAGCTTTATTTAGCACTTGGCTGCTGCTTCCTTGACAATCGCGACTCTTTCCTACACATATTCGCGTACATGTTCCAAATGTCGCATTGCCTCAAAGCACCTCCGTCCGTCCGTCCGTCCGTCCGACCGTCTGTCTGTCTGTCCATCTGTCCGTCTGTCTTTCGCTTCGTTCGTGCAAACGTGCTCGACATGCACAGAATTCAATAAATAAAATGATTTCGGTGAAAGCGAAGCGGCCATAGAACCCAGCCAAGACGAGCCACAAGCACAGGCAGCCAGAAGTCGTGTCGCAGCTAATGGCCAATACAGCGCCACAATACCCCAAACACCAAACACCAATCACCCCCAACACCCCCAATACCCTCAACACCCTGAACACCCCCAACTCTTTCCATTCAACTCCTCCAAATACTAGCTATAAAACATTTTTTGCATAGTTTGTTTTCTTTTCAGTCGATTGTTTTTTGTCGTTTGCCTGCCGATTTCCCATGCTTTCTCAGCTTTTATGGCCTTCTAACAACACGTACTTATCAAGATTTAAAGAGATATGTTTTGATATCGTGCTACGACATGAGTCAATCAACAATTTGTATTGGTCCCCAATTAATTGTCGAAAAACAGGCGACGCAAATCAATTTTCGTTTTGCGCATAACGAAATTGTTGAAAGCAAAATGAAAATGAAATGCGAAACCGGCAAAGAATAACAAATAACTTAACGAGCTCTTTTTTTTGGAAATTTACCTTTTATTTTTTGCACACAATTTGCTTTCGTTGTAGAATCTGAAAGTAAAAGCAAAAGTTGTTCAGCAGGTTAATAACAAAATTGATGGCTTCAAAAAGAAGGTTTAAAGACACTTAAAGATAATTTGCTTAACTGAGACAATCTTTACCGTTTAACGGCAGATCTTGCCTACATATGTGAACATAAACGTCAATTCTTAACCGTACGCCATTGATATCATAAAAAAAAAATGAACAGACTTTGGAATTTGATAAATGATCTGCAGCTGAAAGCCTATGTTAGTCGGCGCGTTTGTCGCTTAAGTCTTTTGTTTCTTTTTTTGTGTACTACTTTTTTCGTTTCTGTTTATTTTGTTGTTGTTTGGTGGCAGCGGCTTCTTCAGCTCTAATAAGATCATAAAATGGAAAACAACAGCAAATTGGCGTAATAAAAGCATGGGCATGAAATGAAGGCAAAGCCCGCATCTTTGCAACTCCCAGTTACTCCAGCCCCGCCGGGCAGCAGCTAAACAAGCGGCGTATCGCGTCGGTGTCGTGGTAAATTACCGTTACTTAATGACACACGACACGTACCAGAACAGAGCCGTGTAGAATGGCCAATGGGCCGTGGGCCGTGGGGGGGATGGGCGGAGCTGAGGGGCTGGGCCCGCTTCAAACGTGCTGCAGACCCAAGCGATGAGATAAGCCTCAAAGCCAAAGCCAAAGCCGCAGCAACAGCAACAGCAACAGCAACTGAACTTGCGGCTAGAAACTGAAGCTGAAGCTTGCCCAGAATCATAATGGAGCTGCGCATAGTGAAAGTTAATTGAATTAGGCAGCCAGCAGGCAGCCAACGACCAAGGAGAAGCCTGCCTGCCTGACTGCCTGACTGCCATCTCAGTTAGCCATCAAACAAAGCTGATGCGCCACGTTCCAGCAACTGGAATTCAACACGGAACCAGATACAACCAGAAGAGATTTCCTAGCAGTATCCATCATAGATCTAGATCCGAGTTAGTTCTTAGTTCATATATCGATAGCCAGTTCAGTTCTGTTCTTATCTAGATTCAGCTCATCAATTGCAGCCGTTGCAGTTTGATTCTGTTGGCTTTCAGTTAAGGTCGGCTGGCATCAGTGCTGCCAACTCAGCCATTTTACGGACAGATCTGTTCTTTTTGAAATTGCATCAGACTCAAAATTAGCCAAGCAATCAGTAATTTAATGGTCATGAGCTTTTTGCTTGAAAAAAAAGAGTATAATGTATTTTCAATTTATAAAAGGAATTTGCCAGTCTGGCATCACTATTATAAACCCTGAAATTCGTTTGTTTTATCCATCAAAACACTCTTTACTTGAGCGAAGAGCGGACAAAAACCAATCAGTGAAATGTGCCGAGGGCAATTTATAAAGAAATGTGTTTGAAATAGATGAGATTAGGTACAGTAGAGTTTCGCTATCGATTTTTCAATTTAAGATTCGGATAGAAACATTTGTCGAAAAGATTTGGCAAAGACGAAAATATGAGTTTCTTCTAAATTATACAGAAAAACAATTACATTTTCTGTTCCTTCTTTCAAGCTTCTTTACTCATTATACCCTGAACCCATTAAAAATGGGTAAAAAGGGTATTATGGTTTTGTGCAACAGTATGTAACAGGCATAAGGAAGCATCTCCGACCATATAAAGTATATATATTCTTGATCAGTATCAACAGTCGAGTCGATTTAGCCATGTCCGTCTGTCTGTCTGTCCGTCCGTCCGTCCGTCCGTCCGTCCGTCTGTCTGTATGAACACGCGGATATCAGATACTACAAGAGCTAGAGACTTCATATTTGGAATATAAGTTCTCGTAATCCCGGGACAGATCAAGTTTATTAAAATTTATCGATAGCTTGTCCCGTTAAAAAGTTATCGATAAATTTCGATTTCAGACCAGCGTTTTTGGGCTATAACTTACAAGTTATAAGAGCTATAGGCCCCTTATTTGGCATGTATTTTTGAAGGTATGACCTTGCAATTTGGTTTGGTCACACATTTTATAGCCTATGTTATGTCTTACAAATTTTAAAAAGATCGGACAATAAACACAGAAGTTATTTAAGATTTTACTTTCCATTGTGTGGGGCTCAGTGAAAAAGCAAGATAACTGCTTAAACCGTTTTCACAGCTTGCAGTAATGTGTGGTGTGTTTGTATGTATGCACACTATTAGGCAAGTATGAATGGATGTCAGAACTGGGTTCAGGGTATCTCCTAGTCGGGCAGTCCCGACTAGAGCACTCTTACTTGTTTTAAGTTAATTTGTATCGTTAATCGATTATGTGCTGACCCGTATGTGTCGAGTTCACTTTTACTGCAACACTTAGCAATGTATCCATACCCAGTTCAGTTCTCATATAACTCTGCATCATCGGTTAAGCTAGCATAATGTATCCAGCTTCAGGTTTGAGTTCTGGCTTTCTGAGATTCTACTAACAGACATTCCATGTCTACAATTCAGCTCTTGAATTCGTCTCTCCGCTAACTCATCTGGTAATATTTGAAATAGACCTAGATGTAAGGCAGTCAGTTCTGTTTGGAATGCTCAGCACTAACTTTAAGCACTCAAGTGCTTATGCTTAGTCCCATCTAACGGCATTATAAATATAAATCTCGAAACTTAACAATGTTCATCGCATAATCAACGCTGGCAGATCTAACAGCAAAACAGTTTCACGGTAACTTTAAAATCTGTAACCGAATTGCGTTAGATCCGCATAAATTGTGGAACCCTTCCCCCTGCCCACTGCCCTCCAGCTAGCACTTTGCAGCTCTTTATAATAAACAAAAACAACAACAACAACAAAAGAAGAAATTGTTATGCATGGCAATTTTCCATTTTGAGGCCTCTGCCTTGTGTTTTAATGCCATGAATTACATTTGCCGTTGTGCCGTTTTTGTGCCGGAGTCCAAGAAATCATCTTCAGCTGTGGACTGGCCATTGTTGTTGCTAACAACAACAACGACAACAACAATGCAACTGTGGGCGGCTGGGCCAGAACCAAAAGTGAAATATTTTAAACACCAGGTCGCATCTAAGTATGCGCGTGTGTGTGTGTGTGTGTGTGTGTGTGTGTGTGATGATATCTAAGACCCCAAAAGGCTTCAGCGAGCCGTTCTTCTTCCTGGCAGCAATGCCAAGTGCCAAGTCGCCGCCTGGTGTTGCAGTGTCAGTTTTGCATCTGTAAACAGAGCGAAACGTGGCCAAAACACACACGTGTGCAGCACTCTGGCCAGTTGCAGTTGCCAGTTGCAGTTGCAATTGCAGTTGCCAGTTGCCAGTTGCCAGTTTGCCAGTTGGGCGTGGACGCGATTTGCATAGCTTTTTTTCCGACGGGGCCTAACGGACCCAACCTTTTACCGACCCCAAAGTATTTGGTTACCTTTGCCACAACGTATATGCAAATCTCCACTCAAATTCATGAACAGCGCCCAGCGGATATGGACTATGCGGCTATTACCATTTATAGCATTCTGATACGGCTATGAACAACTGTGGAATGCCACAGGCCCACCACAAGTGTAGTAGTCTAGCTGTGGCAGATACCAACTGAGCTTTTCACATTGAATTCTTTACCCTATGACTATTACTTTGATATTGCTAAGAGCTTAACAGTGAATAATATTTCTAGATATATTAATGAACTACAAAATCCATTGTTTTCTGCTATCATTGGATGACTCTAGTAATATCAATATTGATCTTTTTATTTATACCAACTATTTAAGAACCCTACTAGCTAGCTAGTAATATATACCATCGTAATTTTTATTAGCGCCGCAGAAGAACTCATTTTATTGGATACTTGACAAAATTTCAATACACGTAAAGGATTTATGAAATAATTCCTTAACCATCCGATCTGAAGAAAAAATGTATATGAAATAGATAAGTTAATTTAGCCGTATAATCGCTACATTTGCTCTGTTATTATAGCTATAGCCCATTGTCCAGGATGCCAATCCAGCGAAATAAAAAGCCACGTATTCAATAAATCGGACATATTTTTGTAATACTTCCTATAATCGACAATTACCTTCATTAGTACTTTTAACCCTACATACTTTAACTAATCTCACTCTGTAAGCCTTTCAGAATGTTAGTGTGGCAATTACTTTGTGCTTGTTTTGATTACAGAGTTGCATTTTACATCATATCGATAGCACTCAAAATTCTAAAATATGCATGTGGTTGTGAATATTTGCGATATTAATTTGGTAAGCTATATCGAGAGTTTTACTATGGAAATTTTGTAGAAGGGCCCTTAATAGACAATTTGCCAAATCGTTTCGATTGCAATTCCAATTCCCACTTAATTTGAAATGAAACATGAAACTCATCCATCAGCGACATTTGCTACAATTTTGCCAACAATGCTAAATTCAGATAGCTCGTTAAATCACTGATCAAATTTATGAATGCAATTGATGGTATTTAGCATGTTCTTGAAAACTTAAGCTGAGCTAAATCGTTTATAGACAAGAATTTAGCATCTGCACCACCAAAACAAAAAACAAAAAAAAAACCTATCTCAAATGCGTTCAGCTCATTCTTCAGCTAGTTTTTAATAGTTGCGAGGGCATCTGAAACTATTTAATGTATTCAATTCGCATCTATAGATAGCTCAACTCGTGTTGTGTGTTCTTTTGCCAAAGGTTCAATCGAGTGGCCCAGCAGCAAACAGCAGTTGCGCTTGTTAACCAGGCTAAGCAAACCCTTTGGGTCGGCACAGACAAACAGACCAACAGAGAGAGAGAGAGAGAGCGAGAGAGCGAGAGGGGGAGATACACACCCAAGTTGCTGGTGTCTTGTTGCACATCCTAAACTTAACAGACAACAAGCCACAACGAACAACAAACAACAACAAGAACAACGAAAAAAACATCCTGTTGTTGCCTGGCAGGAGCAAGAGCAACTCGACACTGGCAAACACCAAATGGTCGCCATTATCCAAATGGCTGACATGCAACGACATTGATGATGTAGTTCTCTAACCAGTGACCAGATAGACCCAACCCCCTGAGGCAGCCTAACCCCCCTCCATACTCCATACTCCACCTCAGTTGCCAATCTGGCAGTTTTGGTCTTGTTGCTGCTGTTGTTTGGTCTGTTCTAATTGCTGTTTGCCTCGTGTTTTAGCTCGTTCGGTTTGGGGATTTGGCTTCTTGCGTGTGTGTGTGTGTGTGTGTGTGTGTCGCTGGGGTGTTTAACTGCGATTTGAGTCACGTTTCATTACTCGTGATGCCAGACAGTAATCACTTGATTTTCCAGCCATTTGCCGGCCTGTTTTTGGTGTTGACTCTGCCACACGAACTAAGGCCAAAGCTAAAACCGAACCGAACTTAGAGAGATGCCAGAGTCACGTCCAGTTTTGTGTTGGGCGGTGGGGGATGGCCAGGGGTATTGCTACCACTCTACGTAGCTGTTCCAAATGGAACACAGGCAGCTTGTTAGCCCAGAAGGAGCAGCAAAAGCAACAGCAACAGTTGTTGTTGCCAGCTTTTGCTTCTTCTTTTTTGTTTGTTTGTTGCTTGGCTTGGCCTATGGCAAATTCTAATTTGGTTTTTTGTATGCTTTGATCTCGTGACGCTTGTCATTGCGGTCGAAACAAATGCTGATCTTCATTTGCGCCTCAGCCCAAACTCGCCAAGACTGGGGCCACGGCTGATGCAGGCAAATTGCAGCGGCGACGCCATCAGCAACAGTTGCCCCCACCCCCCACTCCCCACCCCCCATGATAATCAATTAACCCTGGTCAAATGGGCAGTCGCCAGGCAGGCGCAGGCTGCAACTGAAGCCAGTTACCCAATATATGTATATAGATATATATATATATATATATCGAGACACTGGCTGATGCGAGTGCGGTGTCGCTTCGCTTTGGGTTTGCCATTTTTGAGGTGCTGTCTTAGACCTGATTGCGGTTTATGCAGTTTTCTTTGCCGGTGCCCATTCGCAATTTTCAATTTCGCAGCGCGGTTAACCTCAAAACATAGGCCCCCATTAACAGCGAATCTAACAATCTATGTGTAGAACCCAACTAAGCAACTAAGCAACTAAGCAACTGAGCAACGCAGCATATAGCCTGAGAAATGCAATCATTCTTCTACTGCTTCTTTTTGTTGTTGTTGTTGTTGTTGTTGTTTAGCATATAAGGTTGGGTTTTGATGTCAGTTATTCGATACAATAGAGCCGTGTTCTCATTATAAGCTTTTTCTTATAGATATCGTATCTATGGCAAGTGGAGAGAAATCGCAAGCAACAAATTTCTACATGATCTTCTCTAGCAGATCAGCTTACAAACCGCAAATCGAAGCATATCAACTTCCATACTATTTAAAAAACTATTAGTAAGCTAAACAGGAAAATAGCTTAAGCAATAAAAACAAGTGGGGAGCGACTTTCATCAACGTGCTGAAGATTCTACACTCTTTTCGAACCCTTAGACAATTTTCACTCTGCCAACTGCACCACTGAAATTTCTTTCATATGCAGTAAAAAATCGTATGCACCTGTTTATTCAAAATATTTATTGATGTATAGCTTCGCTATTTATGACTCAATCGTTTTGCAATTTTAAACACTGCTAAGTTGTAAGGATGTTTAAATAATGAACAAGGAAATTGAAAACAGTTGCTTTGCAAACATCGGATTTATGGCCGAACCCGACTTAGAGTTGTATGGCAGCTATAAGATATAGTAGTCTGATCCAGCTGGTTCCGACCAATGTGCTGTCCCTTTAAATAATAAGCCTCTATGCAAAGTTTTATTGCTATAGCTCGAAAGCTGAGAGACTAGTTTGCATACATACAGACAGACAGACAGACAGATCAATTTGTTTTGTCATTCTAAGCAGTAACTTGGCTGTAACTTTTGGGGGTCTCCAACTTAATATACAATTTTCTTCGAAAAGAGTATAAAAACTAATACCATCATGAGCTTACGCTCTTAGCAATTCTTTCACTTTCTAACTTAAGATTTAACACCGAAATCAATATTAAGAAAGCTTTTCAATTTGTATGCTCAAGCAATATTTTATGTTCATAATTAGTTCAAATGATTGGAATACATACAGACAGACAGACTGACAGACAGACGGACATGGCTAGATAAATTTGTTTTACTGGCAGTAAATTTTGGGGTCTCCAAGGCTTCGTTCTATGCATTACAAACTTCAGCACAAACTTAAAATACTATTTTCTTCGAAAAGAGTAAAAATGAATATTTATATATAAAAGGAAACAAATCGTCGTAAAATAAATAGAATATTACTATTATTATTACTAATCACATAAACGCAATAGATAATAATGTATCATGATAATAATGATAAATAAGAAAAATATGAAAAATTTAACTATTCTTTAGTGACTAATGCCATAGTTAAAAAGTCTTTGGTTTTAATTTCACTAAATGCAAGAAAACTGTGGGCAAAACTTAATGTGTTTACAAACCCAACAATCTATGCATGTAAGAGATGGACAAAGGCAGAGAGAAAGAGAAGTCTAGTGGGCTTGATAAAGCACTGGGCGCATTGTTATTGGAGGTGGGGGCGGAGCTGTGGCCATTTAGTTGTATTTTGCTTTGCGTGTCAGATTTGACTTCAAACTTGAACTTCAGCTTTGGGGAAAATCGAACGCCACTCACGATTAAAACATTGCATAGAGCAGCAATTGTGATTTAAATTTGTTAAACTGCTGCACGTGAAATCAGCAACAAGTTGCGGGTTGTCTCAACTGCATCTTCATCTCAATTGTTGCTTTTTTTCGGTTGTTTTTTTTTGTGGGTTTCGACCAGCGAGGCACGTACAACAGATTTGTTTTGGGCTCTTTTGGTTTTGGGAAAGGCGAAGGCAAGAGCGACAGCAGCTGGCATTGTGGCTAAGTAGGTTAATTTTGACCGGTTTGTGGATGCAACGGCAAATGGCATTTGGCTAACAACTGCAGCAGCAGCAGCAGCAGCAGCAGTTGTTGTGTTGCAGTTGCAGTTGCAGTTGTTGCTGCTGATTGACTGGAGCTGCCTTATTAACTGGCCAGTTTTTATTTTCGTCTAATGAAGCAACAAACAGTTACAACAACAACAACAACAACAACTGCCAGATCAGCGACTAACGATGCAAATGTCAACGTTCCTGTTTGTCATCATGTTGCTAATCCCTGCTCCCGCCCCTCCTTCCCCCTCCTCCACAGTAGAAGCAGCCGCAACCTGCCCTCGGCTGACATTGAATTTTCTATCGCTGTCCAGTTCATCTCGTTAATGGCGAGCTGGCAGCTCGTCCAAGTGCAACCTTCTTGGCCACCAGCAGTCTGCAGTCAAACCAATATCGAGTGGTGGCTCGACTATATGCAAATGCGACGCAGTCCACATTTGAAAGGAACTGTGACAGCTTTTGAGCTGCTGAGAAGAAATGGCAACGGGAGCTGTTTGACAACATCTTCCAAACGCAGTCTCCTTTTTTGGCCCACATGCGAGATATCATTGAACTCCTTTATTTCTAAACAATTTGATACAATTTTGAAAATGGAAATGGTGTTGCCATGAATGGTAGGAGTACTACAGTGGGGCAAAATGAGTATGCATTTTATTTGTCACAGGAAACCTTATACTTTTTTTATTTTTATTTGATGTCTGTTAATTGAATTCTGTTTGATTTTTAAGATGTTGACTTATTTCATTTGTTTTCTATTATTATTTATTATTACTTGTATATTCTCTTCTAAAAAAAATATATATTTTCTATTCTATTATAATTTTAAATTTGCGTTGATTGAATTTAATTTTTATGCTTCGATTTAATCTGTATTTATTCTGTTTGATTGCAGAGTAGTTGACTTCTTTTCTATTATTATTGTATAAGTTATCTACTGTTTTAATAAAATATATATTTTTTTCTATTGAAAACTTTTAATTTTTCAATTCAATTTCATTTTTGTGATTGGATTTTATCTAAATTTATTCTATTTACTGTACATTATGCTTTGTTCTGGTCTATTTTATACAAGTCTTTATTTGGCATTAATTTGATTTCATTTAAAAGAATCGATTTTATTTATGCTACACAGTTATTTCTACTTTTACTACTACTTTCCTTATTATTTTTTTTAACTGATTCTTTTCTCATTATTTGATTTCATTCGTTCTCTATACGACTTTATTTGATTATATACAATTCGCCTTTATTGCTACTTTATAAACATCTCAATGAATGAGATTGTGTGCCAGAAAGGAACTCGGACAGATTCTAGTTTACAATATCGAATCGAAGATCATAATCGCTTTCTAGTCTTAAACATCTTTTCGTGCTACGACCATGCCTCAAATCGATTAACAGATTTCTCGATGCCTCAACGTCAGGCAGTCAGGCAGTTGGTCAGGTAGTTGGAAGGAGGAGGACAGTTGCCAACTGCTAAGTGCGTTTTCCCAGCCATTGATTTATAAACATCAGATCGAACGGATCACTCAATAAGCAAGCTCCGACACTTTTGGCCAGCTGAGAGGCTGCGTTGCTGGGTTCAGGGGTTGCGGCAAAGGCTGCTCCCATCTATTTGCATATATGTATATGCACATGCACATGTATATGTATATGTATATGTATATATAGTATGTATATAGCGCACCTTAAAAGGCCGCCCGGGCGAGAGTTGGCTGTGAGAGAAGCTGTTGGCAAACAAAAGGTAACAATCTTAACTGGCCAGCCCAGCCTCGTTTGGCATTGCCTTAACTGGCTAGCTGAAGAGCTGAAGAGCTGAAGAGCTGAAAGGCGGAGAGGCTGAGAGGCCGAGAGAGACGTGAGCTGAAGAACTCGCAGCCATTTGGTGTTGTCGCCGTTGCCAGTTGCCAGTTGCCGGTTGCGTGTTATCTGTGGGGCTGCCTTTAGCATAAAACATAAATAGCGACTGCATTCAAATGAGTCTGACAAACAAACTAAACCAAAGCAACAGTCGCAGTCGCAGCCACAACGACGTTCACGTCCACATCCCAGAAGAGACGTTGCAGCCACATCCACATCCCCATCCACAGCCCTGGCCACATTCACGTCCACAAGACGTCGTTTTAATATGGCGCGGGGCAAAACAAAATGAAAAATGCAAATACATGCACACAAAATGCCATGGAGCACTGGACAACTGGACAACTGGACAACTGGACACAGGCATACTGAACTCAACCTCAGCTGTGGCTGCAGCGTTTGTTTTTGGCGGCTGGGGCCGCGTGGGCGCTGCATGTGCCGCAATTGCTAGCACTGCAGCACACTGAGCGAAAAATACCAGCTACTTGAACAAGTTCGCACTTTTGCAGCACAGATTTAAGCACGGCAACAATTGAATATTGAGCTGAAAGTTAGATTTCCAAAATTGATATATATAAGCAAATACTTGAAAGAATCTTACAGTGCATAGACATATTGCTATGACTTTTAGATCACGTTCTAGAGCAAGTTTAAACGCTTGGGCAGGGTACTAAGAAATATGGCATCTAAATTATATTTTAAGCACATTTAAATGCTAATGCTGCACTTAAAATTGTATTAAAACCAAGATTTGTTTGTTTGCTCATTGAAACTTGTTTTATAGTCGTCGATAAAAGCTGATTATTTTTGAAAGAACGATGATGGCCCCAAATTAAAGCCACAATCAGTTAACTTTGTATATACGTTTTAATCAACGACCTATTTGACATATATTTAAAAGATCAGCAAAAACTTTTTAATAAACAAATAAGAGTGCTCTAGGACGAGGAGATACCCATACCCATTCATACTTTCCTATCAATGCACATCCATACAAACACACTGTTTGCAAGCAGTGCAAGCAGTTTTAGCAGGCTAACTTCTTCGCAAGGCCCAACACTTTTGAAAGGTAAATCTTAAATAACTTCTGTGATTATTGCCAGATCTTTGTGAAATTTTCAGGACACAGCAGTGGCTATAAAATGGGCTATCAAACCAAATTGCAAGTTCATACCTTGAAAAATTAGTGTTTTAGGGGGGATGGGCGTACGGTATCGAAAAAGTGAAATATTTGTTAGATGTGAGATTAAAAAACTAGTTCCTGCTAACAAATAGTTGAAATTAGTAGGTTAACAGCACAAGTTAGCCTAGTAAGTTAGTTATGATGTGTCGAAAGATTTCATAGTACCAAAGAAGTTCAGTTTTGTGTTTGTTTCTGCCGATGATGCTGGATAGTGTTTTTTTTGGGCAGTGTAAGCAAAAGAGCCGAGTGCGCTGTATATGTTGCCGCTTGTACTCAATAATTGCAATTATTTTTCATATTTTATGAGCACATTTCAATAATGAAGCCACTAGACAGACTCCAGCCAAAGCTGGAGCTAAGCCTGAGACTGCAGTTGGGGTTGGAGCTGGAGCTGCCGTCCGGGCTCCGGGGTTCGGGTTGCGGGTTGCTGACTGCCATAGCGGGTGCATTTGGGGCGTTTTTAATGAGCCTTAAACTGCCAGTCAGACGGCCGTCAGGCAATGGCCAATGGCTGCCAACTGGGCAACTGGGCAACTGAGCAACTGGGCGACTGCGCAATTTGGTCTTTCATTTATGGCTAAATTGCTAAATTTGGTTGACTCGGCGGCGTTGGGTTGTTATCGCATCGATTTAGAATCGATTGATCGATGGCTGCTGGCGCAACTTTCTCGCCAATGATGGAATTCTTACTCCAGTCTCCAATCTCTGGTTAGCCCCTTAGCCAAATTTAACATTTACCTATAACCAGTTGCCAGTTACAAGTTGCCAGTTACCAGTTGCCAGTTGCCAGTTACCAGCTTACCATTTACTAAAAGCCGAAAGGCTAATGTGTGCTGTCGCTAATGGTGCGCACTTAATGGCCGAATGAAATTTCGTTTTGGTTTTGCTGCCCAATTCAATTGCCCAATTGCGGTGAAGTTTTCATTTATTGTTGTCCCTACCAATTTTGCCGCGTTTTCCGTTTGCCGTTTTCCTACGGTACTGCTTGCCCCGTTTGCCAACCGAAAATGGTCCCTGAAGTGTGCAAATCTAACCATTACGAATCGCAGCTGCTGCTTGGCTATGATAATAAAAAAAAAACACACTGCACTTAACAAACCATTAAATATCATTTGCTATGCTAAATTGTCCAGAGAACGTGTGCACATACTATATGATTTATAAGCTTTTGGCAATCTGTAATTATGTCAACGTTTCTGGCTTTAGAAATCAGCTAAGCACCATCAACAGGCAAATGCTTTCCCACTGTTAAATGCAATTCTAGTTATGTATGTAAAAACGACTGCAGCGGCTACTGTTAAAGATAACTGCATGCACAGAACATCTATAAGCTTCACAGATAGCTGCCATTGACTGCTAACAGTAAAGTTACATTTATTAGCGAGGAGAACATTGGCATCTAAATAAGCAATATATTCTTCATAACTGTGTAGAAATCTTTCGCATGCTTGTGTGGAAACTGACTGACAAAGGGTTCCGCTTAAGATAGCAACAGTCGTAAACATCGTCAGCTTGCAAGACTCTCAATAGCTAATTAATATGAGCAGAGATGTGAAAGATAATAACATTGCCATTAAGCTGAGCATAACAGTGAGCTGTTATGTCGGTGCGAGTTCTGTTAGCCAATTAACAGAGCCGTAGGCAAATGTAAACATGGCTTCAAATGGGTGTGTGTACACACACACAGTCGTGCGTGTGTATGGAGTGAATTGTGGCTGGTGGCAGCTTTCAGCCTGTCAACGAAAAGAGGCACAAAATAAATGTGATGACAGACATTTGGACTGATTGACTGATGGGCATTAAGTAGCTAAAATTGCATAACATTTGCTGCGACTAGCGACTAGCGAACAGTGAACAGTGAACACTGAACAGTGAACAGTGCACAGTGGAACAGTGACCAGTTGCAAACGTTCAGCTGCATAGATCGGCAACTTCTTTGTCTTTGTCGTTGTCGTTGTCGCTGTCGTTGACTTTGACTTTGGCTCGCTTCTATGGCTGGCTTTTGTTTTGTGCTGGCCATTCGGTGCTGGCCTGTGGCATTGATGGCTCGGCGGCTGATGTTTAATGCTAATCCCAATGTCTGTCAGTCAGTTGCCAGGAGGTGCACCGCCAACAGCCACAGCAGCAGCAACCGGAGGAGCTGCAGGCCAAGTTATTGTTACTGTTACTGTTATTGTTGTTGCTGCCGCTGCTGCTGCTGCTGCTGTTTCTACAGACGAAGATGAAGTTGGCTTTGTTGGCAGCCTGGCAGGCTGGCAGCATCCACCTTGGCAAACTGGCAGTTTCATAAAGTCAGCAAACAAATGACAAGCTGTGGCCGTTTGCTTCGCTCGTTTCAACTTCTGCTCCCATCATCTGCTCCACCTTCGACTGCTGCTCTAACACCTTCTCTCCATCCTCTGCTCCATTTCCAGCCTAATCTCCAACTTCATCTCTAGCTTTTAATTCATCCGCATGCTTCAACTTTGTTTCCTTACTTATCTGCTGCTTCATCTAGTACTTTGTTTCTGCTCAGCTCCAGCTCCACACCCTTATCCTTTACAATTAATTGATATAAAAAGCAAACTAATAGCTTCTTCTTCATCTCCTGCTTTAGCTCCTTTTCAACTCACGCTTAGTCTTCTGGGTTATAGCTTTCTTAACTTCCACAACTTTGTTTCCCTACTTATCTCCTGATTCATCTCTTATGTTTTTCCAGCTCAGTTTCTACTTCACACCTTCTGCTTTAAATTAAATGATATAAAAATAACATTCAATTTCAATCCTCAACACCTATTCTATTCTTCTTCATCACTTGCGCCTTGCGCCTTTTCCTTCCCTACTTTCTTCCAACTAAGTATTCGTTTAAGGATTAGCTGCATTCCAGTTCTGCTCGCCTATCAGTTTATTCCCATTAAAAAAACAAAAACAAAAACAAAAAAACACTGCCTTTTCTCGTGCTGAGCTCATTAGAAGGCCAAACAGCGAACTTTGTGTGACAATTTGTACCACACAATGGAACGCATTGTTAGCAGAATTCTAAGCGAACCCCTCTTTCTACACACAGCCCCCTCTCCTAGGTTTGTGAGTGTATCCGTTACTTGGCTCTTAGAGTTGCCGCTGTTGGCCATTTGTTCTTGTTGCTTGTTGGACGCTCAAAATTGCCCATAAAGTACAAAAATGTATGTGGTTGGCCATTGGCAATGACCACAGCAGCAGCAGCAGCAGCAACAACAACAACAACAGCAGCAGCAACAACAACAACAACAACAACAAGAACCATAACAACATTGAGCCAAGTTCATGAAGCGAACACTTTGTCGTTAGCCAAGTTGCCGCAATCGTTGTACTTGTTGTTGTTGCTTTATGTGTTGCTGTTGTTGTTGTTGCTGTTGTTGCCGCACGCAATTTGGAATTTATTTGCACAATAATTGGCAAGCTGAATCAATAAACGCTCGCGGCCAGCCAAAAACAATAAATTAACAATTGCCACTTCTAAATGATGATAATGACCACGTTCATAATGATGATGCCGATCATCAGGACGCTGACTGTAAAGTCAGCATCGCATAGTAACTCGACCAGAGCGATGAGAAATGGCCAATAAGCCAAGCGCATAAGCGAAAAAAGGGAAATTGAATTTGTAAGCGAAAACAATCGATAAATTTGTATCGATTTATACGAAGTGTCCTATGAATTGCCAGAACATAAATATGCCAAGCAGCTGAAAACGAACAAAACACAATAATAATATGAAAGCCAAGTGGCGAAATAAAAAATATGCATTTGCAGTCTACAACTTGAGCTCTTATCGATAATTAATCATTTATCTTTCATATCGATAGATAATTGATGAAATGCGCTAATTGCAATAAAAAGTGTGCCACATATTGGCAACTTTCCAAATGCAGCAAGTGCTGATAATAAATCAAAACGACAGCAATCGCAGATGCTTCAAATGATAATGCATGAAAAATCGTTGACAGCATTCGATTTAAGTGTGGTGGAAACAGAAGAGGGGAGGGGGAGTGGGGGCCGTCTGATGATTGCAACGCTTAGCGATTAGTGTTAACGAACAGCAAAAAGACAGCAAGAAATGGAACTGCAATTTCAAGATTTCGTTGTGCTTAGCTCGAGGCGGGCTGGAAAATCGCCGGCTCGAAAGCAGCGGCAACACAAAACAAAGCAACACTTTTTGTTAGCCGGAAATGGATGCATTCGAGCTGATAAGCGCGATAAAAGCCCAGCTAAATAGCTAAAACAACAACAACAACAACGAAATTGGAAAATGAAGTAAAATGAAGCGCGCACGAAGAATGGTCAACGAATTGTGGCTCACACATGCGACCCAAGTCGCCAGATACAAGCGAACGATACGCGCAGCTTGTGGCAGCAACAACTTCCTCATACCAGCTTAGCAGCTGGCAGACAGCTAGCAGGCAGCTAGCAGGCAGCAGGCAATCGCATAGCTTAATTAGTGCAAAATAGTGGCCATTTTGGCATCTCATGGCTTCAAACTAGTGCAAGTTCGTTGCCCAAGTCTTTTGCTTGCGCTGCTATCGAAAAGTGTTAAAGTGCAACAGTTACGCCCACGGATCAGAGTAAACAAACGGCTGCATGCACCGTTACAGTGCAGCCATGCACATGCACAATATTGGCTAGTTCGTTGCCCAAGTCTTTTGTTTTTCCGTCGAGACAATCAAAGAAACGAAATTATGCATTATTAAGAGTGGCCAGTTCGTTGCCTAAGTCTTTTGTAATGAAATTTAAGTAAACGCAACTAGTCATTAGAAATAGTGGCCAGTTCGTTGCCTAAGTCTTTTGTTCGTCACCTTCAAGAATTTGGAGCATGCCACTCAAAATATTATTACAAATACAATTCGTTTGTGGCAAGTTTGCTTTCCCAAGTCGTTTATTGTTGAAGCCATCAAAATATTGATGTGCCACAGAGTGCAGCACAATCAACTGCTCAAAATCGAGCATCCAGCATGAGCGTGAGCATGAGCATCCAGCATAGCACACACAAGCCAGAGCCGTAAGCACCGTTACAGCGCTGTCTTCGACATCGGGTGCGCATGAACAATAATCAAAAGGCGAATTAAAAATAGACATAGAAATTAATTGCAATGGCAGCAGCAATGGTTGGCTGCAACGGGGCGCGGCTGCGACAGCTAAACGCATCTTGGCATCTTTGTGGCATTGGCATGAAGATGCATTTACAGCTGCATCAGATAATAAATTAGACGCAGCGAGACGGAGCGAGAGAGATAGATGGCAAGAGAGACGGGGAAACTTGCTGGCTTGTGGCAGGCGCTGCTCTTGAACGTTGGGGCGTTGCTTTTGCTGGGATTGTTGCCGCCTGCCTTTTGTTTTGCTGCTGCTGCTGCTGCTGCTGCTGCTGCAGCATCTGCCTCTTCTATTTTGAAAGCGGCAATTCATTTTCGTTTTGTCAGCGACAGAACAACAACAACAGAGCTTAATTGTTGCCCAGTCGTCAACAGTTGCTTCAAACAAATCAAAAGCAATGCCCAATGGACATTGGCTGCTGCTGATGCTGCTGCTAAAGCGTTGCTCGCATTACTCAATGTCATTGGACGCCGCCAACGCTGCCGCCAAAGCTAAAAGCTAAAAGCTGCTGCTGCGGCTGATAGTCAATTAGGTGGGGACTAAAGCCACTGACATTTATCTGCAGCCACGCAGCCCTAATTGTGAAGTATGGTCAGCAACAGTTGCAAACAGTCGCAGCAGCAATCATTGCTGCTAGCCCAGCCCAGCCCAACACAGCACAGCACTGCACAGCTCAGGCAGCCTGCCAGTCAGTCAGTCAGTCAGTTTGAGTGACTAATTGCCAACTGATTGCAGTGCAACGTTCAGGCTTATAAATAGGCACTGCAGATCAGAGCAATGCCGAGCGCAGCAAACGGCGATTAGATGCTGCTGCTGCCAGCCCCCAACTGCAGCAGCAGCAAGAGCCAGTCAGATACCCAAGCACAACTTTCCAAGCGCTCAACTCTTCAGTCAACACCTGCCTTTTGATTTGTGCGCTAAAACGAAGCGTAGTGTAAACATAATCATTGCATCTCAAAAGCTATGCACAAAACGGAGTTTGCGCAGCTGCGATGCTTCCTTCTTAACAATGACAGGCATTCAGCACTCGACACTCGGCACTCGGCATTGCCATTGCCATTGGAACTTACCTTCTGCTTGTCTGGCAGCTCAAAACTTGTCGCTGTACAAAACTGCAAGTAGAAAAGCAGAAATAAAATATGCAATTTGTTAGTTAAGCTTTTAATTTCGTTTATTTGCTTAGCTGACACAGTTTCACTGCGAAACTGACAGAGAGCGAAAGAAAGAGAGAGAGCTGATGGGAAAATATGATTGTAATCTACGAACTATAAACATAACTTACTAACTTTAGTCAAGACTTTATTACATTCAAAGCGGTAAAGATTTTATAAACATTCTCTAGCAACATCATCTTATTATAGTAAAATTGTATATCTTCATTTAACAATACTCCAGATAATATTAATTTTTAAACTTACATGATTTAAATTGTCAAATTCATTTTTTTTTTGACATTTCAACATGCAAGAACTTATGAATTTACTAAAAAAAAAGCTACAAGTTCTTAATTTATGATATATATCTCAGTTCAGTTGCATACCAAAAATTGGCTCTATTGTCTGCCTAAAGGTTGTTCAGAGGGTCTTCTTAATGCTATTTGCCAACCCGAATATTTTCCCACAACTTGTTCAGGAAGTGTCTAGGAGTTCGTTGATTGGGATCATCAATCGAAGTACATTAATTTCTCGTTGTAAGCCACAAGTAGCCGATTTGTAAGAAGCGCCAAAGCTTTCACGCTTGAATTGCTTGAAAAATGCGGCTTGTTTGGCTGTGGCTTTTGAAACGCACAGCACAAGTTGATCTTCAATATTAATCTATAATTCAACTCACGGGCATTTCTCAAAACCTGCTGCGGCTTTCTACAACTGCAGCTACTCGGCAGCATCTTTCAACGCATCGCGTAAACAATGCGCCTTAATTATTAGTTATTCCCGAATCTGATCATAATAACAATCAGCTTTTGGGGAAATGCACTTTACAGTCGAACACGCAGCTGGGCAGCAGTATGGGGGGGGGGCGAGAGGCGAAGGGGGCGGGGCGAGAACGAGTTTTTATAACGATTTTGTTTTTGGGAAAGATACTTTTTAATTTAAGCTACTTTTCTTTTTCATTTTTTCGTCTTCTTCTACTTCATCTGTTTTTCCATGTTGTTATTTGGGGGGAAGGGGGATCGGGTTGGAAGATGAACAGCAGCCGCCGCAGCTTTGAATGTTGAATATTTGAGCTTATTTGATGGTCAGCTGTGAGCTGGCAGTTGTTGTTGTTGTTGTTGCTGTTGCTGCTGTTTGTTTTTGACCGTTTGCCATGGCAAAGAAAACGGCAGCGGCATTGTGATCATCATTAAGATCATGATGCCGTTGCTTGGTCGTCGCTTCATTCTGGTTTCCAGCAGCGGCAACAACATGTTCTTTGGCTAGTAAACCGCTACCCGGGCCCCACACCCCAACCCAACGTACACCAGCTAGCTTTAACTGAAAAGTTGCTGCGTAACGGTATCTACTACTCGTAGCAGGCCTTCAGCCCCGCAGCCCCGCAGCCCCGCAGCTCCGCAGCTCTGCAGCTCGTCTAATGGGTTATTGATATACGCGCTGACTGGCTGAGAAAAACTGAAAAAGAACGAAAGAACGAAATGTCCACCACCACCTCCTCCCATCCCCCTGGCAGCCCCACCTGGCCCACCTGGTCTACTCGCGCCTGTTGACTGTCGACTGTTCGGGTACTCGTTGGGGACGGGACGAGTCGAGTCGAGTCGAGTCATCATTCAATCGAGCGCAGCAGCGAGTGGAAAGTGCAAAAAGAAATTGTTGCGCCGCATGTGGCAGCCAAAGATCGGGACATGGACTAGCGGATATATATATATTTGCATGGCAACAACAGGCACAACAGCAACCAACAACCAACTGCAACAACATGCCGAGTAATTAAAGTAACAGCTACAGCACAAAACAGCACAAACAATTAAAAAAAGTAAAAAAAAAGTGAGAGAGCGAGAGAGTGAAAGAGAGAGCGAGAGAGATGGAGCGAGAGAGCGAGCGAGCGAGTAAGAGTAAAAAGAGGCAGACACACTTGGCGACATGGCAGCTTGGTGACATGGACATGACGTCTCTTGCTTAGAAGATAGCAGCAAAAAATAAAGCAAGAGCAAAAAATAAAATAATAACAACAAAAAATGCAGTACATAATCAACAATCAGCAACAGCAGCAGCAACAATAACAATAAATGTTTGCTTTCTATTTGATTACTTGACCGAATTGCAAGACAAAAGACTTAAGACACAAACTTGGCCAGGTTAGCTTGGGCGGCATTCATTTAACTCTATGCAAATGTGCAACGCCTGGCTGAGCTGCTATTGTGCTGTGTGAATACAAAGAAGAAAACAAAAACAAACAAAAAACGATGCCAACTCGCTGCAGTTGCTCCAATTTCCAATGAAAATTCTTTGGAGCGCGTCAGCTACCAGACAGACTGTATGAGAGAGTGGGAGGGAGAGAGAGAGAGAGAGAGGGCGGGCGGGCGGTCGGCATTCGCACACTCCAAAAACATACTTTACACTCGCACACACACACACACACACACGTATTTGCATACTAGCCAGGTCTAATTAAACCTCAGACGCTGCGACGCTGCTCATTAAAAGTGCTCAAGTCTGAGCGGTCAGCAACAAATGGGCACACACGCACACACACACACACACACACACACACACTTACACATAGCTGCGCTAACAAGTTTTGCTGGGTGCCCTCCGCTGGCTGTTGGCCACGTCAAGTGCAATGATATCATTTACAGGCGTGTTGAAATCCAAAAAAAAACATCAAAAAACAACAAAAATATAGAAAGAAAATTAAAGACGCCCAACTTGAAATGACACTCGAAATGGGAACACTTTCACACATTGCCGCGGACAATGGGACAAGTGTAGAAGTGGACTTGTTAATCGTCTTTGCCGTCTTCTTCTT
This sequence comes from Drosophila flavopinicola, assembly GCA_035042425.1. Classification (NCBI taxonomy): domain Eukaryota; kingdom Metazoa; phylum Arthropoda; class Insecta; order Diptera; family Drosophilidae; genus Drosophila; species Drosophila flavopinicola. The sequence continues at coordinate 69,502 of JAWNLL010000429.1, forward strand.
CTTCTTCTGCTTCTTCTTTGCCACAGCGCTTTTTCCCATAATAAATGTCTAGCATGATGCCAAGCGTCATCATCATTCAATCAAACGTCAACTGAGAGCTGAAGCTGAATCTGAATTTGACTGCTAATCAAGTTGCTTATTCAGATTTATTTATCAACAACACGAAAGAAATGCTAAAATAACAACGAGACGATTACGAATTTAGAAACTTTTTATGGCACTCCAAATGTGAACAGAACGAAAAGCAGCGAAATTGTCAACAAAGGCTGCTCATTGTTTAAAGAACGAAACGATCAGACTGTTCTTTAAGTTAAGGAATTTAATTTTCATAAAAAATTTAATTGTAGACTATGCTATATGTTACTATAAGATAATTCCATATAAATCAAACGATATGTAGCGTAATTAGCTTTGCTTTCGCATTCAACATCAATAAATATGTAGGAATAGAGCTCTCTTCTATAGATGAAGAGCAAACTTCAACAGGGAAAAGAATATCAAGAAAATGAGTCATCAAATGGATGCTTTATATTTCAAGAGTGAAAAATAATCTGTTACATATCTCAAAATCCAAATTAAACAAAAACGGAGTTTAAAGCATTGAGCAATATGCTGTTAAGAACAAATTTGGAATTTAATTTTATTAAAACTATCATAAAGTTGTCAAACTAAATTCATATTTTCTATAAATCTTACACTCGTCCGTTGTTTATACTTCTGTGTAAGTTGGAAACTGGTAGTCGAAATTTATGCATGAGCACTAACTTAATTCTAGGTACAAACTGCCTCCCACTCCCAACTTTAACCTTTTCTCCTTTGGCTCTTCTCAAATCTTAGCTAGCTGCGCGCTTTGTTGACTTTGCTAACAGTTCTTTTTTCTTGGCGTTTTTAAGCAGAATTCTTTGTCTGCCTCAGCTTGTTGAATAATTTGGTTGGCCTAATTGGGAGCGTCGTTGAAAGTTGAGTCAGCCAGAGCAGTGCGACAATCAGATTCATAATGGGAAACGCGAACAAAGCCAAAAGCAGACAAATCTTTCATTTGGCTTATGGGGCGCATACTTATCCATGGCCATGAACAGAGCCAAGCGAGCGGTCAGTGGGGCGTGCTGTAAATGAACAAAAAACAAAAAAAACAACAACAGAACAACAAAGAACTAACAAAACCAAAACAAAAACAACCGTTGACTAGCACAGATTCCAGCTCGAGCAGTTCTAGCCGATAGAAAACGAAAATATTTCAGCTGGAACCAAAAAAAAAATACTAACTAAAAATGCCAGCTCATCATTTGGCATCTCGGAATTTTGAATTGGAACAGGCGCAAAAAAACAAAAAAAAACCGAAATAAAAACAGCAGAAGATGGAAAAAATTGCAACTCAGCGAGTTGTTAAGCGATTTAAGTGAGTACACTCATACACACACACACACACACACACACTCAACACTCACTAGCCAGCACTCAGCACTCAGCACTCGTATCGCTGACCATTTGAACAGCCTCTTGAATTTGTCAGCGCGAACATTGGAGTGTTCATAATGCTTAAGGAGCTGTACGAAACTGAGCGCAAGTGTTTTGGGAGCTATTTATGTATTTGTCTATGTCAACATTTGTCCACCTATCTACCGCTATTGTTGCTCCGGCTCTTCTTCTTGCTGTCGTTGTCGTTGTCGTTGTGGTGCGAATCTAATGTCGCAACAGGTGCTGAATTCGTTGGCTTAATTTGTCCAGTGCTTCAACAGCTGCTGCTGAATGTGGGTCAGCGCCACAGCAACACCACCACCACCACCACCAACAACAACAACAACAACAAGAACAAAACTGTGCCACAGCGCATTCAGTTACAACTGCCGCAGCGATGCGGCACAAAACCCGAAACGAAATGAGCCACTGGAGCCACCAAATGGCTGAGCCAACTGATGGCCAAAATGTGAGGCAGGATGAGCGAGCGAGCAGCTTGTTCTTGTTGTTTGCTGTTAAGCATTGCATTTTCTTCTTCTTCTTTTCTGTTTTTTTTTGTTTGTTTGTTTAGTTAGTTGCTTGTGTGTAGGCAGGCTGCAGACAAGTTCTTAACCAGCTGGAAAAACTTGCACTGAGCGACAACTTGGAAGAACTACTAACTGGTGCATTGCATTTTGTATACTTGCTGCCCGGAGATTCCAAAGAAAGATATAAATGTATATATAGAAAGAAGAAAAACTTGTCTCATCAGATGTCATATACAGTAAGGCTAATAAACGATTCACGTTTTGCGTGCTAAAAGAAGAAATTATGAGCGAAGAAAAACTGCATGCATAAATGATATTCAAATGTATACATCGGAGATCATAACGATCAACAAATTATTAAATTTGTAAATTCATTTTTTTAGAATGTAGATTGAATAGATTTGTTAAGCAAAGAGAACAATTAAGAAAGAAAAAGTATGTTAAACAACACTTTTCTTAGCTCTCAATATTCTGATATGGTAAATTGTCGTATGTAAACTATATGACTTGATCTCTGCTTCTGTTATATACCATATAGAAATATATAGAAAAATATGCCACAAAATCAACACTGATAAATTGTTAATTTCTTAATCTGCATTTTCTAGAGGCTTATCAAAGGCCAGACACAACGTTTTTTTAGTTTTCCCATTCACATGTTTTTAGAGGTTGTTTTTTTTTTGGCTGTATTCTAATCTAATCAAAATCGATTTCATCAATTTCCGCTACAAAACGTTGGCAACTTGATTGCGAACAAATGAAGTGAAATACATTGAAAAGTGGGCCAAGAAAAAAGCTTTTAGCGCTTAACGTTTGCTTGTTGTTGTTGTTGCTTGTATTGGTTTATTTTCTCATGTATTTTGGTTAGTGTTGCTGGCTTTCTTAGCTCTGGCAGATTTGGGTCAGTTTTGCTGCTGCCGCCCGCCCGACACGCAACTCGCATCTCGTTCAAATGGCGCCGCCGCCACCGCTGGCCAACCGAATGCTTGGACGACAGAGAAACTTCATTCATTTGCTGCACTTACGATTTGCCTGAGATTTCTAATGGCACCGAGATGCCAGAGAGTAAAGAAGAGAGCGTGGGGGGGTGAAGGGGAGGGTGAAGTGGATTTTAAGTTGTTAGCTCTTGTGGTTTTCGCATGCTGCAATTAAACGATTTCCAGCTAATGCAAATGCATTTCGTTTTAGCAGCGCCAGTTCGCCAAGTTCGTTGCCTAAGTCTTTTGTTTAGTGTGTGCATGCAACGCGTACCGTTCAGCTAAAGTTCAAACTGGCGGCAGCTGGCTTTTATGGCTGTTTCTATTTCGTGGCTGTTTTACGATTCGATTATAAAAGAACAAGTCATTTTTATGCAACATTATTACGTTATTTCCGGGCGGCACAAGAACATGTCAAAATATATACATACATATATAAAAAGAAACAATAAACTTTAATTTCAACAAAGTCAACTGGCACTTTTTGGCTTCTGCTCAAGATGTGCCCACATGGCTGTCTGTCTGTCTGTCTGTCTGTGTGTGTGTGTGTGTGTGTGTGAAGCTATAAAAACAGACGCCGGCCTGAATGGCCCAGTGGGTAGGTGCAGTGCGCTCTGTCCCGACATGGAGCTGGGAGCTGGGAGCTGGGGGCAGCTAGTTACTTCTTTGGGGGCTGCTGCTGCTCCGCATTTGAGTTGTTTTTGCTGCGTGCGCATTTTTTATACACAATATATTTGTTGTTGTATTTTTTTTTAATGCGTTTCTCATGCTCTTGGCCCGTTGCTTTTTGCTGCTGCTTGTCACACTGTAAGCGTATGACTGTTGCTGTGTGTGTGTGTGTGTGTGTGTGTGTGTGTGTGTGTGTGTCTTTCTTTTACACTAAATGCTTTCCTAATGAATTGGGTGACTAGCAGCGACGACGATGGCGGCCCGGTAATAACGGTTAATTGCGTTAATGACTTTAACAGAAAATATAAAGCGCAAGCATTAAAATAATACAAAAAAAATAAAGTAAAGTAACTAAAGTCGACAAAAAGAAACAGCATTAAATGTGCCTTTGTGTGTGCGAGTGTGTGAAAGAGAAAGAGAGAGAGAGAGAGAGAGACAGAGCGAGCGTGTCCAGCTGGGTGGCTTTCGGGTTGGGGTTGGGGTTGTGGTTGGGGCTGGGGCTGTGGCTGAGCCTCGCCTGCATTTTCCAATGAATTGAAAATGTTGCAAGTTGTGCAAAGTCAAAGTCAACTGCGGGCACTAGCTGTAGTGTCAATGCACGACTCATCCTGTACACACACACACACACACACACACACACGTTAACACACATGCATAATGTGAGCTCATTTTCGTAACGCATCTGTTCAAGTTCGTTGCCAAAGTCTTTTATTTAACTCCGGCAAGCAAAATTGCAAACAATAAAATAATACTAATAGCTCATATTCTGAATATTTGTAATTAAGAGCATAATGTGTTCTTGTGTGTCGTGATTCTAAATACACACAAGTATTAGTATTTTTCAAAATTTGCCTACATATAGTTGTCTTCTGTTTTATTTAGAAATATGATATTACATTTCAAAATAAACCCCAAGTCATTGCGAGTCTTAATATTTTCAAAATATCTAATAGCTATTGTACAACTTTTGTAATAATTTTGTGTAATTATTTAATATGATTATAATATTCAAAAATAGAAGCAACTTTGTTAAATTGTATCTGCTCCTATTTGAGTTTATTTTTTTTATTTTATCCAGATTATTATTTCATAATCAAAGTGAGTTTTTTTATAAGCAACTCTTAATATTTATTAAACCTTTTTCGTTTTTCAGTCTTGATAATTATTATATTATATTATTTATTAGAACTGTTTGACTTTCAGTTTTCTTTTCTTTTATTCAAATCTCAATATGATACTATGAATATAAACATATTATATGGCATTATATCCTAAGTGACCTTCAATAAAGGAATTCATATTATTCATTTAAATTGTTCATTTTTCAGTTTTACTTTTATATTATTTGGATTTTTTTGATAATTATTGATTTGAATATGATTTTTATGTAGTATGTATTCTCATTTTCTTAAGTTCAACTGAATTTTAGATCAGTTTTTGCAGCACTTCTTAAAAATATGGCATACGATAAAAAAATGTATAAAAAAATGAGTGAGTTTTCCAGCACTTTTCATGTTCAGCTCTCTTCACGATTCACATCATATATATTTATATATATCATATGTATATATTCGTTGCTTACCTTTGTTTTGTAATTTGATTGCACGATAAATTCAATTAGAGTTTGTTCTATTGCTGTTGTATTTTGTTTTTTTTTTGTATTGCGTTTTTGTTGTTGTTGTTGGATTTGTTTAGCTTTTTGTGTGTGTGTGTGTTGGCTGCGAGAATCCTTTCGCGTATATTTTTGTTTTTGGATGAACAGAAAAAAATGCTTGCACTTTCACACTTTCGACACTTTGGCTGCTTGGTTGGCTGTTGAGCACAATCAGGAGTCTTGTACGTGAGCTCGTACTCGAAACCGAATGCCACCAAATGTTGCAATGTTGCAAACTGGCAAGTTCACTAGGAGCACACAGTGTTCTTGGCAAAAAAAAAATGTATTTGTAATTATGTCCACGCTGCTGCTGCTGCTGATGCTGCTGCTGCTGCTGCTAATGCTGCTAATGCTGCTAATGCTGCTGCTACTGCTGCTGCTGCTGACTCGACGGCGCTGTTAGCACTTCAATTGCATTACGCGCAATGGCTGGTGGGCCAGCGAATGCGCCACTTTTATGCTTTTCCCAAAGGTCTCCACAGCAAAAGAAGAACCAGCCGGGAGAGCGCACAAGAACAGCGGCAGAGAAAGCGGCGTCGTCTTTGCCATCGTCGTCGTCGTCGTCATCATGCTAAGAAAGCCATGCAGCGATGGCAGCAGCGACGCCGACGCCGACAGCGGCAGCAGCAATGCAAACGCACGAAGCAAAAGCGAAGAAAAGCGCGAGCCCATTTCTACTTTAGACACACACACACACACACACACGGACAGAGAGATAGAGACACAGATACGCTCGAGCGAGCGTCGCGCCTCTTCTGCAGAACAAGAAAGAGTCCAAGGCTGAGAACGAGAGAGCGCACTCTCCAAACTTACAACAACTACAGCGCACGCGCGCACACACACACTCTCCGTGGAGACTTGCTCTCAGCGCGACCTCAAGCTTAACAGCAGCGGCAACATTAACAGCAGCGGCTGCTCGTAGCATTGAACTTGAACAACAGAGCGACAACAGTGGCTGGCTTCAGTTTGAGCTTGAGCTTGAGCTTGACTTTGACAGCCCCACAGCCCCCTCCGCTCCACTCTGCTCCACTCCGCTCCCCTTCCCGTTCAACGGCACCTGTTACAGCGCATCGATTTGCATGGCTACCGTTTGGGGCCTCGCTCGCAATCTTGTCAGCATCGGCTGGAGCCGTCGATCTACTATTGACTGATAAATATGCTAATGCTTTATGCCCAGTCATGTTGTGCAATCAGAGTTCGGTGCGATGGTAGCCCAATGATAAATATGGGCGGTCACATTTCTTAAATGTGCTAAGCAAATATCAATAGAATAGGTGCTACAATAAACTGTGGATTCCTATCCGTACTAAGATTAGAGCTGCACTCGAATGGAAAGAAACGTTCTTGGCTAACTTCTTAGATATGTTAAATAACAGCTAAAGCTGGCTGTAAGTGGCAAACTTAAGCGGAATTGATTATAGAATCAATATATGTTAACTAAACAGTTCGGAACAGAACTCATAGTTATGTTAATTTTTCATAATTCTATGTTCAAGTTTTATTTTTTTAAATTTAACAATCATTTCAGTATGTGCTTAGAAATGTGATTTAGATTATTTGTTTTGTTTTTTCTTATAGAAAGCCTTTAGTCAATAAACTCCAAAAAAAAAAAAAACATTTAAAATTAATTTCCCATATTATAGTACTCTTAGCATAAAGAAATCAGTTCGTCTTGAGTGACTCAAGACACACTACTATTTAATGTACATATATAAATATCGACGATCAGCTCTGAAAATGATGTCTGATTGCATCGGCACACATATGATATCATTCTATCTCAATTGAGTTCTTCAAAACAGTATTTCATGTAAATATGTGCATAAAATATATTAAGTTGCTTTGGAACGTCTGTTGTTGTCGCTTTTACAGTTGTTGTTTAGTTTTCTCGCAATTTATGCGAATAGAAAGTGGTCAGGCTACATGGCATTTATTTTGTTGTTGATATTATGCCAATTAAAGCAAAAGGTGACAAATTCTATGGCCGTTACGTTGGAAATATGTTAAGTAAAATGTACAAAATGGGAGAGGGGGCAAAAAAAACCAAAAAAAAACAACCAAACACAAAACAGATAGTAGGAAATCAGCTGAAGCAGCGAGTATTTGCATTAAACATTAACGGAGCTGGTTGGCAACCAAATAAACTAGCTGGACATAAAGAAAACAAACATTAAAGTAGCTGCCCGCTTGCACAGACAGAACAGACTGCGACTGAGGGCGCTGAGGGGGCAGCGACGACTGCGGCTGAGTAATGAGAATTTAGTCAAGTCAACTCTACGCAGAGTCGCAGGTCATTGCCATGCTGCTAACGGCGCTGCTGTGTGAAATGTTAACAGCAGACAGCAGAGCAGTGGTAACAGTGGCACTTACAGCACAGCACAGCACAGCGAGCGCTGCAGCCTTGTAGAGTTGCCAGACGCCTGCAAATGTAATCATAATTCATTAGAGCGGCATCAATTGAGCGAGCAGCAGCTCGCTGGGCCTCGTCGCCTTGACATAACAGCAAATGAATTGCCGAAGACGCAGACGCAGACGCAGACGAAGCGAGAGAGATGGCAAAATCGAGATGGAGATGGAGATGGAGACTTGACTCGGCACTGCTCGACTTGACTGCAAGCGACAATGATTAAGATTGGAACGAATGGCGAACGCGCAGTCGCAGCCGCAGTCGCAGTCGCAGTCAGAGTCACAGTTGCTGTCGCTGTCGCTGTTCAAGTTGAAGTTGAAGTTGAAGTTGAAGCTGGAGCTGGAGCAGCAGCCGCCGCGAAAGCGTAAAGAAATCACTTAAAATAAGAAAATTGCTTGACGCTTTGGGTTCCGCTTACTTAAGCCGCTGCCGCTGTTGCTTAGTGCACTGAGCACCCCCACAATGCGGCTCAGCCCGCCCGCTGCCACTTTGGCAATGTTCTACTATGTCACACAGCTGCAGAAATCCAAAAGCACCGTTGTTCTTCCCTGCTGCAATTGCTTCCCATTGCATTTTGGGCGCCAGCTATCAGTTACCTCATACTAGAGCTGGGCGCGTGTCACGCGACGACCACGAATTACAAAGTTTAATAGTCTTAACAGTACTAGTCACAGGCAACTTGCTGAAACTCGAATTGTATGTCATTTACATTTTGCTATTTTTTTGTGTTTTTTTTTTGTGTATTATATTTGTGAACTAATTTGGGCAGTTAAGCTTTTAGGTTCCTTTATTAATTTGCGCCAAGCTTAGCAATGCCGAAGATTCTATACTCTTTCGACCCTTTAGAAAATTTTCACTCTGCTAACTGCAGCACTTTCATATGCTGTGAAAACTCGTCTTATCGCATGGCATTTATTTTTATTTTTTGTTCTAAGAACTGATATCGAATGAATTTAGATTGCAATCCGGCCGGCTCCGATCAATGTGCTGTCATTTTGAATAATAAGTATATGTGCAAAGTTTCATCGCGATAGCTTTGAAAACATGGGATTTATGGCCAAAACCAACTTCCAGTTGTATGGCAGCTATAAGTTATAGTAGTCCGATCCGGCCGGCTCCGACCAATGTGCTGTCCCTTTGAATAATAAGTCTCTGTGCAAAGTTTGATCACGATAGCTCAAAAACTGAGGGACTAGTTTGCATACATACAGACAGACAGACATGCCTAGATCAATTTGTTTTGTCATTCTAAGCATACTGGCAGTAACTTTTGGGGGTCTCCGACACTTCCGTCTATGCGTTACAAGCTTCAGCACAAACTTAATATACTATTTTCTTAGCAAAGAGTATAAATATTGAAAAATATATTTTGTTTTATTACATGACAGTTGTCAAATCAATCGCTCTACATTTGACTTCATATTTAGAAAATGCTATACAATTAGAGCACAGAATTTGACCATGTTTTCGGTTCACGGACAATTCTCTGATCACCTGATCACCTGATCACCTCGACCTGCACTTTACTCTACCAGAGCAGGCACTTTAATACATTATGTTTGTTTATTTACGGGTATACAACATTTAGATAAAAAAATAGTATATATGTATATATATATCACTCATAAATATAATGTTCAGCAAACGAGAGCGCGAATAATGATATACAAATGTTATGAATTAATTTTAATGATTGCAGAATGATTACAATTTCTTTTCTGACTAATACCAAATAATGTATTAACAAATAGTAATAATAAATAGCTAAAATCTGTTTCATTGCTTATATTAATGAAAATACGTGACAGTCACTTCACGCTGAGTCGTGCCTGGCTCGTGTCACGCGCTCAGCTCTAGCCGTGAGTGAAGCGTCGCCTGCGATAGCCTCGCATTCCTGCCAGCTGTTATGACAGTCTTAACTCACAGCTGACACAGCGCATTTGGACAGTTGTGCCACCGCACACACAACACACACACACACACACACACACTTCCTCGTTGTTGTTGTTTGTTGTTTGTTGTTGCTTTTGGATATGTTCTAAATATTTGCAGCGCAGCTTTGGTCATTTCTTGGCCGGGACAGCCTTTCTTTTTTTGTTGCTCCCAGTTTTGGCGTGGCTCTGTGATTCTGTTCTGGCCAGCACCATAGTCGGGCTTTTACTTTTCAGTTAACTGCAGCTTGAGCTGAGTTGAGTTTGGCCTCTGTTCCGGTCTTGTCCATCAGCTGTGCCGGGCGACAAAACGGAGAAGCTTAACCTTTCACTTCCCGGGCCAAATAGTCTTAATCTTGTTTGTTTGTTTGTTTTGTTTGTTGATTCGATTTGATTTCTCGTTAATTAGTTGTTATCATACACGCGAGTTAATCACAGACGGCAGCCATTAACCGTTAGCTTTCCAATCCGACCAACGAGTTTTCGATTTGGCCAGCACAGTAAACCAACATTAAGCAATAGGCAGAAAAGCTACCGACCATTTTCTGGGTGGCCGGAAGTCGTCAAAACGAACGCTGATGATCTGAACAGATTCTAAACACGAGTCGAGTAGTCCGTCGATGTTCAGAATTTGTGTATGGGCCCAAATGGAATTCATAATGGCCAGACTGGCGTCTAGCTGTTAAGCTAATGCAACCAATCTCCAATCTCAAATCTAATATCAGATTCTCGTTCAGGTAGCAGACGCTAGAATATCGTCTGTAAGATATTAAGTAACTTCAAAGCTTCAAATATATATTTATAGCGCTGAAAGAAAAGAAAAGTCGTGCGTTTATATTTAAATTTATGTATAGATATGCATATTGACTTGCGATGAATATTCAAAGATTCGCCTAGGCTATGCTTGTAAAAACAAACAAAAGTTAACAACAAAGACAGTTTAATTGTTGCCCAATTTTTCAAATTTATTCGATAGCTTTGTTTTCATTTTTACTCATTTTCATTAAATTGTCTATTATAACTTATTTATATTAATAGACTTTCACCTAAAAATAAGAATAACATATTCCTTTTATAAGTCGATTAGATATTAAAGAGACCTTTCATGTGTATATCAGATGTTAGTTCAAGATTTGTCAGTTTGTAAAGCATGTTCAAAACTGCATCGAGATCGACATTGGATTGGTTTTGAAAAAGTTATGGGAGCTTTTGAGCCTTATCTTGGCTTGTGCTTTATAGAAAATGGAAAGATCGAAATTGCTCGAACATCTAATATAGAACCTAATCCGTGATCAAATCTGAAACAGGATCGAAAATCAGATGTTTGAACAGCATTTCCAGGAACTTAGGAACCTTTTAATTATTTCCATATTTTTCATTTAAATAAGAACTATTATAGAGGCAAAACCATGATCGAAATTTAATGAAATTTTTTAGAAAATTATTTTTATCAAATATGAATTCAATTGTCTTGTAAACTTGAATATTCTTATTAAAAATAATAGTCTGTCCACAGATTCGAAAAAAGTATACAAATCTTTTTAATAGTTTATCTTACTTAACTCATATAGCTTTGAATTAAGTTTACTGTATCTAACTGCATCTTGTCGACAATAAATATATAAATAAATGAATAGCTTCAAAATTAATGTACTGAGTGCAAAGGATTCCTATTTTTAGACACTTATCTCTAACGAATCTCTTCTTCACTAATATAATGAAAATATGTGAATAGCCCTCTCAAATAACTATCTCACTTTAAAGATTTTAGAATGTTAATTCGCTGAAATTGGTAGATTAGCTAACGACTTGAATGTTAGCCAAAATGCACACAAGATCTGAATAGAAGGTGTTGAGTGTGTCTTATCTATTGTAGCATTCGTTTAATGCTGATGATGTTGTTGCTCTGCTGCAGATCTGAAGCCCGCACCGTTAATGAGAAGAGTGAAGATCGTTACAGGTAGCTGCATTAAAGGAAGGTTCTGTTTTCTTCTGTTTTTTTTGTGAGTGCTGATGCTGACTGCCTAAGGGAAGAGGAGGGGCTCGGGGTGGGCTCATTAGATGCTGTGGAACTGCTGAAATGCGGGTGCCTCTTTTGGCTTTCTCTCAAGCCGAACCCTTGCAGTCAGCCCCGCAGACCGCCGTTGTCCCCGGGATTGGGACGACCCATCTGTTGTCATCAAGGCGCAAGTTTTCAGGAGGAGTTGGCGGCAATTCGTTTGGCGTGTCGCCTTGTCCCAGACCCAAAGCTAATTAGCGCCTGGGTCTTGGCTGGATGTGGCTAACAAGATGAGCTGCCGACTGCGACTCTAACTGAGCATTTGCTACCACTTGTGGAACGATTGTACAAAAGCTGGTACATTATTTATCCGTTGGTACACTGGATTAGTCAGCTATCACATGTGGTACGATCGGTTTGTACAATTGGATCACTTTAGTACCACATGTGATACGATTGGATCACTAAGCTGTTATTGTTGTACCAAAATCGGTACATTATTTATCGATTGGTACAATTGGATATCTTAAGTACCACAGGTGAAACGATTGTACCAAAACCGGTATATTGCATGGGTCGGAACCGGCCGGATCGGATCGGATCTCATAGCTATTATACAACTTGAAGTCGGTTTTTTGCTATATTTCCCAAAGTTGTTAGCTATTTATGTTAAAAATGAAACTATTTTTTAAGAATCAGGTGTATAGTGATATCTGTGAATTAAATAAGCAGCCAAGAAGTGAAATATAAGGTAGTGAAATCTGTCAAAAGATTCGAAAAGAGTATAAGATATAGAAGACAATCCTTCAACACTTGTTTTTAATATGTCCGCTCAGCCTTTTTAAACTGATTTGGTTCACGGTTCGGCTCAGTGTGGCAAACAGGTCGGATTCAGCCTGCAATGAAATATAATACAGGTGGGAATGGATTATCTTCGGCGTGCCGAAGATTTTATACTCTTTTCGAACCTTAAGACAATTTTCACAACTGCAGCACTTTCATATGCTGTAGAAATTCTTTTGTTCTAGGAATTGATATCATATGAATTTAAGTTTTCTTTGAAATATTAAATTTATTTCCAGTATTATGGCAGCTATAAAATATAGTGTTCCATTCCGGCCAGCTCCAAACAATGTGTTGTTTTTTTAAATAATAAGTATATGTGCAAAGTTTCATCGAGATTGCTTTGAAAACATGGGATTTATGGACAAAACCGACTTCCAGTTGTATGGCAGCTATAAGATATAGTGGTCCGATCCAGCCAGTTCTGACCAATGTGCTGTCCCTTTGAATAATAAGTGTCTGTGCAAAGTTTGATCACGATAGCTCAAAAACTGAGGGACTAGTTTGCATACATAGAGACAGACAGATAGACAGACAGACAGACGGACAGACGGACATGGCTAGATCAATTTGGTTTGTCATTCTAAGCATACTGGCAGTAACTTTTGGGGGGGGTCCTCCGACGCTTCCTTCTATGCGTTACTCACTTCAGCTTAAACTTAATATACTATTTTCTTCGAAAAGAGTAGAATAAAATGTTGGAACACTCGTTGGTACAATGGTACACAATATTTGGCTCAAGTGGCAATCGGGTTTGAGAGTGGTCATTTATTAGTCTGCGCTGATGCTGATTGCAGCGGAACGCGCTGAGCTGAGCTGTTTGGTGATTAGCTTGCAGTTGCAGTTGAAGCTGAAGTTGAAGTTGAAGTTGGCAGGCGAGCCCATTTAGTATCTAATTAATTTTTCAACAATTCGTAGACATTCTTGGCATTTATCTTAATAATTTTTGGCACCGTCTGTCGACAGCTGGCGGCGGTCAGAGAATTGCGGCAGGGAGGCGGTTGGGAGCGGGGGGATTGTTGCTGCATTTGCATTTTGCCAATTTAAATGCCGGCAGCCAGAAGAGGCGAAATGTTCGACATTCAACATTTTGCGCAGCGACATGCGACGCGCACATCGATCATCATTTGCGGCACGAAAAAAGTGAAATGCCTGCAAAGAGCTGTCGTCAGAAAGGTCGGTGAGGGGGAGTGGGGGGGGTGGTAAGGGGGGGGCAGTTGCGGCCCCCCGTCACACAAACGCTGGAATTCTGATTTTCTCGCTGCCGCCTCTGCGGCTGATGATGATGATGATGAACGTCTTCGTCCACGTCTACATCTACGTCTTGGTCGTGGTCGTGTCCAGCGTTGCTGGGCATTAGAATTAAGCTGTAACTTTGCATCGAAATTAAATTTATAGCTCGAGCAGTAACTGCCAGCAAGAAGACAGCAGCAGCAGCAGCAGCAACAGCAATATTCGCAGCCATTAGAAGAAAAGCAGCAAAATTGCAAAGGGAAAAAAAGTGTATGCATGAAAAAAAGAAGCAGCTTAAAGAAAAACAAAATCGCCAACATGATAAACGAAGCGCCCGAGACATTAACTCAAAGCGCTGCCTCAACTTCAGAGTGAGGTAGTGTCAAGGGGTGGGGGGCAGCAGCTGCAGGCGTTTGTTGGGGGTGGGAGTGGAGGGTGGGGATGGGGATGGGGATGGGGGTGGGGGCACTGGTGATGACGGCAGTCGTCAGACATCGCATTCACATGTGAAAGTTGTACGAAAACCAGAAAAATTATTGAGTTAAAACAAAAACACAAACAGAGAGAGAGAGAGAGAGATGGAGAGAGAGAGAAAACACACAGAAAACTGAAAACAGAAAAGCGAAGCAGCAGAAACAGCAACAGAAACAGAAAGAGCGTAAATCGCGCCTGTTGTTTGCTTGCATGCTCATCTCTAAAGATCATGTCATGTGCGGCTTGTTATTATGGATGATAATGATGATGGCACTATCAGCCTGACCCACATTTTCAGCTAGCTACTTGCTGCTCACATAGCCATAAAATAAGATTGGACTCTTTTAGTAGCCTGCAATAAACTGCAAATTGTGCGACAGCTTTCCTATTCTAAATATCCTATTTGATTTTTTTTTTTAATTTAAGTCGATTTTGCTCGTTTGCTGTTTTTACTGAAGACGAAGCCATTAATTAACGTGTTCATATCAGCAATAGCTGATAATATAAGTTCACTTTGGGTTTATATTTTGAACTTCAGTTTGAAAAACGATTTTATACCCTGAACCCATTAAAAATGGGTACAAAGGGTATAATGGTTTTGATCAAAAGTATGTAACAGGCATAAGAAAGCATCTTCGACCATATAAAGTATATATATTCTTGATCAGCATCAACAGCCGAGTCGATTTAGCCATGTCCGTCTGTCTGTCCGTCTGTATGAACACGCAGATATCAGAGACTATAAAAGCTGGAGACTTCATATTTGGAATATGACAGTACCGGAAGAGCACAAGTTTGTTTCATTTGATCGATAACTCGTCCCGTTTAAAAGTTATCGATCAATTTAGATTTCAGACCTGAGTTTTTGGGTCATAACCTCAAAGGCTTAAAAGCTAGAGGCCCCAAATTTGGTATGCATAATCTCGAATATCATACACATATTACAAATATTTCACTTTTTGGATACCACCCCCAATCCCCCCGCATTTTTGAAGTTATGACCTTGCAATTTGGTTTGGTCACACATTTTATAGCCAATGATATGTTCTAAAAAAAAAAGATCGGACAATAAACACAGAAGTTATTAAAGATTTTACTTTCCATTACACTGATAGATTAGTATGAATGTAAAGACTGGGTTCAGGGTATCTCCTAGTCGGGCACTCCCGAATAGAGCACTCTTACTTGTTATAGTTACAAATTAATAGATAAATCAATAATTGATAATAAATTTAACTTAAATTGCACTTAAATAAACTCTATTAAAGCATCGAGAATTAAAGAAAAACGTTTCAAAACTAATTTGTTTATTTGTCGAAATTTAAAATTCAATTATATTACAAATTTAACATAATGCAGTTCGTTTTTTAACAGTTAATGTTAACGCAACAGCAAATATATATATATATATATATATATATATGCTGTTATGAAAAAAGGAAGAATCCGAATTGAGAAATTAACACTGTTTCTGTCCTTGCTTGTTTTCAATTTCACTTAAGACTAATAACTCTTAAGTCTACAAATCTCAAAGTGCCCTTCGCTGATTTGCACAGAGAACGATCTGAAGTATGTAGCGAATCTGTATACATATATAAATATATATATGTATATATACTTAAGCATATAGTATGTATGTATAACCAAACAAACAGTGTGTGTTTGCCTGTATCGGTTTCTGTTTGTTCGATCACTGAGGTTTCACCTCGCCTTTTTGGCCAGGGCCAGAGTAACCTCTTTGGCCATTGTCCAGTGTAATTTGCATTATGTTCTAGTTTCCATTTATGTGTATATATTTGCTTTTGCTTATACTTTTCGTTGTTGCCTTTGGAATTTTCTATTTGCTTTTGTTTTGAATAAAAAACGAACTACAAGAACAAATTTGTAAATACCCAACAAAAAAAGAATGAAGAAAAAAAAACAACATAAATGACTTTAAACTTCAACAAATAGTGCAAAGTTGGCTTGTCATTCTCGGACCGTTAGTTGGCCATATATAAGTATATCTAAATAACATATTTGGGCTAGACTGGCCACAGCGGACAGCGGACAGTGGACAGCGGACAGGGGGCCAGATAACGCGACCAGCGGAAGAGCAAACAAAAGACTTAGGCAACGAACGCGAGTCGAGGCGAAGCGAAGCGTTGAGATGCGACGGATGCTCGAGGTTGCGGCGTCTTTAGAAATAATTATCGCCTCTGTCCATATTGTTCTAACGTGAAAGTAAAAACCGTTAAGAATTAATAAGTATACAAAGTTTGTGGCCAACCAAATTTGCAAAAGAACATGAAAAGAGTGCAAAAAGGCAACAACAACAACAACAAATGACTCAGAGGAAGGGGCAGCAAAGTTTATAAAAATAAACTTTTTCTTTTACTGGGTCAACTTTTTGCTGTTGTCGCTGTTGTTGTTATTATTGTTATTATTATTTCTAATTCTGCTGTTTGGCTGTTTCGCTGGCAACAACAGCAACAGTCAACAAATAACAGTCAAAACGAATCAAAGAACTTTATTTGATGTCTAAACGGCTGCTGGCCACGCATATATGCCATACAAAAAATAAATAAAACCACTTCGTGATTTATTGCGATTATCAATATGAAAGTGATACGCGACCCAGAGACCCAGAGACACAGAGCAGCGCCAGATCAGCTACACAGCCCCGCCCACCTTATATGAATCCAAATCCGAAAACAAAGCCAATTAAGTTCCACAAGCAGACGAGGGGAAGGGCTGCAAAAATGCTGTGGGTGTTTCTTATATGAGTCAACATAATATCCAAAAATTGGTCCACCCAAATCAACGATGAAAGCGGCAAGTTTTGCTTTGGCCAACTGGCTGATCATCTACTATTTGCATTCTACATCTACATCTATGCCGTTGCGTGCTTGGACTTGGGAGGTCTGCACAGATATATATAGTTAAGCCATAATTCTCATAAAGTTAATCATGGAATTGTCACTCATTTTACAGCAATTTGCTGTATTATCTATCTGTAAGACGCGCCACATTGCCTGAGTTCATCTCTCAGTCTGTTAGACTTTGAGTCTGTCCAGTTAGTGGACAGTTGGCCAGTCTGTTGGCCTTCATTATCGCTTGTGAGCGGTCATTATCATTAACATCATTATCATTAGCATTAGCAATGGCATTAGCATTCTGAGCGCGATGACAACAACAATGATCACGACAACGGCGCAAAAACAACTGTAAAGCTCAAACAGAAACAGAAACAGATACAGATACAGCTAAATTTCAAGTTACAGATACTCAACAAAGTATTTCCATGAATGAACTGAGCACACTTTGAATGTTCCCTGACAGTTCTGTGTCTGTCTGTGTCTGTGTGTGTTTGTGTGTGTTTTGTTTTTCTTCTTGCTTTTCTTTTCTCAGCCAGATGAGAGTAAAATCCATTGTTGCGAACAGATTAATGATTTGTTCTGGATAGAACTTTGCTTGCAAAGAGTTTCACCTGAGCTCTGTAATTACATAAGATATATATGTATATTTGTTTATCTGCATAAGCAGCGGCTTCTTTATATAGCATGCGAACAGGTCTAGCTTTCTATATGCTTTGTAAATGAAGTCAAAGACGTTTCACTAAATACAAATGAAATCATTTAATTATTTTTGTATTTTTTCAAAAATGTTGAGACTTCAAGTTTCTGGAAGTGTAGTATATACATATAATATAATCAGAGCAGCTAGTGTTTCTTAGTCTGCGCTAGATTACTAAAAGTTACTAAATAAATATGAATGGAACGAACTTAATGACACAAATTTGAAAATATGTAAAGTAAATTTGAAAATATGTATACAGTTATACAATGCAATTTCGAATAATTTTGAAAAGCTTTCCAAAATTCACTCCACTAATTTTCAAAATTCTTCTTTTTTGATATCTTGTATCTTTGTAATTGTAAATATATGCTACATCTAAAATGAACTTTCCATTCGAAAATCATGACACAAATTCGAAAATATGTAAAGCTATTAGGCAATATCGAATAATTTAGAAAAGCTTTAGTTTTAAATCTTCTTTTTCTTTTATATATATATATATATATAATCTTTGTAATTATTCATTGGCATACAAAGTTACACTTACAGCTTGTAAAAGCGCAACAATTTATTTGCACATCGAAAAATCAATGTCCAACTGATCAGCTAATCTCAAGTGTGTGTGTGTGTGTGTGTGTTTGTGTAACTAAGTGAAGGTCATTTCGCGTAGGCGCCGTTGTCCACTTGAGCTCAATTTGAAGTCAGCCAGCCCCCACCCCTCCTGATCCTATTGCCTGCTGCCAATGCTGCTCCCACGTTCGTCTCGTTCGAGTCCCATATCAATTGCAATTCCCAAATAGCCATTTAGGCCAACATACTCGTAATATGCCACAGCGAGTAAAACAAAAAAGATAAGTAGGCAAACAAAACAAAAAAGAGGAAGAAAAAAAACGAAAAGCAGTTGCTGACAGTTGACCAGGCAACAATTGACCGATTTCCATGGCCTGCTCCTGGTCCAAAGCGAGCCGAGCCGAGCTGAGCTGAGCTGATAAATGAATGAGACGTTGGCCAACACCATAACCAACTGAGCAGCATCGCTCCTAGTGGTAGTCACTGACCTAGAATGCAGCTTTAGCTTTTACTGTTGTCTCTGTCCGTAACATTGCCGTTGTGCAAGCTGTTGTTGTTGTTGTTGCTGTTGCTGTTGTCGCTTGTGTTCTATTCTCTATGTTTTTTATGTCGTCGCTTGCAGCGCTTTGAGTTGTTCGCTGCCTGCTGCCTTGGCTGCTGTGGCTGCTGTGGCTGCTGTCCATGACTTTGGTTACCAATACCGTATGCTGTGGCAACTCCAGCGCCAACTTATTAGCATAATCTCAGCGATTGCAGCCACAGCTGGCGTCTCAGCTGGCAACTCTCATTATGCTTGGCTGGCTGGCTGACTGGCTGACTGGCTGGCTGGACTGACTGACTGACTGACTGACACTGGCAGTGGCTTTGGCTGTGGCACCTCATCATCGGCGGCATCAATTCGCCGCTTGATGCATCGCCAGTCAGCGTGTGAAGCGAACCCGGCCAAAAACCCAAAGCCGGCTACCAAGTTGCAACAAGTCTGCTGCTGCTGCTGCTGCCGCTGATGCTGCTGCATGTTGCATGTTTAGCATTCCACCGGCAGAGTCAAATTCAGATTCATTTCGTTTCGTTACGTTTGGTTTGCTTTGCTTTGCTTTGCTTTGGTTCTTATGCTAAAAATTAGAAGAGACTATAGTCAGCCTCTGCCATTGCCATTGCTATTCCTATTTCTATTCGTATTTGTATTGGCATCATTTGTGGCTTCTTCTGCTGTTTGTGTGCGCCATAACGGCATTTATAACCTTTTCATTAGCTTTTTGATTTAAAAAAATCTCAAATCTGCCTCATGTTGTGTCTCTGCCACTGGCTTCCTTACCCATTCCCAGTTCCCCATTCTGAACATTCCCCTTTATCTGAACAACAACCGTCGCACGCCATTTACGCGCATAATTTTCGGTTAGCCAAGTTTTTTTTGCTTTTTTTGTTTCATTTCATTTCTTTTTTTTTTTTGTGTGTGTTTGTGACTGGCAGCTACCAGTCGACTTTGACTTACGGCCAGGCCAGTTCTTCAACTGTCTCTTCTTGGCCATGTTTAGTCAGCTAATATTGAATGAGCGCTTTGCTGGCTGTTTGTGTTTTCTATTTGCCAATTTTGGGACAATTGCGTGTGCAAATAATTCTCGATTGAGTTCAGTGATTATGCGTCAAGTGCTCAGTGCTAGTTGGTCTCATTACTGTCGAGGCAAGTGTGCATTCAAAAAAGAGCTTCAACTCTAATTGCAAGTATACGCAAGTTTGTATTAACGAGCACTTTATCGAGGTGGCAATAATTGTTGAACAATTATTATTATGCGTATTAGAACTAATAAAATACCTTAACTGCGACTTCAATACGTTGAGTAGGTGAAGTGATTGTATTCGGGGTTTTTTTCTATTATAAAAAGAGTTGATGTTATCGGTATGTCAGTTCATCGATCGATTGCGTGAGGCTATGTCCGCCTATCGATTACTTTATCGAGCTAAGAAATTGTCGAGAAGGCAACGATAGTGCCATGTGTATCAAAATAAGTATTCAATGCGGAATCATTGAGTTCTAACTAACCCCAAAAACCACCGCCTACATAGCATAATAATCACACAAATGTTAACCGTATTCAATTCAAATTCAATTGTAGATACATCAGTTGGGTTATCGAAATCTGCAGCCTCGAAACTTCTTGCAACGTATACTTCCTTCCCCTTTAATGACGTCCCATTTCTCCCTGTGGACCGTATTGATTTGTGGCCTCAGCCAATAACGAAATCATTTCGTAAACCAGATTCGTATCTTCCTCAGTGACCACCAGTTGCGTTACGGCATTGAATATGTACTGAAAGACCCTCATTTTTATCTGATCCATTTGGATGCCAATATCCACAGAACGCAGCAGATCCGCCTGGGACAAAGGTCTCGGTTGGTTAGCGTAAGATTCACCCAGAACTCGATGCTCCTGCAGACTGTTGACAATGTTCTCCTTAATGCATTGCAATTGCATCAAACGATCCTCCCGATTATTTCTAACATCCATGGTAAAGATTGATATTTTCAATAATTCTAGAAGATTTTTATAAATTTCGACTCGAACACAATATGATTGGATATCAATAGTTAGAATTGCAAGAATATCAAAGCCTATGTAGTTGAACAAATTTGTAATAGCAACTTTCATTGTTTCAGTTCAGTTATGACATCATTTGTTGTTGTTTCGTAGAGTAATGGATTTTCGAATGGTCAAAATGCATTTCATGTTTAGTTTCTCTAGCGGTTACATATTAAGATAAGTACATGGGCCTATAAGACCAGGCCCGTCTGGGTGATCCCAATCATTCAACTTCATAAAGAGCCGCCGCGACGAAACTAGAGAGAAATAATAAAGAAGATTTCACTGGCCAACGAAAATGAAAACGAAATTAATTTCACAATTACAGCAATTAAACGCAAAATAAATTGTGTTTTAAGATGCAGTCAGCAACAACAGCAACAACAGTGAAGCCCCCCTTCAAGCAACAGGTGCCCCGGCAAAGAAGCGAACAGAAGCACAAGCGCATAGAATATGATAAAAGCGGAAAACAAGTAATGATCTCCGCACTTTTCATTAACCGTGTCCGACCCTCATCGTGTCCCCTGTTCCCTGTTCCCTATCCCCTATCCCCTGTCCCCTGTCCCCTGTTCCCTATACCCTGTCCCTTGAATGTCATCTTTATTAAATTCCACAAGTTTCAACTGTCATCTGATTAGCTGTGCGGTTGGGCTTGTAACGCTAGACTAACAGCGATTTGAGTTTGCTATCTTTCATTTACATTCCTTTCGTTCTTCTTTTTAGCATTGTACTATACTATAATAATTGTTAGCCGACAATATTTTCTTTTTACACACTTTTGAAAATGGTGTAATTATTACACATCTAACAATTATTGTTTGCCTTAATATTCTTATCTATTGTCTCAATTACTGAATATTTAATGCATATATTTTGTTTTTGTAAAGTTTTTAATTTGAAATTTATATTCGTATTGTTATTTGTACTTTTAAATAGATATATTTAAGATATATAATACATATATACATAAATATATTTAAATACATATTGCTCATTGCCGTCAAATTTATTGTTTTTTTTTTATGATAAAATATTGTTTTTCCTTACATCACATTTTCTTCGTCTTCCAAATACAAAATATAATAATAATTGTTTTTAAAATTTTTTTTAAATATTTTTTTAAATGGAGCTCGAAATCACTTAGGTTCTTGAATTTCTCAAATATCTTAACTTAATTTTCAATTTAAAATATGCTTTACACCTAATTACCTTTTACACGGTAAATTGGTTCCAGGAAAAACCGTGTAAAAAACTATTGAACAAATAAAAATTTTCCAAATAATGTAAGCCAAAAAGATTCAAATCATGTAAAAAAGTTTTCAAAAAGTGGTATTTTCAAACCGTGTTAAAGCAAAACCGAGTAAAAAAAGACCGTGTAAAAAGAGAATTAGGTGTATATTATTTACATTATCAGTGAAATAACGATGAGTAAATAAAGAACATACAACATACATTGCGGTCAAATTTATTATGATATATTTTATTATATTATATTATTTGCCCATGCATTACATATTCTTCGAATCTTTCATATATAACTTTTCGCAAACTAATGTTTTCTACCAATTATTGATTTATTGTATAAGATTTTGCATGATATGTATATGGCAATCGACTTTATCGGATATTCAACTCAGAATCGTCTCTTTCTATAATACAAAACACTATTTTGGATTTTTTAAGCTCGTAACTAACTTGTAGACTTACTTATTTCTCATGCATACTGCCTAATCTTATTGTTTTTGGTCTGATTGGGTTGTTTTTTGGGTCTTTTCAATTCTAGCAATAAGTGCTGAACCAACATTTTAAATTGGATAATTTTCCTTTTTTTAGTTATTCAGTATATTTGAAAAATTTAAAACTTAATTTCTTATCTTAAATATATAGCAAGAAATAGAGCTCGAAATCGCATTGGTGCTTAAATCTTTAAAATATTTGAATTTCATTACTGACTATGAATAATATGCAACATATTGTATTTGGACACCATAGAAAGGGTATTCAAAGCTGCGCAGCTGTCCGCCAGAAAACATTGAGCTATAAATTTTCATTGTAGACGTTGTGGCATTGAGGCAAAATTTCACTTCGAAGAAAGGGCACAAAAGTCGACACAACGGCGCTTCCGATGTCGATGGCAAAGACGCAGTTGAAACAAACTCAGCTCAACTCAACTCAAATGAAATGAAGAGAAGTGAAGTGAAGTGAAGTGAACCACACAGAGCTGAGCTCAGTGGAAATAATACTACTAAAACTGGGCGGACTGTGCTCTGTGTGTGTTGACTGTGTTTCTATTATTTAGACGCAGACCGACTTTTATTTTTAGCCGCTGCCTTTCTTTCATTTCATTTCATTTCGTTTCGTTTCGTTTTTTTTTTCTTTTAAATTTTCTTGTTAAGTTGATTTTATTTTAATGCACTGTGCACTGGCCACAAGTAGCGGCCACGTTTACTTAACCAGACGCATGTCTGGCCAGGTTTTTATTTCTATTTCCATTATTTATTTTTTTGGGGTATTGTTTATAGCAGAGTAGCCAGACTTTGGATCTGCACGTGTCGCACGTCTGCTTTCTTGTCATGGTCATCGCCACTCATTGAATCTAATGGGTTTTACTTTCATTACAATTTCGACAAATGTGTGTCCAGTTGTTAGTTGTTAGCTGTTAGTTGTCAGTTGTCGCTGCTGTCTGATTTCTGATTTCACTGCGACAATTTACACAAGTCAAATTAAATGTGTTCGTGTTGTGTTGTGGGAAACTCAACATCTGTGTATTTCAATGGGGCAGCTGTGTGTCTTGTGTTTACCTTTCACTAGGATAACAGCACATCCTGCAAACCATTGGTTTTTGCTTCTATTGCAAACTCTTCCACAATATCCCATTTCTAACGCTTTTCTATCTCACAGAGCAAGTTTCAAAAGTGTCTATCATCTACATATATAATGCAATTAAACGTTATGTTTTTCTTGTTACTATCTTGAACGTTTCATTATTCAGCTAAACTGTAACTCTTTCTTGTATTACTTTAAATTTTCAGAAAACATTGTAATTTAAATATAATATTTTATTTATTTAAATAATTGTAAGCCACTGGAATGGAATAAACTAAACTATATCTCAACATAATTGTAATCAATAATATAGTTAAGATATAATAAAATAGAATGGAATATGGAATGGAATAGAGTTTGGATCTCGGTTCGAAAAAGCCTCGAAGAGAGTATAATAAATCAACCAATTTGTACTCATCTTTAATTGGAAATTCTTAGCATAGCCCATCATATATTATGCATTTGAATAGCGTCAAATAGCTTTATGAATTCCCTTCGCATTTGATTTATTCTATTAAGCTAGACCCAGCCAGTGTTGGACAATGCCATCCATAATCTGGTTCAATAGGTGAAAGTGCTAAGCTGAAGACAAATGACATCGGACTCGGACTCGAACACTTTAGAACAATAGTAATAGTTCCTATAGCATTCAATAAAGCCGATATTGCGTTACTCTGAATTATAAGTGAGCTAAGAGATATATAAATGTTCTGAGATACAATCTTCCAAGCTAAACACAATTTAATATTAAAAGCTTTAAGATGTTTTGGAAAATCTGTTCAAATGTATTTACATATTTAGATACTATTTATAGTACATCTATGTTTGCTGGACAACCTTTTCAATTTAAACACCCCCTTAGAATTTACATTCTTAATTTTAAATGAAATTTTATTATTTTAATTTAACATTTTCTGTAATTTAGAATTTTAGTTATTGTTCTGTGTCAACTGTTTTTAGTTGAAAGACAAAGTTATATATAAAGATTTATATGGGCAACTGTTTTCTTTGATTAGACTAAAGAGCTTATACTAGTTGCAGCTGCTCAACCATAAATATTATGTTTAAGCTGCTGCCATTTATGGATGAATACCCTTTTCAATACCCTAACTAACCTCGCAGCGAGAGCATACAAATTGAGACATTATGCAAATGATGCAATCACAATCAGCCGCTTGTCGGGCTATAAATTAGGTAGCGCAATCGAATGGAGCGACTAATAGAACTACTAAGCCATAAGATAAGTTCCCCATTCCCAAATCCATTCCCAATCCCTTTCGCCTTCTTCGGCTAGAGAGCTATGCAACAACCTGTGGCGCTATCTTTGAATTTAGAACGTCCAACTAGCTAATTCTGTCTCTGATTGTAATTCTAGTTTTAATTTTGATTCTAATTCTAATTCTGGCTGTGGTGGTTTTTTTGTTTTTTGTTTTTTCTGCCTTATTTCTGGTTCTGTTCTTTGGCTATTTGCCATGTAATGCGCTCTAAGTAATCGGAATGGCTGCGGACACCATCTGTGGCACCGGATATGCGGCAAGAGAGACAAAACAACAATAAATTCAAAGCGGCGGCAAAGTCAAGAAAGTGAGAACAGTTATGTAGTGTAACTGATGCCGTTAGATAGCATTTTCCCCATACAGCAGCTAGAACAAAAGACCAAATCCCAACACACACACACACACACAGCTAGAAGAAAATGATCGAGACCCCGACCTGGATGAAGACACTAAAAACCAAACGAAGCACAACGATAAAAAAAGAGCCCTAAAACCATCTGAAAATGTCCAACATTGTGGGGGCTGGCAAAAAACTTTCTTCGGTAACAAAAAAAAAAAAAAAAGAGAAAAAGAAGGCAGACAAAAAAATACAAAATGATTCTAAATGCATTTGTCGCCGTTGGCAGGCTCAGGCATCTTTGACTTGCTGTGAAAAATAGTTTTCGATTTTCGTTATGGTTTTTCCACAGTTCGATTGATGGCTGTGGGGCTCACGTTTCTTAGTTTTTCCAATTTGCATACCCTATACCCATAAAACTAGGTAAACGAGCTGCTAGCAAATGCGGTCCGAATGTGCACAGCAATTGCAAGTCAGCTTAAAGCATACAAGTTATTATCAACAAGTACGAAAGTAAATTGATTAGGTGCCTTAAAAGTCTTAAGACATAAATAGTTCATATATTATTTATACTTTGTAACTTTTTTATAATTTTAGTGTCACTAGTTGGCAATAAGTGAATAGAATGAACCTTTAAGAGATAGAGTTACACAATTTAGGTTTTAGGTTATTCATTCTTGATATATCTTTTTCGTTCCAACCAAAACGGATTTAAAAACAGCATTTTCAACCATTTGATAATTGGCATATTTACGCTTAGTTAATTACACTACAATTTTGTTAAAGATCATCAAAATATACAGCTTTCCAGCTGCCAGACTGAAATATAGATTAGTATTATCAGAAATAGATTTTTTAACTAACATTTTGTCCGATTTTGTAGACTTTTTTAATTATTACAGATTCTTGTTGAATTTTTATTATTTTTGGTCTGATTGAAGTTTTTTCTATGCTTTTCGCAATTCTTGCAATTCTTTCAGCTTAAATACTCGCTGATAACTTTTTTAATTTGCAATTAACATAAATTGAATTATTTTTGAATTTACAATAGATAGTTACATTTTTATTGCCATTCAAATTTGAAACTATTTTTAAAAATGCTTACTGCACCAAAAATTAGTGTTTATGGTTCGTATACATACGAAAATGTTAAAATGTTATCTTCAATTGGCACACATATTTACTTTAGAGAGGTGGAAAAGTGCAGTTAAGAGCAAAAATACAGGATATCCGCTAGTCGATAACTGGAATTTGGCAGCGTTCTAATTCGTTTTTCACTCATTTGTGCATTCCATGACAAGCGTTTTGCCAACACAAGCCACAGAATGGGCACAACCTGAGCCTGTGACCAAGTTGGAGCCGGGATGGGATGGGATGGGATGGGAGCCAGCAGCCCGATCATCTGCCTCTCCAGGGAAGAAAGTGATTGCCGATAATTGGCTGCTGACGAGCGGTCAGTGAAAGCCACCGCTGGCACAGGCACGAATTCAATAAACAATTTCAGTTTTGGGCGCATTTGGTTGCCGGGGCGGTAAGAACCGTTCTAAGCGCCAGTCAGCAACAGCAACTGCAACTGTAACAGCAACTGCAACTGCAACAACAACATCATCAACAGCAACTGCAACTGCAACTGCAACAGCTACTGCAGCACGCAAGTCAGAAACATAATTTGTTGGCGCTTTCGGGCATTTGAGTTAAGATCAGCAGCGAAGCGCGGAACGTGCTGTGACAATTGACAGTTAGATGCGTTTTGTTCAGTTAGAAAGGAGATGAAGAGAAAAACACGACTTTTACTGCAACTGGCATTATGATGTCATCAAGCCCACAGCCAGAACTAACGCATCTGTGTACTTCATATTGTATCTGAATATATATATCTGCTGCAAGTATCTGCAGGCTGGCATCTCGTTTGGCTGTTTTGTGGCAATGTGGCAATTTTCGTAGGCCTTGACTCGAAACCGTGCGATCTGTGATTAACTACAGCGACAGCAAAGACATTGACATCGAATACACTTATCTGGCTGCGAAGCATGAAGTTGAACATTTCACATATGCACGTATGTACGTATACTTTATATATACAGGCAGTATATACATATGTGCACATGTATCTGTATGTGTTCATTAACTGTTAGAGTTAACTAACTAAATCGGAGCGACAAAGCGTTTACTCTAGTCGTACATCTGTTCGCAGTATTAGCTAGGGCAAGGTTCTGGAACCAATTCCAGTGCTCAGCCGATCAAATCTAAAGACAATCAACTACCCACTCGCTCAAAGCTACTATAATTGTAAATGGATAAACGAGTACTCGTTAAGAATCAGCCAACATAATAACTGTTATGACATGTTTGAGACGCAGCTCTATGGCTTATAGTCGAAAAACGCTGTTAAGCTTACTAATCAGATTTGTTTAAGTTGGCTTAGGTTTGACTTAATGTCAGCGCTTACACGCGAATGGCAAATTACAAAACGCACAAGTAGCAGAGCGTTATCAGAGTAAATCACTTCATTGACATCGTCTACATTTCAGTATTTAGTTTTAGTTTTACAAAAAACACTATTTAAACAAACAATCTGTCAAATTACGAAAACGCTTTAAGATATTTTGAAAAGATCTATCTTGTATGTGCATGTAAACATTAAACAGCTGTTTGGTCTTATTCTGATTTACATCTGCTGTGCTGATAATATTGGAGCAGCAAATGAACCCAGTGTTCCACAAAACTGAACATTTTTCCTTTTAATCTTAAAAAAAAGTTGGATTATCTGGAAAAATAATCATTCAATCATCTCTGATTGGTGATGATAGTTTTGAAAATATCGAAGCATCGATACATCGATACAGCATTTAGTACATTTATGTACAGAATACCAATGTTTTCGGGACAAGAATTTCAAAATGTTGACAAGGCTGACTAAAAACATATATTTCTAGGGCAAATTGGCAACAATATTATATATTAGCTCCTTTTCAACAAGGACTATTTGTACTTGCTATACCTGCATTAATGTCAGCTGCGCCTTTTCGGCTTTTACATACACATTATTAATTTGTTTACAAATAAGATCTAAAATATTGAAATTAATTTTAAAAAATAATTTGAGTGAAGTTTGAACCCATTTTCTTTTGTTATTTTAGGTTTTCAAGTGACTGTGCTAATCAAGTGTCGCAAAAATAAAAGTGAATTTTGTATGTTAAGTTTGTTTAAAATAATTGGAAATGTTATTAATAAAGTTAATATCATATCTACTATTTATTTTCGTGTGAAATTTTATATTCTTTTAATGAAAAAAAAAACTCATCCTAAAAGCTTTATTCGTTTTCCTGATACTGAGCTCCTAAGACGGGAGCATAGGGTGTGCTAATCGGTTGTCGGGCAGTGTATGTACATATATAAAATGAAGAAACATATAGTCTAGTAAATAAATGAATGAATAGAAAACATTATGATTTGTTGCATGTTGTTAACAATCGAAAGGAGATTCAACGTGCTGCACAGCTGCAAGGATTGCGGAATTCCTTGCCATAAGTTGATACTCCTTGGGCAGTGGCATTAGCAGCTGGCAATGATAGAAAAAGCAGCTAAGATTTGCATTAACACAATTGGTAATACCCAAAAAAAGAAGACGAAGACGCAGCAAGCTAAGTGCTTTTGTATATATGTAGGTAACTACAATATCGAAAGAGGCGGCTCCATCAATCATGGAGCTGAAGGGTTAAAAGCTTGGAGGCACCAAGGCAGCAAGCCACTAAGGGATAAGGTGATGAAGCGAATCATTAAACATTGTCAAGTCACCGAAATGGGTTAGTTCCTGCAATTTGTCCATATTCGAGTGCAGTCAAATGCGGCGCTGGCGGCACCCGACAAGCTGTCGTCCACTTGCAACACGAGGTTGCCTGCCCCGGCTGCCTAGTTGGTATTGGTAACCAAATATGGCGAATGTCTGCGACACCTTTTGCAGCAGCAGCAGCAACTGGCAGCAGCAACTGGCAGCAGCAACTGGCAGCAACTATGCCAGCGCAACATTTGGCATTGTCTGTGGAATCGACACCACTTTGGCATCCACCACTGCTGACACAGTTATGTGCAACAAAAGATGCGCATTGCCCCCAGGCAACCAATATGCAGTATGCCTGGAGAAGCGCGCCTGCTAAGGTCTTGCGGCTAACACGCAACTGGGTCAGCAGCGTTGCCGTCATTACATCAATGCCCCGATCCGAGCCTAGGCAAATCTCTAGCTACAGCCACAGACTGTGTGTGTGTGTGTGTGTGTGTGCATCTCAGCTTCAATGCGCGTGAACGAGTGTCACATTTGCCTCGCGGAATTGGAGCAAATGTGCGCGCGAGGGCTGCCAACAACAAAGTCAACCTGCCAACAGCAACAACAACAGCAACTGGAGGCACTTCCTCCCCCTTTGCTGTTTGGCCTCTGCATGACCGTCTCCATTTGCTCTTATTATGCGCGCTCTCGCATTATAACGGTTCGCAATTACCATTCACCGCTACCAACGCAAAGCGCGCCCCGTTTGCCGCTAATGTGGCTTGCTGCTGCTGCTGCCGCCTTCCGCTTGCCACGCCCCCCTGCCCCCTTCCTGCCCGCCTGCCTGCTGCATAATTAGTCATTTTCCTGGAGCGCCTCCCGCGCCATTGTTGTCGCTGTTTGTCGCTGTTCTCGTTTTGATATTGTACTTATTGCTCAGTACGTGCAGCGCTCGTTGTGCTTTGTTTTCCAACTATCCAACTATCCAAACTGCCACTTCTAATGGGCCGCACTCTTCACACGCCCCCAACAGACGGCAGATGGAGGACGGAAGATTGAGGACTGAAGACTGACGACTGAAGACTGAAGACTCTAGACTTTTAGCATCTTCAACCGCAACTACAGTTGGAGGAGTCAATTGGCTCAATTGCAATCTTCAAGCGTGACAGAAATGGAGCACAACAACAATCAAGTGACATAAGCCTAGGCCAGAGTTAGACAGAGACAGAGACAGAGAGAGAGAGAGATTGCAAGAGCTAGAGTTGTCGTTGATTCTGATTGTGATTGCGTTGCTGATGCGCTGATTTGCAGCCGTTGCTCTGATGAAATCATTCTAAATCGTTAGTTAGAGGCCAAACAAGTCGTAAGTGTTTCCTTATGCAACACAAGTCAAGTCACAGGTACTTGAGGGCAACTCAGTTTGGAGTTTGGAGTTAGCAGTTTGGAGTTTCGGAGTGCTCGGTGAACCGTTAACTGCTTCACTCCGTGCATCATTCATGATGAGACTCCTCATATCATTAGGCAGCGCACACTTGAGACACGCAAACCTCAGCCGACCTACATCTGGCATTACTACATTGCAAATAGTTAATACCACAAGTACTTAAGTCGTTCTTATTCTTATATTTGCCAGCGAGCAGCGCTGATAACAGAGCTAACTGTATCAGAAACCATTTGAATCATTCGAAATAAACGCACTTACATATTTGATTGTTAGTTATGTAACTATACATTACATGCAATATATATTAACAAAAATATATCGTATTTAATATATTCTGGAAATTCCCTTTGAAGACTTTAAACTTTATAGCATTATTATTTATAATATTCCACATTTAAGTTTTGTACAATTTTAAAATTTTCAAATTTTTGACTTTTTCCGAAAAAAGGCATGTACTCAAATGTAGAAAAAAATTAGAGGAGAAACCCTGAGCAAAATAGTCTGGAACTTCAAAATCGGTTCAGTTTTGGCAGTTTTGAAGTCTTCAAAAGGGAAACAAATAATTTACAAGCTAAAATTGATGTTATTTTTGGCCTGATTTTAGACTCAACTCAAAAATGGATTTTTCTACTAATTATGACACCCGCAATCGATCAAAATCAAAATTTCGCTATTTTTTTTTAAATAAATTTTTTTCCGAAAAACAGTAAGGGAAAAAAGTCAAAAAAATTAAAAATTAAAAAATTAATAAAACTTAAATGTAGAGGAGAAACAAAAACATAAAAATTTGCTGGAACTTAAAAATCGCTTAAGTTTTGGCAAAGTTATGTGAGTTTCGAAGAAAATTTCTAGGGTACCAAAATCAGATTTCGAATCTATCGACAGACTCGCAAAGGGTATAATATCTTCGGCATGCCGAAGATAATCCTTTCTCACTTGATTTATATTTGATCTATTATAATTTGTGTTTTTATGTTGAAAATGGAATAAAGATACGAAAGATTAAGAAATAATAATTATATTTGATTAATATAATAAGAAGCAGTAAATCGCAATTACTAATCACCCTTACGGTCCCTGGATACGACTGTAACCGTTGTGGAACCAACTATGATGTCGTAGGTTCAGTTCTGGTTCTGATGAACTGCTGCAAGTGATTTGCATTGGTGCATTGGCGCAGGTCTGCTAAATGCGGATATGGAATCAAATTGAAATATGTGCGATAAGTACATGGAGTACTTAAAGGCGGCTGACTTGTGTGCTGCTGCTTTGCAAAATCATGTTGCACACTCGAGCGTGTCTGCCACTTGAGCTGCATGCAACGCGCTGCGGTTCCATTTTTGCGATAGATTCCAATCCGAGCAGCGAGAGAGAGAGAGAGAGAGAGATGGATATGCTTAGTGTTAGGCGTGCTGTGGTTCCCATCCCCAATAGCATAGCAACTAGACCCATCTAAGCCCATTTCCATCCACTTCCAAGTTGATCTGCAGCATGTTTGCTCGTCCGCATTTCTCGTCTCGTTTGCTCATTTGTCGCTTCGCTGATGTTCGCTGACAGGCGGCGAGCATTGCGATTGCGATTGTGCTCACACTTGAATCAGTGCATCAATCTGTCCATCAGTCAGTTGCTCACTCGCTCACTTGCTCAGTCAGTCAGTTGGGCAGTCTGCAGACCTGGGGCGTTTAGTGTCTGCACTCATAGTTACAAGACTTCTTCTTTTCTGGCTTCATTTGCCAGCGATCGAATCTTTGGCTTTAGCAGCTCCATCGAGTGCCAGCTTCGAACAGACGCGCCAGCAGAACAGCGTGAATATTCACAAAGATCTACATAGATTACCACAGTCCACAGTCCAGTGCAGTCCAGACCAGCCCATCTGGATGACTCCATGGGCTATGCGGGTTCGAGCGGTGTGCCAGGCAAATGCCGAAACATTCCAAGATGCTCTGCGGGCGAAGATTGCCAATGGCGAATCGTGTAAATACAACTGAACCAGCGCAATGGCAGCGGCATGCAACTTTAATACCCTGTAAATTGTAATTAAGAAACATGGCTTTTATGGATTATACAAATATAATGAGCATATGCACATATATTTTACATATTTAACATTTTTCCAATTAAAAAGCTGATTGGTTTGCTTTGATCATTGGGCTGCATTTTATAAAATATCGATAGGAATCGATAGTTTTTGTTTTTCGTTTTCCTATTGACATGATGTTACATATTTTGTATATGTGGACTCGCAGAACATTAGAACATTTGAAAATTATAGCTTCTAAAAACTGGGAGCAAAATATCGAATTTCCCAATGTTTTAAGTTTTTTTATACCCTGAACCCATTAAAAATGGGTAAAAAGGGTATTATGGTTTTGTGCAAAAGTATGTAACAGGCATAAGGAAGCATCTCCGACCATATAAAGTATATATATTCTTGATCAGTATCAACAGCCGAGTCGATTTAGCCATGTCCGTCTGTCTATCCGTCTGTCCGTCTGTATGAACACACAGATATCAGAGACTACAAGAGCTAGAGACTTCATATTTGGAACATAAGTTCTCCTAATCCCGAGACAGATCAAGTTTATTTCATTTTATCGATAACTCATACCGTTTAAAAGTTATCGATAAATTTCGATTTCAGACTGGCGTTTTTGGGACATAACTTCAAAGTTATAAAAGCTAGAGGCCCCAAACTTGGCATGTATAATCTCGAATAGCATACACATGTAACAAATATTTCACTTTTTGGATACCACCCCCAAACCCCCAAAAGTTCAAAAAACGAATTTTTGAAGGTACGACCTTGCAATTTGGTTTGGTCACACATATTATTGACAATTGTTTGCCTCAAAAATTTCATCGAAAATTTCATAAGATCGGACAATAAACATAGAAGTTATTTAAGATTTAACTTTCCATTGTGTGGGGCTCAGCGAAAAAGCAAGCTAACTGCTTAAACCGCTTGCACTGCTTATACTGCATGTGTGTGCTTAGATTAGTATGAATGATTGTAAGGACTGGGTTCAGGGTATCTCGTGGTCGGGCACTCCCGACTACAGCACTCTTACTTGTTTTATATTTTGAGTGTTGTTACATTATGAAAACTTTATCAGTAGATGTAGGCTTCACAGTATTTGTTATAGTGGAATTAGCAGCAATGTCGCTCTAATGAATCTAAGCACTTCTAGACCTTGAAATAACCAACATTTATCAACTTACGAACAGCCAACGTTTGTACACATTCATTTATGGCAAAACTTTGTGCATACCAGTGGAATTAGCGTCATCCAATGCATTCTCACATTGACAGCGCTAACATGTGAGTGACAATTGAACAAACGCTTTCATTCCTACACATTCGCTCAGAATTGACACATTGATTTATGGGTGAAATGCACAAGCAGTAGCAAAAGGCATTCAACGCATTCTCAAAATGCCAACGTAAACATGTGAATGACAGATTGCCAAACAGTGGCGAACTTTAAGAATAATCTATAATATATGTATGCATGCTGTTGCTAAGTGGAAACTTTTGCATAAATCATCTTTTTAATAAAGGAGAAATTCCAAAATTGATCAAAATGTTTGCTTCACTCCTTGCGATGATGGAAAAATAAGCTGTGATTTTTTGTTGTTGTTTTTGATTAATTTGTTGTTGCATGCTGCATTAACACCTGGACAACGCTGGGACAGATTTCCATCAGCAAGCTCATCAATTCTCAAATTGAAAACTTCACCAAGAAGTCGCAGCTCGGATGTGGGGGCTGCTGCTGCTGCTGGTGAAGATGATGAAGATGTTGTTGATGGAAATTGGCGAAATTGGTTAAGTTAAATCTAAGCATTATACTAGCAGCGCCCAGTTTAGTTGCTGCACTTCTTGCACCCTCCACCACCGCCTGCACCATTGCACACAATCCTTCAATTGTTGCTTGTTGCTTGTTGCAGTTGTTGTTTGGCTCATTTAGTTGCCAGTTTAGCTGCAGAGTGGCTGTTGCTTGTCTGTCACTTGGCTGGCAGTGAGGCTTTTGATGCCACAATATATTTTTTGGCCTAATGAAGCATAAAATGGCAACAGCAACAACAACAACAACATCATCATGAGCATTCTGAGTGGCTCATTGTCATTGCCAGCTAACTGCGTTGCAAGTAAATTCTTTACTCAGTTGCCAGTTGGTCGTTTGTGAAAGTCTAAAACCGCAGATCAAGTTGGCTGGGCAATCGTGTTTACCCTAGAGTAGGAGTCGCTAGACATGGCCATTGCGCCTGGGGGTCAGACGACAAAAGGGGGGTGCAGCCGTTGCTTGGGGCAGGGCGGCAGGGGGGCAGGAAGGGGGCAAGAAACAGAGAGACGATGCGACGTTGCGGCTTCACTGGTTAACTGGCATTTGCAGACGGCTGGGGCTCTGGCGCACTTGAATTTCGATTCCCATAATTTTGCAAATTATGCAGAAACATTCACGCACACACACAAGTGGTAGAAACCTGGCCCAAGACATAGATAAACGCAACAGATTGCGGTCTCTGTGAGTGGCCCAGGAAATGGACATTGACGACATCACAAGACGTCAGCGGCAAACAACATCTCTGACCAGCATGTGGGAGAGAGAGAAAACCTGACCATGTCGACCCATAAAATAGGCTCGTTATGCCAGCAACAGCAGCAGCAGCAGCAACAACAACAACAACAACAATGGTAAACAAAAGAAATTGCATTTTGTGGCATTTGGGCATCCTTCATCAAAGTCTGTTGAGCGCAGTCATCACAACAATGTACACATGCATATAAACTATATATATATAATCATAGTCATATTCATAATCATAGTCATAGGCCATCGCGGCTGCTGCTGCTGCTGCCAAATCATCATATACTATTCGTAATCGGCAAAAGAGCATATCGGACCTTATCGTTGTCCAACACACAATGTGCCAAAGAATGTCCAGTAAGCAACTGAAGGGTTATACCGATGCTCGATGCTAGTGGCAGCTCCTTGTGGCTCCACGATAAACGCAATTAGTGTTCGATTACATTCGACTTTACTGCCTGACACGCGTCGCTCAATTATAGAAAGAAACGAGAGTGAGTGAGTGAGCACAAATCATACCCTGAACCCATTAAAAATAGGTAAAACAAGTAAGAGTGCTCTAGTCGGGAGTGCCCGACTACGAGATACCCTGAACCAAGTCCTTACAATCATTCATACTAATCTAAACACACACATGCTGCAGTTCAAGCAGTACAAGCAGTGCAAGCGGTTTAAGCGGTTAGCTTGCTTTTCACCGAGCCCCACACAATGGAAAGTTAAATCTTAAATAACATCTGTGCTTATTGTCCGATCTTATTGAAATTTTGGGGCAAACAATTATCAATAATATGTGTGACCAAACCAAATTGCAAGGTCGTACCTCCAAAAATGCGTTTTTATTTATTTATTTTGTGCATGTGTATGCTATTCGAGATTATACATGCCAAATTTGGGGCCCCTAGCTCTTCTAACTTTGAAGTTATGTCCCAAAAACGCTAGTCTGAAATCGAAATTTATCGATAACTTTTAAACGGTATGAGTTATCGATAAAATGAAATAAACTTGATCTGTCCCGGGATTGGGAGAACTTATATTCCAAATATGAAGTCTCTAGCTCTTGTAGTCTCTGATATCCGTGTGCTCATACAGACAGACAGACGGACAGACGGACGGACATGGCTAGATCGACGCGGCTGTTGATACTGATCAATAATATATATGCTTTATACGGTCGGAGATGCTTCCTTATGACTGTTACATACTTTTGCACAACTTCATTATACCCTTTTTACCCATTTTAATGGGTTCAGGGTATAAAAATAGGGTAATATGAAGTTTTGCATAAGTAAAGTATATATATTCTTGATCAGCATCAAAAGAAATGAAGTTTTGCATAAGTAAGTATATATATTCTTGATCAGCATCAACAGCCGATTTAGCAAATTTAGCCATGTCCGTCTGTCCTTCATATTTGGCATATAAGTCTCTAGTCAGATCAAGCTAATTTCATTTTATCGATAGCTCGTCCCGTTCAAAAGTGATCGATATATATCAATTTCAGATCAGTGTTTTTTTGACAATAGCTTGAAAGTTATAAAAGATAGAGGCACCTAATTAGACATGTATAATTTCGAATAGCATACACATGTATTTCACAAATATATCACTCTTTGGATACATCATCCCCCCAAAAGTGCAAAGCACAAATTTTTTAAGGTATGACCTTGCAATGTGGTTCGATCACACATTTTATAGCCAATATTATGTCCTGAAAATGTCACTAAGATCGAACAATAAACGCAGAAGTTATAAAAGAATTAACTTTCAATAATGTGGGGCTCAGTAAAGAAGCAAGCTAACTGCTTAAACTGCTTGCACTGCTTGCACTGTTTGCAGCATGTGTGTGTTTGCACAATCATTGCCTTAGCCTAACGAATATAACATGGGCATTAATATTGCGAAAATGTAAGCGCAGAAATTATATAGATGCTATAGCATGATCAAAACCGCCTCTAAATCGAAAATCGAATCAGTTTTGGCAAACTTTTCGGAGTCTTATGTGCTTGAAAGGCATTTCCAATATTTTCGAAAATCACAAAAACAACAACAGTCTTTGGACGTCTTTTGACACCAGCAGAAGTACAGGGTAAATATGAATGAATGTTAAGACTGGGTTCAGGGTATCACATAGTCGGGAATTACCGACTAGACCAGTCTTACTTGGGACTTTGATTGAGTAAGTGCGCAGGATCAAATACACCATATGGAACACTAATTTGCAAAGTGCAGCACATTAAAAAGAGGTAGGATCTAAGATGTGTGTGTGTGTGTGTGTGTGTGTGTATATGTGTATATGTGTTTATGGAACAACCAACAAAAAGGGCATGCCTCTAGAAACATTTATCTATGTACATACATATATATTTTCATATTAGCCTACACAGTTCACTTTGGATAATCGCAGCATGAGACAGTTGAAGCAAAAAACGAGAGTGAATTTGATGACAGCCATCTTTAGCTCGAAGTCACAATCGACATCGCCTACAAAAACACTGATTTGCAAAGCGTCGCAAATAGAACAAGATTAACATTTGCAAGCTGACTGCTAATATTTGTTGTCTAATCATATACTAACTAACTTAACCAAATACGATTGTAAGCACCAATACTAGTTCTGTCTTAGTCAGTGATGATCGCAATCCAAAACATGCGGGAAAGGATTATCTTCGGCGTGCCGAAGATTTTATACTCTTTTCGAACCTTTAGACAATTTTAATTTTATCTTGTGGCATTTTTTTGTTTTGTTTTAAGAATATTAAATTTCTGTCTGGCAGCTCCAAGATATGGTGATCCGATCCGGCCGGCTCCGATCAATGTGATGTATGTTTGAATAATAAGTATTTGTGCAAAGTTTCATTGCGATAGCTTTGAAAACATGGGATATATGACCAAAACCGAGCTCCAGTTGTATGGCAGCTATAATATATAGTAATCTGATCCGTCCGGTTCCAACCAATATGCTGTACACTTTAATAATAAGTGTCTGTGCAAAGTTATTTCACGATAGCTCAAAAACTGAGGGACTAGTTTGCATACATACAGACAGACAGACAGACGGACATGGCTAGATCAATTTGTAGAAAAATTACTCGTGTTTTCTAAAAAAAAAATTGATAGCATATCTCTGAAGACTATGCCCAGATATTGACTAGGTTCACGCAAGCTTTTAACGCTTAAAACAGAGTGTCTGACAGTCGGTAAGTGGCTGGCGGCAGCAGCAGCAGCTTGCTTACTTGCTATTTTGGACAGTGAGCTGTTTGCTGACCCTCTTTTTTTGTGTGCTCGTTTTGAGTTGAGCTTGTCAAAGTGTCAACACGCTTGAACCTGGCCTTGAACTTGGCCCAATGCGCATCAGCATCTTGCAGCACAGCAACTGCAACTCAATCATCATCATCTGCGATCTGCGCTGAACTACTGTGAGGCAAATTGCCTGACTATCCAAATGCATTTGATAGTAGTTTCGCTGGCAACCCTTCTTTCTACACGCATTTCCATTAGGGCTGCCATCTTCATCTGGTGGGCTCCGGCCATTTGCCATTACCATTAAAGCCAATCAATTCCGGGGCCCAAGACGTCCATCAAAATTTGTAACAAGCGCCCGCGGCGCACTCAGCTGCAGCTCTGGTTTTGGACTTGGACTAGGACTTGGACATGGGCTTGGGTTTGGGTTTGGTCTTGGGCCAAGTTCTGTGTTCTGTGTGCTGTCTTCTATGCTGCGGCTGGGCAAACAGGCCAGCTCAGCTATTTGACAGCGCTTGACGCGCAAAATGATTAACATGTTGAATGCGCCTAGGTGCCTAGGTGCCTCGGTGCCAAGGTGCCAAGGTGCTGGCGGCGTGACGAAAGACGCCAACAACAATCAACAAACAAACGCCTCAAACGCTGAGTCACTGCAGCATCATCTAGTCGAACATATTCTGGGATCAGCCCACGCATTGCAGCTAGCCTCGGGCATTTGAGCTGCATCGATGGGCGGCAATTTCCTAACGCATTTGCACCTTGCTGGCAGCTGAGCTGCTTCTGCGGACAACTAAGAGAAGTTCCAATAGATGCCATTTTGATAGCCAACAGATACTCACTAAAAATTTGAATGCAGCATGCATGCATACAAATTTTAAGAAAATGCTTTCCTTTACGATGAACCCACCAAAAAGGGGTAAAGAGGGTATAATGTAGTTGTGCATAAGTATGAAACATGCATAAGAAAGCATCTCCGACCACATAAAGTATATATATAAAGTATATGTATATGTTCTTAATCAGTATCAACAGCCGAGTTGATCTAGAAATGTCTGTCTGTCCGTACTATACTATTAGAACTAGAAACTTATTTGCTTATTTGGCATATAAGTTCTCGTAGTCCCTAATCGGAGCCAGTTTATTTAATTTTATCGATATCTCGATCGATATCGATTCATTTAAGAGCAATAGCATAACAGTTATAAGAGCTAAGGGCACAAAGTTTGGTATATTTCATCTCAAATGACACATAAATCTTATAAATATTTGACTATTTTCACAATTTTCCCAAAAGGGCTTAACACTCCTTTAGAAGGCATGAGCTTGTAATTTGGTTTGCTCTCACATTATTTTGCCAATTTTATGCCCAACAAATTTAACAAGTATCGGACAATAAACACAAAAGTTGTTTAAGATTTAACTTTCCATTGATGGGGTTCATTGGGTTCAGTGAAGAAGCAAGCGAGCTGCTCAAACTGCTTGCACTGTTTGCAGTATGTATGTGTCTGTATGTATGTAAGCAGATAAGAATATGTTTCATAGAACATGTAATCAAAGCTATAGCATAACTGCGAAGACTTTATGCATAGACACTGACTTGCTAAAATGTGATTTTAAGTTTTTAACAGAGTATCTCACATTCGATATATATGTAAATAATAAGCAAAATAAAGGAAATAAGTGCCAAGTAAAAGTAACAAGTAAGAGTGCTCTAGTCGGGAGTGCTCGACTAGGAGATACCCTGAACCCAGTCCTTACATCCATTCTTACTTCTTACTTCCATTCTCATTCTTACTTACCAATCAACGCACATCCTTGCAAACACACAGATACTGCAAGCAGTTTAGGCTGACTAACTTCTTCGCAAGGCCCCACATTATGGAATGGTAAGTCTTAAATAACTTCTGTGTTTAGTGTTTTTCAATTTTGGGGAGATGGGGCTACGGTATCCAAAAAGTGAAATGAAGACTATACATACCAAATTTGGGCCTCTAGCTA
Organism: Drosophila flavopinicola; assembly: GCA_035042425.1. NCBI lineage: Eukaryota > Metazoa > Arthropoda > Insecta > Diptera > Drosophilidae > Drosophila > Drosophila flavopinicola. The sequence goes on from JAWNLL010000429.1 coordinate 109,852, forward strand.
TTATTACTTTCAAGTTATGGCCAAAAAACACTGGTCTGAAATCGAAATTTATCGAAGGGGTCGAGCTATCGATAAAATTAAACAAACTTGTTCTGTCCCAGGACTACGAGAGCTTATATTCCAAATATGAGGTCTCTAGCTCTTATAGTCTCTGATATCTGCGTGTTCATACAGACAGACAGACAGACGGACAGACAGACAGACAGACAGACAGACAGACAGACGGACATGGCTAGATCGACTCGGCTGTTTATACTGATCAAGAATATATATACTTTATATGGTCGGAGATGCTTCCTTGTGCCTGTTACATACTTTTGCACAAAACCATAATACCCTTTGTACCCATTTTTAATGGGTTCAGGGTATAAAAACTGCAGCAATTTGTACAAAATAATTAATAGGCCTGCTCCACATTGGTGATGATCAATCGATTGTGCCGACTTTTGTATACCCTAATTAAGTGCAAGAAACATTTCAAAAGTGAAAACAGTTTGCAAAACATTAATTTTTGTTTTTACTCTTTTGCATATTGTTTAGCTTGCCTCTTTTGTGCAGCATCATGAAAAATAAGTAATTGAAATGAATTGGAGAAATGCAAGAGTGGCCGGAATTGCAGATTTGGTAATGAGCGACTAGCAAAGCACCACCAAAGAGGCAACAGCACCACCAGCACCACTGTGGCTGACGGATGTGGCTAGGCAGGCTCATTTGAGCCACCGCTGATGGCTCCACCGATGAATGGGGTATGGGGGATTGGGGATTGGGGATGAGGCGTCGCGTCGCGTCGCTTTTGACCAGCACGAAAATTCAATTAAGCCAAATTACAATCTTAAAGCTAGGAAAGTGATTCGCAGGCGCAAAAGAATGAATGGCCTGCGGCAATGACTCGACTCCAAAACGGCCTCCAAGCGCAATTTCCACACTCATCACAGTTGCTGAGCTCAGCTGTAGCTGAAGCTGAAGCTGAGCCGAGCTGAGCCTAGCTGCTTGAGTGGGGACTAAGCTGGTTGAGTTGTCAAAAGGTTGAAATTAGCATTGACCCTCGCGGGCATTTTGGCTGGCTAATGGGCCGCTGGCCAAAAGGTGCCAGCTCAATTTACCGTTGCTAGCTGGCAGCCTCACATCCTTGACAAGATGGGGCACGCTTGGACGCCCCCAGAGTGGAGGCAGCTGATAGCACCAGCACCAACATGGAAATGGAAAACCATTTTTGCCCCGCTGCTGCCACCTGCCAGTTGTTGAAGCTGCGATCCAATTAGTTAGCCGCATTTCGTTTCTTGTTAGTGAATTCATCGTTTCATAAACTGACACAGCCCGTAGAAAACGGCGAACAATGACAAGAACAAAACGTAGCAAAGCGAGAGAATGAAATTATGATTAAGTGCTCCACGTTCGCTGAGTTTTCCAGTCTAAATGAAAGTTACCTTGACGAATGACCCATTTAGCCACAATACCAAAACACACACCGAAATAAAAGGTCAAAGATAAATGGTGTGTGCTGGCATCGCAGCACCCACAAAACCAGAACCCAAAACCCACAAACCAAGGAAAACCAAAAAAAAAAAAGAACCCACATCGGAAATCTAGGGATCGCTGATCAGGGCGGCCCATTTAATTAAATTATTATTTCTGTTTGCCTTGCGTTGCTCTTTCTACGTGCATGTCAATGGCCATCAGATTTAATGCCCTGGAATTCTCACTCACTCCGAATTGGGAAATTGTTAACTAGTACAATTATAAAGTCCATTGTTGGGGCTCTTTCTAGCATTCCAACACACATAACTCACTGAAAGCTAAACAGATTGCCATGAGAGCAATCCGATGTATTCATTGTTTGTCTGCCCGATTCAATTGGGAATTTGAACTTTGGTCGGACAAGTTATCCTTACTCTAATCCTCTAAATCATGTTTAGACTTTAGAATTAACCTCCACATTATCTCAAAACAATTCAAGCTTGTTACAAATCTAACTTATTGAGACAAATAACAACAAAAATATGCAAGTTGTAAGTAACTAAAGTACAATGAAAATAGGATAAAATAATTAAACAATAAGCAATAACAATAAAACAATAGTATTAAGCAATAGAAAAAAAAGTAAAAATAAAGTTTGATAAAAAAAATGAACTAATATTAAATAATATTACTAAATATATATATATATATGTTTACCTTTTCATATATATCAATTTAATTATTTATTAATATCATATTGCTGATCTTATGGTGCTGCGATGCAAGCAAATAATATTAAATAATACAAATAATAATAACGTAATAAATAATTATGAGTAACTATTTTTAAATAGGATAAAATAAATAAAATAATAAACATATAGAGACATAAATAAAAACAATTTAATTTAAACAACAAAAAGTTTAAAAAAAGTAAGATAAAATAAATAAAATTATAATAAATTTAAAAATTATAATGACGTAATTAAAATGTATGAATAACTATTTTTTGCTGAAATCATTTAGTTAATTTGGTTTTTTTCTCAACCATTAACTCTCAATCACAAAAGATCAAATTTTACCTTTAAAATTCACCGAAAAGCTCACATTAAGAGAGGAGAGGAAGAGAGGAAGAGTGCTCAAGATTGAGATCGCTACTCGAAGCCCAGGGTTGCAATTTGGGGGCTGAGGCTCTGTAGTTGAACCTTGTGCCGTTGGGGGCTTTCCGTTTTTGGCATGATTAAAACATCAAAATGCCTTGACCGGGGCATAATTATATAAATTAAAGAGCGTTTAGAAAATTCAGTTGTTCTAATGACCCACAAATCGCAAAAGCGCTGTAGGAGCGATATTAATCTCCAGCTTGCCCACATTCTCAACGAAATCATCGATGCCCACAACAACAACAACAGCAACAAGAACAACAACAAAAACGAATCATGTGGTTAGTTAGTCGCCTAAAGAGATCTATGATGGGGGCAGTTGGCCACCGAGAGCAATCAGTGCAAATTATAAGCTTTTTGTTGAAAATGAATTCAGCTTTTGGGAAATGGAGTGCTCAACAATTTTTCAACAAAAAATAAATAAAAGATGTGGGTTTAAAGAACACCGAAATGGTTCTGCAGACGTAATTTGTTATGTGGCTCAAGCTACATTTAAGTACTTAAGGAGAAAGTAAAAGTTAAATGCCTAAAAGAAATCTACGATCTAGAAAAATAAGCTCATATCTGGAGTAATACAGTTGTATGTATATATACAAAAAAGACAAGATTGGTCAAGTCTTATAGCTAAAGCAAATATAATTATAGCTAAAGAGCTCATGGACCATAATAGAATCTGCTTGAAATCAATTAAAACAAGTGGGGAAGGATTATCTTCGGCGTGCCGAAGATTTTATACTCTTTTCGAACCTATAGGCAATTTTCACTCTGCCAACTGCACCACTGAAATTTCATAAGCTGTACAAAATCGTTTTGTCGCGTAACATTTTTTTTTGTTCTAAGAATATTTAATTCATTGCCAGTTGTATAGCAGCTATAAGATATAGTGATCCGATCCGGCCGGCTCCAACCAATGTGATGTCTCTTTGAATAATAAGTATCGGTGCAAAGTTTCATCGCGATAGATTAAAAAACATGGGATATATGGCCAAAACCGACTTCGAGTTGTATGGCAGCTATAAGATATAGTGATCCGATCCAGCCGGCTCCAATCAATGTGATGTCTCTTTGAATAATAGGTATCGGTGCAAAGTTTCATCGCGATAGATTCAAAAACATGGGATATATGGCCAAAACCGACTTCGAGTTGTATGGCAGCTATAAGATATAGTATTCCGATCCGGCCAGCTCCGACCAATGTGCTGTCCCCTGGAATAATAAGTGTCTATGCAAAGTTTTATCGCGATAGCTCAAAAACTGAGGGACTAGTTTGCATACATACAGACAGACAGACAGACAGACAGACAGACAGACAGACAGACAGACAGACAGACAGACAGACGGACATGGCTAGATCAATTTGTATTGTCATTCTAAGCATACTGGCAGTAACTTTTGGGGGTCTCCGACGCTTCCTTCTATGCGTTACAAACTTCAGGACAAACTTAATATACTATTTTCTTCGAAAGAGTATAACAAGAAGAATAACGAAATATTTTCGACAATGAGCCGAAAATGAAATACTCTTGCAATCATTTGACAGATGCACTATAAATTTTAATTTTATTTATATAAATATTATAAATGATGTTAAAGTGTTAGTTAGCTTAAATGAAAAACTATTAAAAAAAATTTTAAATTTAACATTACATTGAAAATTGTAATGGATTTTTGTCAATGTGTTACACGATTTGTGACAAAATTCAAATGCCCTCTGCTTGGCTATAATAACAGCTTCCCATTCGATAAGGCCGTTTGCCCACTGACCGGAACTAACTACACACAAAATTACAACTAGACATAAGTGTATGTGTGTGTGTGTGTGGAACGAACACCTGTGTCGCAAGCGATCATCTTCGCATCGTTTTCAATTGCCGCTAATTGTGGATGGCAGTACCCAAAGAACCGTAGGGACAATCCACAGCAACAAATTGCTGTACCTGGGCAAATGCAGTTGGCGCTTTAACAAGCCAAAAGACAAAAAACAAGTAAGAACGTTGCAGTCGGACATAGCCGACTGCGTAATACTCTGATCCAATTTTAAGAACAGCTGAAAACAGGATGAGCATACAGGTGGACGACTAGAGCGAGTGACCTGAAATCTATCTTCCAAGCTTGGTGACAACTCTGGTAGATATGGGCTGAGTGGCTGGGGGGCGTGGCCGGGAAATTCGGGTCACAATCTTTGAGAGAGGTTAGCAGCAATCCAAATTGCAAATTTTATGACTCTACCTTCAAAATTGTGGCAATAAACACGTGTTATCGATTGGTGCTTTAATGTATATCGATTTTCACGATTACGGGAGCAGGATTTATAAACATTTCCAATTGTTTTTGAAGCGGGCTTGGGACCGGGAATCCTAGAATCAAATTTCTACCAAGTTTGATACCTCTAGCCCTAAAATTGTGGGAAACATTGACATTTTATCGATTTGAGATTTGACAGGTTATCGATTTGCCAGGCTCTCAGTGGGCGTGGCATATGACTCTTAACACTTTGCCTAAAGGAGATAACTGTAATTATACAAATCCAAGTTTCAAGTCTCTAACCTAAATAGAGTTGAAAAAACTTGCGTTCATACAGACAGACAAACTTAATATACTACGAATACCTTCGGCATCAGGGAATAACTAGAGGGAAAAAAGTGCCTATGTGCATGGCTGGTCAAGGAACAAGAATCTAACCGTTATGTTACCATAAAAGCAAGTAGAGAAAAGATACTTTTTTCAATTCTTTTCCCATTGACGAATTGACCTTTTCCATCAGTTGAAAAGTTGAAATGCTGCGATTGCATGCACCCAAGTCCAAGTCCAAGCCCAAGCATTTGTTTGCCTTTTAGGCCCTCTGCGAGTTTTGGCCAAAATGCAAATGGCCATTGTGAGCACAGAGACATAAGTTGGACATGATCACTGAACACGATTGTATCGATGCATACGGTTTGCTAACGATTCGTGTCAACGTTTTTGGCTCTGATGTTGCGAATTGCTTCCAAATATTAACAAGTATTGTTGGCCAGGAGCATAGTTTATAATATTGTCAAATTCTAGTTACGAATGGAAAGTGGCAGTTGAAGTTATAATATATATCTATAATTTTTTATGTTGTTTTTTATATATTTAATTTTGCTTGAATTAATTTCACACAGCAAACGTAGTCAAATGATATATTACAAACAAGTTCAAATTGTAAAACATATTGTAAAAATTTAAGAATATTATTAAAGAATTACATGAATGTAAATTTAACAAGTGAGAACGTTGCAGTCGGGCGGAGCCGACTGCGTAATACTCTGATACCATTTTAAGAACAGCTGAAAGCAAGTGAACAGAAAATTTTTGCTGGTGTTTGGGTGACCCGAAATCGGCATTCCAAGTTTTTGGGAACGGGAGGGGCATGGTCGATCTTAAGAGGGGGTGACCAGAAGTCTATCCTCCAATTTTGGTGACTCTAGCTCTAAAACTGTGGAAGATATACATTTTCGCGATTTTTGGGGGCGGGAGGGGGCGTGGCCCCAAATTTTTTTTACCGATATTTAGAGGGGCTGACCAGAATTCTATCTTCCAAGTTTAATGACTATAGCTCTGAAACTGTGGAAGATATAAATTTTCGCTATTTTTGGGGGCGGGAGGGGGCGGGGCCCCAAATTTTTTTGCCGATCTTTAGGGGGGCTGACAATAAGTCTATCCTCCAATTTTGGTGACTCTAGCTCTAAAACTGTGGAAGATATACATTTTCGCGATTTTTGGGGGCGGGAGGGGGCGTGGCCCCAAATTTTTTTTTACCGATATTTAGAGGGGCTGACCAGAATTATATCTTCCAAGTTTAATGACTCTAGCTCTGAAACTGTGGAAGATATAAATTTTCGCGATTTTTGGGGGCGGGAGGGGGCGGGGCCCCAAAATTTTTTGCCGATCTTTAGGGGGGCTGACAATAAGTCTATCCTCCAATTTTGGTGACTCTAGCTCTAAAACTGTGGAAGATATACATTTTCGCGATTTTTGGGGGCGGGAGGGGGCGGGGCCCCAAAATTTTTTGCCGATCTTTAGGGGGGCTGGACAATAAGTCTATCCTCCAATTTTGGTGGCCCTAGCTCTTAAACTGTGCGAGATATAGGCTTCCGTGTTTCGTGGGGGCGGGGTGGCTGGGGGGCGTTCTAGTGGGCGTGGCCGGAAAATCCAGGACGCAATCTTTTGGGCTAGTCAGCCCTAGTCTAAATTCCAAATTTGGGGACTCTAGCTTCAAAATTGCGGGAAATATACACGTGTTATCGAATTGTGCATTCATGTATATCGATTTTCGCGATTACGGGGGCGGGAGTGGGCGTGGTCAAAATTTTGTTTCTGTAATCTGTAGAGGACGTCACCAGTAATATATATTCCAAATATGGTGACTTTAGCTCTAAAACTGCGGGAGATATAAGCATTTCAAATTAATTTTGGAGGGGGGCTGGTGGGCGTAATAATGGGCGTGGCCGATTAACCTAGGATCCAATTTTTTCGGGAGGTCACCAGCAATATACCTACCAAATTTGATTACTCTAGCTTCAAAATTGTGGGAGTTATTCACGTTTAATCGATTTGTGATTTGAGGTGTATCGACATGTTATCGATTTGCCAGCCTCCCAGTGGGCGTGGCATAAATTTGGAATAAACTTGATCTGAAGCAGATAGCTATAATCATAACGCAAAAGATTTCAAGAGTCTATCTAATATCGTTTCGGAAATACGCGCGTTCATCCAGACAGACAGACGGACAGACGGACAGACGGACAGACGGACAGACGGACAGACGGACAGACGGACGGCCTGACGGACATTCGACAAAACCAATATACTATGAGTACCTTCGGTATCAGAGTATAAAAATTTAAATAAATTTATTAAGTATTTAATTTGAAAATTTTGCCTAACATTTGTTGCAAGCATTGGGAAAACCCCAAAAAAAACTCCATCAATAATATTTTAAAGACACGCTGTTAATACCTAATTTGTTTTCCAACGGATTGTTGCAAACATGTATTGATTTGCTTTAAATATAAGTAAACAAAATAATAATACCATAAAATAATAAAGCTAGACTAATATTCATTAATAAATTAACAATATATAATTATAACACAATATTCAAGTATAATTAAATAGTGATAGAAGATATTTAAAATGTTTAACTTTTTCTTTTTTTGCACTATAATGTTAATGATCAAATAAAATTAGATGTAAATTATAAGAAAAATGTTTAAGTTTATTTTGTACAACTCTTTTGTAAGATTGTCTTTTATAAATTTTATATATTACTTAAGTTTCATATTGCTTATAAAAAATGTACTACAGTAGGAACAAGCACATTAATTTAAAAGAAACTATTCTAGAATGTCAACAATTATAAATAATAATATGAACTAGTAATAATGTTGCATACAATAGTTTTTCATATGGACTCCATTTTTTTGTGAGTGGAATATTTGAAATGCTTCCAGCTTATACAATTTGTGCTGTGCGTTCCCAAAAGAAAAGTGAGAGTTGTTGAACTCGTGCCTTCTACTTTGGGGTTACTAACCGCATTGGGACGTTGACCTGCTAACGCCAGCCATAATAATAATAATAGTAGTAATAATAATCTTTTGCATTGTTTTTCGGTCTTCTTGTGGGTCATCTGCCGCAATTCCAACGTGATGGAAATCAAAAATTCTTGTCATTAAGATTTTGTTGATTATATTTGCAGTTCACTCGTAGATCGCCTTCCCAGCCTGCCTCTCTGATGATGTATAAGTAGTTTTGCGTATGTTTTGGCCTGATGATGATTGCGCTAGCCGCATTGCTAATGGCACGTGTACCGTTAGTCGTTAGGCTCTAAAGCGATCATAATTCGCCTGCGCCCGCTGTTCGACATCAAAGTGTTGCCACAGCCAGAGGCACAACCAACACACACACACACACACAGCACAGCAGCAGTGAGAAGCTGTTCACATTTGCACACCTTTTTAGAGTACCTGAAATTAGCCAGCACATTTGATTTTAATTTTCAATCTAAACTACCGGAAAAGTATCCGCTATTGCGCCATTACTAAACACAATACTTGCGGATCGTTAAAGTCCTCTTCAAAAACAAGAATTAACAACTCAATCAGAAGCCTTTGCGATTTATAGATACTTATAGATTTTACAGTCATTTAAACGCTGTTATGCAAAAGTGATCTAACTTTATAATTGTTGTTAGAAAATAATCAAATTTAAGTGATAACAAAATGAAAAGCGTAAAAATTCAGTATTCAGCTGACTTATGAAATCAATACAATTTTTAGTATAATAATGGGACTTATATTATACAATTTTCTAACAGCTTAAAAACACTTATATCAATCCAAATGGAATTCAAAATCATTTATCATTCAACATTATTTTTAAAAAATTTAAACTTAACTTATTATAAAATTAAAACGCATTATTCAGTTGACCTATGAAATCATTCAATATTTTGGTCCAATCATAGGTTTTATTATACTGTTTTCGAAGAAAATAGTATATTAAGTTTGTGCTGAAGTTTGTAACGCATAGAAGGAAGCGTCGGAGACCCCCAAAAGTTACTGCCAGTATGCTTAGAATGACAAAACAAATTGATCTAGCCATGTCCGTCTGTCTGTCTGTCTGTCTGTCTGTCTGTCTGTATGTATGGAAACTAGTCCCTCAGTTTTTGAGCTATCGCGATGCAACTTTGCACAGACACTTATTATTCAAGGGGACAGCACATTGGTCGGAGCCGGCCGGATCGGACCACTATATCTTGTAGCTGCCATACAATTGGAAACTAATTTAATATTCTTTAAACAAAAAAAATAAATGCCACGCGATACAATGAATTATTACAGCATATGAAAGTGCTGCAGTTGGCAGAATGAAAATTGTCTAAAGGTTCGAAAGAGTATAAAATCTTCGGCACGCCGAAAATAATCCTTTCCCACTTGTTTTATAAAATTTTGTTGAATATGTATTTACCAAATTCTCTGGTCAAAGTTTTAGATTGATCTCTAAATGATCTTAAAATGGAATTACGAGCCGCAACTTTATTATTATTGTCAATCAAATTATTAGCTTATTTTAATCAAATACAAAAGCAGCGTTCAAATTACTTTTAAAATGAATATAGATAGAGATATTAGTTTAATCATGAGTTTTATTTTTAAATATTTAGCTAGGTAATACTAGAGATTTTATATCAAAATAAATAGATTTCTGAGCCACCAAATATTTGATGTGAATTGAGACAGATTTCTATATCACACTTACTTAATTATAGAATTTTAAAATCATATTCTCAAAAATTCCTGACTTTAAATTTGTAATTACTGTTGAACTAAATTTGATCAAGAATGATAGAAGTAGCAGTAAAACCCACTTGTATTGTTGTCTTCAACAGTAATCCTTTTACCAACCTTTAGTAACGCGAAAGTTATATTCTTCTACTTTTATATGTCAATACAAATATACGATCAGTTTAACAATTAAATATAATTAGAAGTAGTTGCAAAGTTAAAGCAATATTTTGCCAGAATGTACAGTGATGGGCATATTAATTTGGACAAACAGTGTATATAAACAACTGGGGAAGGATTATCTTTGGCGTGCCGAAGATTTTATAATCACATATATATACACGAAAACACATTTTCTTTAAAAACATATATTTACGCATATCTGCGCTGAATCGTTTTGCAACGCTCAATCGTTTTGCAATTTTAGACATTAATAAGTTCTAAGGATGTTCAAGTGTACAAGGAAATTGAAGGCGATGGCTCACAAAACATCGGATATATGGCCAAAGCCGACTTCCAGTTGTTTGGCAGCTATAAGATATAGTGGTCCGATCCGGCCAGTTCACACCAATGTGCTGTCCCATTGAATAATAACTCTCTGTGCAAAGTTTCATTGCGATAGCTCAAAAACTGAGCGACTAGTTTCAATACGTACATACAGACAGACAGACATGGCCAGATCAATGCTATGTTTCGATTGGAGTACGGTCAGCAATTTTAGCTTGTGGGTCACGAGGGCTGCATGATTAGTTCATCTTAGTCTCTTATAGCGGTGCATATTTACAGTGTATTTTTGTCGCAATTACTCAGCAGATCTGAGTTGACTTAGTTATTATTATTTTACTTTAATTCATTTACAAAATCGAGCAAAACTCGCAAAAGCGCACACCAGCAAAATAGCAAATGCAAATAAATTGCGCATCGCCGCCTGAAAGTATGCAATCAAATATGTTAATAAGTCAGCTGGTAAGTATGCAACAGTTGCAAATTAATGCAAACAGAAATGAAAGTCGCCTGCATTAATTCAGCAATTTCACTTGCTGTAAATGCGAAAAATTGCTGCCACAAAAGATTGCAAAACGCCGTCGCATGTCACAGGCGAATGCATTTGGCAGCCCTCGCAGGTGACACAGCACTCAGCTGCCAACAAATAACAGAAAGACCTAGTGCGGCATACATGTCGTATGCGCATTGGGGCAATCGGCAATAGGCAATTGAGCCCACAGCCAGTATTTAATATGCGCATTGTTCCCGCCAGCAGCTGACTAACTGGCTATCGTAATCGCTGAGTGTCTGCCAAATTGCATCACAATGCTGGTTAGCCAATGTACACACTCACACACTCTCACACACACACACACACACAGACAAAGGCACACACACTGGCACACTCACTTAATGACGACGAACGACTATCACCAGGCGCTAGTAGCAAGTTTCGCTTGCCCCTGCCGCCTGTTGTGTCCAGTGACTGAAACGGCGGCGCTTGCCACAAAATAGTATAATAAAAATCCAGTGATCATGTTGCAGTGGGGCCTTACCGACGGCATAATACTCTGCGCCCTGTTCTTGTTTTTGCAGTTAAGAGCTTTATCTTAAACTAAGATCAGCTTAATTTCAACAATTTCTCATTCTAGAATCGAAAAATGTTAATTGAGAATCTTAAGATCAAAAAACTTAAGTGAAGTATACATTCTTTAGAATTAGCAAGCCTATTGTTAGTATGCTTGAGTTTGATTGCAGTTTCCCAAGTAAAAATATTTCACTAATTCGAATTAGTAACGGAAGTGAATGTATTCAAATTGTTAATTTGTTAAAATGTTAGACTTTGTGTTCTCATAATAACTTTTTCTTAAGGCTTAAAAACTTAAGTGAATTATTACTTGTATCTGCTTGCATACTTAAAAGTATATATTAAAGTCTCTGACAGCAAGTCGTTTCAAAAATGGCACAAATCCAATATACACAATTTGGCGTTTGGCAACAGTGTATAGAAAACAATTGCAGCCTGGCTGGTGGCTCGTGCCACACGAGGCAGGGGCGTGTTCAACAGGGCTGTAGCACAACCAAACATATGTTTTGGCAGCACTTGCCCCCATTCCCCCTTTTTTTTCTGGCTAATGCACGCCCCTGGCAGCAGCGGCAAGCAGTGCCTGCCACGCGTGTTTGCCCATAAACAAGTCGCTTTCTTTAAATATTATCTTTTTGGCTACTCGGGGTGGAAATTGTTTGGCTCAGCATAGGGCTCAGTGCTCAGTGCTCAGAGCTGAGTCTATCCTGAACCGACTTGAACTCGACTCTAAGCTAATGCTGGCGATTCGAGGCCATGGCAAACCATGCAGGCAATTAGTCGGCTGTGGCAAAAACTGTATCTATATATCTGTATCTGTATCGAAAGCGTATCCAAGTCGAATGTACATTCGATGCACTCGCTTATGCAGAGACATGAACAAGTTTTGTCACACGCTCTTAACCCGCCAATATTCAAGGTTCAATATCTTCTGACTCTAGTCTCTGGGGCGTTAGCCATAATATTATCTTTTGGCCTGTGGCATGACAGACACACATTTGCAACACACATTTGCAATTCATTCGCAGCCCATTCGCTTTCATTAACTAAACTGGAATTGCTGTTGGGGGGGTTAACAAAGCAAAATATAGATACCAATAATATCCAGCAGTCTATATACTTTTTAACTTTCATAAAGACTAATCTTATTAGTCTGACTGGGTGTTTTTGGGCTTATCCCAATCCTTGTAACAAATGTCGGACCGAAGTACATTTTAAATACTTCCAGATTCTTTAATTTCAAATAATATTCAAAATATAATTTTTATTATTAAAAAATATTTTTATTCTATCATTCATTTTACATCAATTTTATTGTGTGGGTCCGAAATAAATTTATAAAAAAATTTTACATTCGTTAGCTCCTTAATAATTGATAATAATATAATTAATGCAAATATTAAACAAATATTGATTGAAAGACTCATCCATTTTATTATTCTTATTAATATTATTTTTATATATTTTGAGCTCAAATTCTTATTCGCATTTCAGATTATTCCATTGCTTGTGGCTTTAATAATACAACAAATTTTATTTTCAAATGCACCAAGTAATGCAAAAATATTGCATAATATAGACAGCTTGGATAATAATCACAAGATAATTATATTATACATTAATAATATCATTGACTTTGAGCAATATTATGGCCTATTCACACATTTGCAACTCATTTGCTACACTTAAAAGCTTAAACATAGCCAAAGGCTTCTGCAGTCCGTAGTGGTTAGTTTTTGTAAGCTCAGCAATCTGTAATAATAATAATTATTATTATTGCTATATCTTTTTATGCTTTTCAGCTATGACAAGTCAAACATTTGCAACTCATGCGCAACTCATTCGATTTCAATTACAATATTACAACAAAATTTTGTTGTTTTTTTTTTGAAATATTGCTTGCAGCTCTGCTTTCGATAGAGGATAATACTAATATTAAATTTATATGTTATCTGTTATATATTCAGGTAGAACCATAATTGATTATTATATGTAGTTATATAGGGTATCACATGGCAATCACATTTATATCAAAAGTAGTGCAAAATTTTGGGAAGGTCACCAGAAAACTAAATTCGAAATTTGGTTACGCCAGCTACAAAATTATGAGAATTATTCAATTTTTATCGAATTGAGATTTGAGGTGTATCGACATGATATCGATTTGCTAGCCTCCCAGTGGGTGTGACACAAAAATCTTAACACTTTGTCTGATGGAGATAGCAACAAGTATAATAGTCCAAGATTAAAGTCTACATTCTCAATAGCGTTGAAAAAAGTTGCGTTCATACAGACAGACAGACAAACTCAATGTACTACGAATACCTTCGGTATCAGAGTATGAAAAGCTATGTAAGATTAAAGCTTTAGCATTAACTTATTTCACATAATGTTATACTTAAGCTGAATGTTGTATACCAAGTTTTCTTTAATGTTAATCTCAAACGTGGTGCCAATAAATTATAAGCTTCAAGAAATACGAATAAAAAAAACAATTATATATATGCAAGACATTCAAAAAGAATACTAGAGCTGTAACTACGACTGCAACTGACATAGTACTAAACTAATATCAATCTCTAGTAAACAATATATAATAATTATATATTTTACAGTTATTAACATTCGCTTTTATTCAGTAGGTTTCGGAGGGTGCGGCTACTTAGAGTTACTTTTGATTTTTCTTTGCGGCTGCCACTGAATTGGTTGTTGTTGTTATTGTTGTTGTTGCTGTGCAAACATTCGTGATGTATTTGTTACCATTTTTGCAGCATTGCGACATTTTGCTTTGTGTCGGACCCCAGCTAGTTCTGCCAGTTGCCTAACGGGCATTGGATGGGGCAGGGGGGGAGGTGGGGATCTACACTGGCTCGTTTCACCTGGTAGTTGAGTTGGTGGTCAGTGCGCTCGGTTCATGGCTTGGACTCTTTTTTGTTTGTGTGTTTGCGTCTGCAGCGTGTCTATCACGCTTTTATGCCTGTTTCCTGCCCCCCGGCACCACTCTTGATGCCCCCCCTCTTGAATCTACCATAAGAAACTGCATCCATACATTCGATTTCATTTGGGATAGCTGGCAAAAAGCCAGCTTTGGACCCAGTTGTGGCCTCCATGGCAATTGCATTCGGCTGGTTTTTAGTGCACATTATGACTTTTGCTTGTTTGCTTTATTCCGCTTTTCCACACACACACACACGCACACACACGCATACACGCTTGGCACACACACGCACGCACACCCAGTTACACAAAGGCGGACTCTTGCACTTGCAACTGCATTTGTGTCTCCATCTCGGTCCCACTCGCCTCCTTCCCTTCTGCATGTCTTCGTCTTCGTCTGCGTCTTCGTCTATATTTGCACAGCTCGGAGCTCGGTTTTGGTTCGCGAGTAACCTCGGTTACTATGGTTTTGGGGCCGTCCATTGGCTTCCAGCGCTGCCAGCTTTGGCGGCGCCTGATCAGTCGCGGTTTTTACTTTCATCGCTTCGGTTGAGCATCGGTCGTCATCCTAAAGTCCCCAAAAAAAACAAATTTAATAACAGTTTTGTGCCTCTTTTTTTCTAGTGTTTTTGTTTTTGTTCATTTCTATTGTTGTTGTTTACCTCTCCAATTACCACCCAGCGCGCTGCCATCGCACCTTTCGCCCCCCTCCGTTCCCCCTGCTGCCCACCTTTACAACATTGCGTGGGTTTATTGTTATTGCTATTATTACGCTTGCCAAACAATTGAATTGCAATAGTATGTTGCACCACATTTGCTAGCAGTGCCCCACCCACATCTTAAGTGGGCGTTTGGATTGTGGCCAGTGAATGGACAAGAGATTGACATCCAAATGAAATTGCGAATAGAGCAATCAGTATGGTTCAAATGTGACTGACAAGACTGAACATATCTTAACTTTTCATCATGGTCTGTCATAAGTGGAAAAAAAGTCTATCGGGTCATTGTTGGGTCAGGTTCCAGTTACTACCAGCTACTAAACACAGGACTCAATTAAATCAATGTTTCTATTTTGGGCTTGTGATAGATATATCTATATTGCTTAGGAGTTAGGAGTAGCTAGTTTTAAATACCATTCTGAAAATTGTATTACAGTGCGAAACGCTAATGAGTTGTATGTTGGTTTCACTTTCTATACTTGGTTAGAGTTAAGGATCAAATAGCATAGGTAATAATAGTAAAAAATAAAAGTGTAATGGGACCTTCAATGTCATATACAGCTGTTGCCTAAGATAAGCAATAATGACGAGTTTTTAAAAGCTTTTCACTTTCATTTTTATGGTAAATAGATTTGAGGATAAAGTTCAAATTGCATGACAATGAGAGGAAATCGTTTTCAATTAGGACTTGACTTCACTGTATTCGTTCACTTATCGTTTAGTACTACAAATTAAGAATAAAATAAGAGTATATTTGTAAAGCTAAGGACTATTTATATTCAAGCAATTGAAGTAATATCGAGTGGAACAACTTAACAATGTTATACATGACATAGTAAAGAGTGGAGCTAAAAGAAATTCAAATTTGTAGGTTAAGATCTGCTGCTTCATAAGCAAACTATAGAAAATTGGTTGGGAATGGTTCAGAAAGAAATTGGACTTAAGCGTAATAAATAGTGTTCATGAGTTGGATAAGGTAAGATTAAAAGATATATGAAATTATCAACGATGTAAGAACGAACTTCTGCAAATTTGTAGGTTATGTTTTGCTTTTTATCTTAAGAACTTCGGTGAAAGGAATATTGGTAGATTAGATTAGACTAAAGCTGCTAAGAGCTGGGTTAATAAACAATATTGCGTTAGAAATTAACTTTATTGCTTATGTAATGCATTTCATTATAGAGAATGTCTAGAGGGATTCTAGATTAGTAATTTAAGTAAAAACAAAATACTCAGAAGCTTAACAAAGTCCGAAATGAAGCTGGCCAAGACATAGGATTGCATCAGGCAGCAATTACAATTTCAGTTCTCACATCAATCACTAAGATCATATTGCGAGAGAGGGATATAATGAGCTGATGACTGGTCTGGAGCCCCACCTGCAATTGGGCGCTAGTCTAAGCCATGTATTCAGGTGCTGGCGATTGAGCGATCAATTTAGATCATAATAAAGAAATTGCATAATAAGGTGAAAACTGCGAATGCAGAGGCGAAGATCATCATCAAAGCAATATGAATTGATGGCGAGATGCGGAAGTTATGTAAGAAAGGCTAACTCGATGCCTCCGATGCGAGCAGCAACTGCAGCAGCAGCATCAACTGCAGCATTTTCCAGCAGCGCTCGGTGGTCACAACAAGTTTAACAAGTTTAACCAGGAAATTTTGCAATTTTCCTCTTGCTGCTGCTTTCACAGCAGCTGCGCCTGGCTGTGGCAATCCGAGCAACCTGCGACCGCCTAGAAACAATTAAAGCCATAAGTGAACAACAGCAACTGCAACAGAAAATCAGATCATAAACAACTGCTTAAAGAGAGAGAGAGAGAGAGAGGGACAGGGGTGGTGCAACAATGTCTATAAAGAAATTCAATTCAAGAAATGCAATTCAATAATATTTGGGGAATATGTATGTTCATTGAACCCAACCCAATATATCTATATATAGATGAGCATTGGGCACACTTGAGCGTACTGCATATGAACTAAAACTAAACAGAACAGAACTAAAACGATGACAGCGAGAAGTGAGATTTGCAAACTGAAGCAGTCATCAAATAATACATGAGCAGCAACATGCAAAAATAGAGAGAGAGAGAGCGAGAGAGCTTTGAACACTCCAATCGCAAGTCCAGGCACAAGGAGCAGCAAGTCCAGGAAGTAGAAGCAGCAGTTGCAGCCCACGCGATGTCCAGGGCATCCAGGCTGTGGGGCGGACTTTGGGTAACTGTGCTCATGCTCGTGCTCCCGATCTCCGGCCAAGTTGTTGCATCCAATCAAACCGTAGCTAGCTCGCAGTCTGTCCAGGCACTGGCCTCCACAGCACATCGTTTTACGAGCCGGGATAACATAACTATACTGCATGAGGTCAACGTCGAGGATGAGGATCTGGTGGAGCCGCCACTGACACTCAACACGCACGAGGTGCTGCCGCTGAAGCCGCTGAAGAAGAAGCCCTACCTGCCGCTGGAGAAGCTGCTGCCCAGCATTGAGTATGTGAAGCCGCATGCGCTCAAGGAGTATGAGCTGCATCCGGTCACCTTCGATTTCAATCTGGGCGACCTGGAGGATCTGGAGCATGAGGTCATCAAGAAGGGGGATCTCAGCAGCGAGGAGCAGCATGTACTCAGCAATGGCAATGCGCCCGAACTGAACTACAAGCCCGCCAATGCCGATGATAGTAATGATACGGTTGATGTGGATATCGCCCAGCTGCCCGAATCCAGTTCCGCACAGCCCACCACAACAACGACAACCACAGCGGAAGCTTCAACAACAGTAACAGTAACAGCAACGTCAACAGCAACAGAAACAACAACACCAACAACCACACCCAGCACACACATATTGAAGATCCTGCGGAGTAAGCCATCCACCAAAAAGGGTCGCGAACTGCTCAAGCAGATCGATGATGATATGCAGCTCAAGAGCCTGGGCAGCACCATCAATAGCATCAGTCGCTATCTGGGCAACAATGTGTCCGGCAATGCCAACAGCAGCATGGCCGAGAGCCTCTACGGTTCGGCCAACTACTTCCAGATTGTGACTAATCTGTACGATCATTTCTACTGGCAAATCTCCGAGATACGCACCAATGTGCGCACAGGCTGTGGCCTTGAGATGCAGGCCTATCTAACGGCACTCCACACCAGCTACGAGTGGGCACAGAAAGGTATTGCAAATTGGTACAAAGGGCATAGTAGTGCAAGCAGTGCAAGCAGTCTAACCATTGATCATGCTTCTTCATTCCACACTATGGAAATTGAATCATTGACAACTTATGTTTTTACTGTCCGATATTTGTGAAAATTCGCGGGCATCAAATGTACAATAAACAGTGTGAGCTAACCAAATTGTAGCGTCATTGTTTGTTGTTTTTGAGACGGTATCCAAAAAGTAAAAGACTTTTTATGCATGTGTCAACTATTCGAAACTATTTATACAAAAATTTGTGCCTCTGGCTCTTATAACTTTCAAGTTATGGCCAAAAATCTCTGGTCTCAATTCCAAATTGATCGATAACTTTTAAACTGGATGAGTTATCGTTAAAATGGAATAAACTTGATCTGTCCAGGTACTACGAGAACTTTTATCCCAAATATGAAGTCACTAGCTCTTCTAGTCTCTGAGTTTATACAGACGGACAGACAGACAGACTCGGCTAGATCGACTCGGCTGTTGATACCGATCAATAATATAAACACTTTACGTGGTCCGACCATAGATGCTCCGCTATGACTGTTACATACTTTGACACAACTTCATTCGCTTATATTATTGATTTATTTCTTTAATGTTTATTAAAGGAAGTCGACACGGAAAAATAGCTTAAAATATAAGAACTATCACAAAATTAAAAACTTTATGAAGTAATACAAGTAGGGAAGGATTATCTTCGGCGTGCCGAAGACTTAATACTCTATTCGAGCCTTTAGGCAGTTTTCACACTGCCAACTGAACCACCGAATTATTTAATGACGCATATCTTTGCAAATTATAACTGAATCGATTTGCAATTTTAAACTTTGATGAGTTATAAGGATGTTCAAGTGTACAAGGAAATTTAAGGCGATAGCTTTGAAAAGATCGGATATATGGCCAAAACCGACTTCGAGTTCTATGGCAGCTATAAGATATAGTGGTCCGATCCGTCTGGTTCCGACCAGCTTTGAATAATAAGTGTCTGTGCTACTCAAATACCAATCCGTGCTTTAAACTGATTACAGCGTATGATGCATCGGGTCGCTATCGCGGCCAGCTGCTCTTTGGCAATGACAAGTGGCTGGGACAGCTACCCTTCTGCCTGGAGCTCAACCGGCAGGTCTCCAATGGGGAGCGAAAGCACTTTGAGCTGGAGTTCTATGTGGCAGACATAAGTCTACATCTGCCACGCCTCAATCGATCGGTGAGAGGAGAGTCAGCAACTGGCCGTAAGGCAGACAGTAATGCGTATTCCATCTTATCCTTACACAGCAGCAAGTGCTGAGCCTGGGCGAGTGCCTGCCCAAATCCTGCTCGGCACATGATGTCCAGTCCATCCTCTCCCTGGATCCCTATGCGCGCATGCTGACCATGTTGGGTGCCCACAATGCCAGTGTCCAGCAGCCGGCATTGCAGGTCCTGCGAGTCCGTACAGTTCCTGGCCCCTATAGCCACTGGCGCCAGCTGAAGTTCCAGGTGTTCATGTGAGTGTAAACAGTAAGCATAACTTAATCTTTAACAAAATTCGCACAACAATTTAGGACAATTTCAAATTCATCGTAGATGAAATAAATTTTAGATATAGATAAATAGATAGTCATAAACTATGGCTTTTATTGAAAGTCGAAATTTGCAGCACAAATGTCAGAAGCATAAAAAGTAAAGCAATAATGTTCATGAAAACTACAAATATAGACATTTTCTTGAATTTACTTTTTTATTTTCTTTTCGAAGAAAATAGCATATTAAGTTCGTGCTGAAGTTTGTAACGCATAGAAGGAAGCGTCGGAGACCCCCAAAAAGATACTCCCAGTATGCTTAGAATGACAAAACAAATTGATCTAGCCATATCCGTCTGTCTGTCTATCTGTCTGTTTGTATGCAAACTAGTCCTTCAGTTTTTGAGCTATCACGATGAAACTTTGCACAGACACCTATTATTGAAATATACAGCACATTGGTCGGAACCAGCCTGATCGGACTACTATATCTTATGGCTGCCATACAACTGGAAGTCGGTTTTGGCCATATATCCGATCTTTTCAAAGCTATCGCCTTATATTTCCTTGTACACTTGAACATCCTTATAACTCATCAAAGTTTAAAATTGCAAATCGATGCAGTTATAATTTGCAAAGAAATGCGTCATTAAAGATTTTGAAGGTGTAGTTGGCGGTGTAAAAATTGACTAAAGGTTAAAAAAGAGCATACAATTTTCGGCACGCCGAAGATAATCCTTCCCCACTTGTTTTTATATAGTATGAATCACTTTTGCCTGTTTTAAACATATCAAGACACTGATCATTAAAAATCCCTTTCATTTAAAGTAACACATATCACAATATAAAATTGGAAATGAGAAGAACGTATTTTATTCATATTATAAGTGTAATTTTAAGTAAACAAAAAAATATTTTCTTAAATTTATTTATTTAAAGTAATATAGAGTCTAACATTAAATTGGATAAAAGAGAGTGAGAGAGAATGAAAGCATTACATTTATATTGATGTTGTTAATGTTAAACAAACAAACAAAAATAGATATAAATTGTAATTAAATGGATAATGAGTAAGTTTTATATATAAAGATTTTTTGGCTTACTAGTCATTTTCCTGATTGAAAATCAATTTGATAATTTAATATTATTTAAATGTGTTTTGGATGTGACTAGGACTACCTTATAAGTAGTAGCTGGTAAACCTTATAAAATTATATTAAATCAAAATACCAATTAAATAATAAGATACGCAATCAAATCAAAAAAATAAAATGCTACAAGTAATTAAATAAATTTGAAAGTTATTCAAATGCAAATGAAAACTTTTGTAATCTTTGTAGAAGCTTCCTGCTGACGCTGCTACTAGTGATGATCGTGGCCACCTACTACCAGCTGAAGATCGATGAGCGTCGCCTGGTTGCGGCACCGATACCAGCGATAAGCGCCAAATGCGATGCGGCTACCAAGAGCGGAGATTACGAGGCTGCCTACTATGGCAAACCATTTGAGCTCTTCCAGATGCGTCCACTTGGCAGTAATGGCATTGTGGCCACAGACACCTCGCTGGATGCGCACGTGGACATGAATGGGAACAGGCAGCGCCATGCGGATGCAGCTGCCAATCCAGCGGAGGCAGTCATTGGAGACACCACAGCATCCACGTCTGTGGGCGGCGGCGGAGCAAACAAACAGCCGGAAAAGACTGAGATGACGGACTACCAGGTGGAGACGGGCAGCTGTGCGGGTGTGGCGGGCACCTATGAGGCCGAGCAGCCCATTGGTGAGTATTCTAAACTTGGTTGCAAATTCAGAGCTATATTGGGGTAACAATTTAGTGGATTTTAATTGTTAACATATATTTGAGTTACTTTAAAGTTAATACTGCTTATCGTTTTATTTTTTATGTTGGTTGAAAATTTAAAACCACTTTGGGAGTTAAGTTTGAGGAAGAAATTACGTGCAACTCCAGATTTAATATTTTGTTGGGTTTTTTTTTAGTTTATACCGAATTATTAGCAATTTAATTGCTCTGATTTTGGTTGAAAAAAAAAATTAACTTGAATCGAATTTTAAGCAAATATTTGCATTTTTAATATAACACCGTTTATGCTTTTATTTTTATAAAATTATGAACTTGGCAAATATTCATTAAATCGATTTTAGTTGAGGCATGAATAAAAAGAGAAGGGATGGATTATCTTCGGCGTGCCGAAGATTTTATACTCTTTTCGAACCTTTAGGCATATCTTTGCGAATTATAACTGAATCGATTTGAAATTTTAAACATTGGCGAGGTTTAAGGTTGTTCAAGTGTACAAGGAAATTTAGATCAGATATATGGCCAAAACCGACTTCCAATTGTATGGCAGCTATAAGATATAGTGAACCGATTAGGCTGATAAATTATATATATGTACTGTTGAAAATGTAACAACTTTTGGAATTTCATAAATATATTAACAAAATGAACCATTTAGTTGTTAAAATTTCGTCTTATGGAATAATCAATTGAAATTTTTGTTTGAGATTACTCAATTACTCAAGAGAAATTCGAGTTAGAGCGACGAAAAGTTATGGAGACAAAACTTTTTAGAATTTTTACTCAAACGCAACTGCCACTTAATTTGGTTCGAGTAACAGAAAATTCGTGTTAGAGTAGTTCGACTGTATTTGTAATATTCAAAAAATGTTGATTAGAATTTGTAAACTTTATAATATCAATGATAATAATAAAATGTGAAATTTGAAGAAAGTATTTCCAATTGTTATCCCTGCAGCTTTGCATCAGCAGCTGCTGCTGTGTTTCGCACTACAAACGAATGCCAAGGCCATATTGAACATAGACAAGACTAAGGAGGTAAGTGAGCATAGATAGATGTCCAGCTGATAACTGATAACTTCTCACTTGCAGTCACACACATCCTGTCTGCATGGACTGCGCGTCTTCTCCGTGCTCTGGACCATGATGGTGCACACGTATCTGCAATTGTTTGCCATAGGCGAGAATAAGGTGGCTGGATAATACAATCCGAAATGTAAAACATTCTCATCTTTTTGTTTTGCTCTTCTGATTCTTTGCCTAGTTTGAGCGCGTGATCACGGAACGCTCGTTTTGGTATCAAGTGATTGGCAATGCCACCTTCTCCGTGGACTCGTTCTTCTTCATTAGCGGCCTGCTGGTCACCCTGCTCTATGTGAAGCAGGAGCGCAAGCATCCGGCAACGGAGCACAGCTTCCTCAAGCGCAGCTGCTGGGACTCGTTCATGATGCTCCTGTATCGCTATCTGCGCCTCACGCCCGTCTACCTCTTTGTGGTGACGTTCAATGACTTTGCCGTGCGGCAGGGTCTGGACTCATCCGTCTTCCAGCCGGCCAAGATCGAGCACAACACCTGCCGCATCTACTGGTGGCGCAACATACTCTACATCAACAACTTCTTTCCGCAGCACGAGATGTGCATGATGTGGAGCTGGTACATGGCCAATGATATGCAGTTCTATCTCATGGCAGTGCTCCTCCTCGCTCTCTCCAGAAAGTGAGTGAATCAAGCAGACCCAATTTTATCTGACTTTTACATTTGATTTTTTCAATGCGGCATCAACTAGTCAGACCAAAAACTAGCCTATTAAAGTCGGAAGTAGAATCAGACTATATCATATAGCTGTCATTTCATAACACCTTTTTTCTCCAAAAGTTTATATCACAAAATACCACTCTACAATTATAAGCTAGAATATGTTGATTTAATTAAAAAAAAATAACAAATAGCTCACTTAAAAATAAACAAAAGGGTATTGATTTTTTATGTTCAAAACATCTTATCATGATCTCAATTGAAAATCGAAATCTTCTGATTTTCGGACTAAACTCAAATTCAATTAAAACCAATTGCTTTGTTCTCAAAGTATCCAGAATACTTTGTTCTTCAATATTCGCAATTATAGCTAGTAAATGGTTTTTGATTTAGAAATCGACTGCTTATGATACAAATATTGGAAACAAATTCTTAAATCAACTATTTTCAACTATATTCAGCATTTGTAACTTAACTAAGTTTTGGAAATTGAGGTCTTAATTGAATTTGAATTATCGGTATTACAAAAAATATACTTAAAATTAGAGCTTTACTTTGAACTACAACACTTGATCTATACATCTTATATCTACATATACATATAGCTGCCGAGTTGCCAAGAAAAAGAGCTGTGTCAATCAGCCATATTTATTTGAAGTCAACAAATGGGCTTTAGTTTGTACGATGCTAATATTATTTATTATTTTAGAGTTCACAGAATTGCAAACTATTGTTAAATGTTGTTTCCCGTTGTCCTTACAGATACTTCAAGGCTGTGGCCATGACGCTGGTTGTGTTCCTGGTCAGCTCCTGGAGCATTGCTGGCTTCATTTCACTGCAGCATCAGTACACCCATAAGGTGGCGTTGCCCTTCGAGTCCTTTGACTTCCTCTACGACAAGCCCTGGCAACGTGTGGGCGCCTACATAGTGGGTAAGTCATGGACATCTTCCAGATTACTATGTAGTCAAAACGCACCAACTTATTACAAACTGTTCTCTCTAATAATTGTAAACTCTGAATACCTCCGAAGGTATTTATAGTATATTCCGTTTGTGCAATGTCCGCTTGTCTGTCTGTGTAACGTAACTTTTTTCGGCTCTATTGAAGATAGGAACATGAAATTCGGACTATTATACTTGTTAATATCTCCTTCAGACAAAGTGTTAAGAGTTTTATGTCACGCCTACTGGGAGCCTGGCAAATCGATAACATGTCGATATTTCCCACAATTCTGAAGCTAGAGTCACCAAACTAGGAAGGTATATTACTGTAAGGCTTTCTCAACTGTCAAGCCGCATAGTTCCCATACACCCACAAAAAGGTTCTTTTCAACTGGTTTTCAGCTGTTCTTACAATGGTATCAGAGTATTTCAAAGTGTTGTTAATATAAACCACTTGTTAATATTACACTAAAATATGATTCTGCCTAGTCTAAGCCTGCTCTTTCTTCTCTTCTTTCTCTTTACAGGCATGTTCACCGGCTATGCACTCTACAAGTTCAAGACGCCGCCACAAATCTCGAGGCGGCTCAATCTCAGCCTGTGGGCCTGCAGCCTGGGCGTGCTATTCCTTGTCATCTTTGGCGTGTGGACGGGCGAGCTGAGTACCGTGAGTACCGCTTTCTATGTGGGTGTCGGACACACGGCCTTCGGTGTCGGCCTCATCTGGATCGTGCTCTCCTGCTGCTGGGGTCGGGCGCCAACTGTGAATGCGATACTGTCGTATCGGGTACTGTGGCCACTGTCGCGCCTCACGTATTGCGCCTATCTGATCCATCCGATCATAATGTTTATCTGCTCGTCGCATATGAGCGGCACTGTCCATCTAAATAATCCCATGATACTGACCATGTTTCTGGGCAATGCTGTTGTCTCCTTCGGCTCGGCCTTTGTCATATCCGCACTGTTCGAGGCGCCAGTCATACGCATACTCAAGATTTGCTTCAAGAAGTGAGAAGTGAGTGAAGAAGAGACCCAGTCCGTCGATTCGCTTTGGCATCAAATCTAGTTTTGTTTTTGCGTTTTTTTTTCTGTAATAATTTGTATTGTAAATATACGAGTCCATACATATATCGACAGGATGCTAAAGTTTAATATATAAACGCATATTTGTAATTGTATTTTTATGTTATGTTTCTAGTTGGTTTTTTGTGTGCGAGTGAAATGTTCAAGTTGTTGGCAAATATACATATGTAATACAATCTGTATTTATTTATCCATATCAGCGCGTAAGTACTTGAGCGATCTAGCAATAGGTCCTTTAAAGTGTAAGTATTTCAGTAAGTCAGGATTTTGGCGAGTAGTAATGTAAACAATTTGATATATTTTGACCAGTTGTACTCTACTTTCTTACGTATTTTTATTACTCACCAGCATAAAGGCGCTTGGATTCTTCTTTTTTAATAAAAAAGCAAAAACAAGGGGGAATGGATTATCTCCGGCGTGCCGAAGATTTAATACTCTTTTCATATGCTGTAAAAGTTCGTTTTATCGCATGGCATTTATTTATTTTTTTTGTTCTAAGAACTGATATCATATGAATTTAAATTTTTCTTTTGAAAGATATAGTGGTCTGATCCGGCCGGCTCCGATCAATGTGCTGACATTTTGAATAATAAGTATATGTGCAAAGTTTCATCGCGATAGCTTTGAAAACATTTGATTTATGGCCAAAACCGACATCCAGTTGTATGGCAGCTATAAGATATAGTGTTCCGTTCCGGCTGGTTCCCATCTATGTGCTGTCCCTTTAAATAATAAGTCTCTGTGCAAAGTTTTATCACGATAGCTCAAAAACTGAGGGACTAGTTTGCATACATAGAGACAGACAGATAGACAGACAGACAGACGGATAATAAGGGGATAATGACGTAATATCGCCGCCACAAACTCGCGCAGTACATTGTGTCGGCGAGATTGTGTTGTTCTGATTTGGCGGTATTATGTTTGAGAATGTCAAGATTGTAGCGGCGAGATTATTAGATGCCTTCTAGGAGAGCATAAATTGTCAGCCCTTTGAAGTAAGTTGCAAGCGCAGCAATTGGATAGGATCACGACTTTGATTTATTTGTTCTAGGGACGTCGGCACGATTTGGATACAATAGACTCTCTAGGAATGCATCCGTCACATCAATATCGACGCTTGCATAGCCAGCGGAATTGAGTTCGGCCTCCTCTTCGTCGAGCACAAAATAAACATCCGTGGCTGCCAATGAGTCCAGCTCGCATTCGGGATAGAGAACCTTTGTGGCATCGCGGCAGAATAGACGGATTGCTGACTCCGCCATCCGCTTGGCCTCCAGACAAGTGCTGACCTCCTGGCCAGCACCTGGTCGCAGCTTCAGGGCCCGATCGAGCTGAGCCAGCAGGCGGCGAAAGATGTAATTGCCGTACCGGTGACGGAGGCTCTCGTTGACCTGCTGGCGATAGATGGCGCAGGGCTGAATGTGGCACAGCACAATGTAGATGACCAGCAGCAGCTGCATCAGCACGAACATGCCAAGTGTCAGCAGCAGTGTCAGCTCCACATTGTCGTCCCAAGCCAGTACGAAGCTGCCTTCAGACGGAGGTAGTGGCACCAGATGGCTAATCATCATTTTTGCAGCCGTCGACTCGATTCGGACGCCCACTGTGCTCCAGTTAAATTTTGAAATTTCAAATTGAGCTTGTGTCCAAACACCAATAAAAATTCATTCTCTAAATGTAAAAAAAAGCGGGCTATGATAACCGTAATGAAACGTAGATTAAACTAAAGGCAGAGTTCACTCTGTTTCGGATTGGATGTAAGGAAATTTAAATTCATTCAACATTTAAGTTTTGCTCAATTTTTAAAATATAATTTTTTTTACTTCCGAAAATCTAAAATAAATGTTTTGATCAGTATCAACAGCCGAGTCGATCTAGCCATTTCAGACTGTCCATATGTTCGTCTGTCCATTTGTCCGTCTGTATGAATACGTGGATAGCAGAGACTATAAAAGCGAGAGACTTCATATTTGGAATATTAGTGCTCATAGTCCTTACTCAGATCATCCCGTTCAAAAGTTATCGATAAATTTCGATTTCAGACCAGCGCTTTTGGGTCATTGCTTAGAACTTAAAAGACCTAGAGGTCACGAACTTAGTATGCATAATCTCGAATAGCATACACATGTAACAAATATTTCCCCCCCCCCCACCGAGCCCCCAAAAGTGCAAAAAACGATAAGATCGGACAATAAACAGAAATGTTGTTGAGGATGTAACTTTCCATTGTGTGGGGCTCAGTAACGAAGCGAGCTGCTTGCAGTGTTTGTATTTATGAGCACTGATAGGTAAGTACGATTGAATGTAAGGAATGGTTTCAGGGTATCTAGTTGTATGGCAGCTATAAGATAAAGTCGTCCGATCCGGCCAGCTCCCACCAATGTGCTGTCCCGTTAAATAATAACTGTCTGTGCAAAGTTTCATCGCGATAGCTCAAAAACTGAGGGACTAGTTTCCATACATACAGACAGACGGACATGGACAGATCAATTTGCTTTTCAATCCTAAGCAAACTGGAGGTAGCGTTTGGGGGTCTTTGTATGCATTACACATTAAGCATGTAGAAAATGTTATATTTCTTGAATAATCTAAACATATTAAATACTATAGGTACTTTCGGGTTGTAAACTTAATTATTTCCCAGCTTGGTTCATTTACTTTTGAAAAAGTCGTAAAAAAGCAAACACGACTTTGCAGCTTATCATCAAGTCGTGATCTTTCAATTTGTAAGCAACTTAAGAGGGAATGCTATAAGGAGCGCCAACAGCGACAGCAGCAGGCACAGTTCCAACATGGAAACCAGCGGCAGAACCACTTGCGGCTCCAACTGGCTGATGATCCGAGCACTTGCTCTGCTCTGCCTGCTGGCACCTGGCTGTCTGGCTACCGCTCCGGACTATTGTGATCCCAAGCTCTGTGACACGAACCTGAAGCACATAGCATGCCAGAACAATGGGGTAAGTGATTCCAAGCGATCCTGCAGTGCACAACTGACTCCGGCTGATTTGCAGAGCTTCGCGTGGACTTGTCCGGCGAAGGCAAAGCTACTCAATATCAATGGGGCCGCACAGCAGGCTCTCGTGGAGGCACACAATGTGGTACGTCAGCAGTGGGCCAGCGGGCAGGGTGAGGTGGCGGCGATTGCCTGCCAGATGACAACCATGGGCTGGGACCCGGAGCTGGCGCGTCTAGCCGAGCTGAATGTGAAGCAGTGCGCTATGGAGCATGACGATTGCCACAATACCAAACAGTTTGGCAGCTCTGGACAGAATCTCTACACAGCCGGCTACTCGGGCATGGATGCGCCGGATCTACCCAACATACTGCGTGAGGCCGTCGAGGAGTGGGCCAGTGAGGGGGAATATGTCAAGGCCGACCATTTGCCAGCGTATCCCAACGACTACAACGGACCGTAAGTAGTCCACATCAGGCACTAACTGTTCTTACCAATGGTCTCCATCGACAGCACCATTGCTCACTTCACACTGGTGGTCCAGGAGCGCAATGTCGCCGTCGGCTGTGCCATCTCCAACTATGTGGAGGCGGGTTTCAACACCTTTCTCGTTGCATGCAACTATGCCGCAAACAACTTCATTGGCTGGCCCGTTTATGCGTCCTGCAAGGAGCCGGCCAAAGCCTGCCAGAGTGGCTCCAATCGAGAGTATTCGGCTCTCTGCTCCACCAGCGAAGTTGTTGACTACAATTTCAACGATCTTTGGTAGTCACATCTGAGATCCATTTCCGAATTGGACATCATATTCATATATATTCAAACTTGTAATAAATACGAGTATATCTAGTCAATCGTTTAACTATCTGTAAGACTATCTATAGATAACTATGATCTTTCACAGCTGACTTCGGACTAGACAATTTTTTACCTTCTCAATCAATTGTTTCCCGTCAGCTTAACTTTTATAAATATTTTACAATTTATTCGTTGTAGTCAAGTATAAAATACATAGTATAGACTTGGTAAGTGCTTCTTGGTTCCATAGACTGTAAAGCCTCCACTGAACCGATTTTCAATCCCGAGTAAATATTGATCATAGTTGGTCCTATACATTTATTAAATTAAATATATATAAATGTATATATGGTTAATGTAAGTCACAAAAAGATAAAAGTGCCTGACTAGGAGATACCCTAAACCCAGTCCTTACATCCATTCATACTTACCTATCAATGCACAACCATACAAACTCACACATACTGCAAGCAGTGCAAGCAGTTTGAGAATGCTAACTTCTTTGCACGACCCCACGCTATGGAAAGGTAAATCTTTAATAACTTCTGTGCTTATTGTCCGATCTTTGTGAATTTAGTAGGACATAAAATTGTCTTAAAAAAAACCATATTACAAGGTCATACCATCAGTGTTTTTCACTTTTGGTTGGATGGGGGTACGGTATCCAGAAAGTGAACAATATTTTTTTACATGTGTATGCTATTCGAGACTATACATACAAAATTTGGTGCCGCTAGCTCTTTTAAGTTCTAAGCTATGGCCCAAAAACACTAGACTGAAATCGAAATTTATCGATAACTTTTGAGCGAGTCGAGTCGAAAAAAAATGTTTGTGTGTTATTTCTTGAATTGATTCCTTCAACTTGGACTTAAAAACCCATTGAATTCAAAGTAACAAACAAATGCTACCCCAATTATAATAATTAATAATGTAAATTGTAGTGTTTGAAGCCAGGTATTTATTGTATTGATTAAGTTTACAAACTGCAATACAGAAATTTCGATTGTTTTCGTCCTAAAATTGAATCATATCTGAATGTATTCCATTTGTTGAGCATATTGAAATCAAGTTTCGTCTGTACAAAGAAAGATACTGTCTTTTTTGTTTTTAAAAGCAATAAACACAAAAATTTTCTTCGTCGTTCGGTTAATTCGATAAAATGGATCGATTGATAGATTGCTCTTGCCGGTTATGCATTACTTGGCAACGATGGTTTTGAATACCGTGGGTCGCTTGTGGGCTGGCAGCTGGCTATAGCAATATGTCTTGATCGTCTCCAGATCGACATCGGAATCGGGCGACAGTATGCAAATGACGCCCAGGCGATGTCCCCACAGCTTATTGGGTATGCCGAGAACGGCCACATCATTGATGCCCGGATGCGAGATGAGTGCCTTCTTGATCTCCGAGCCGTATATCTTGTAGCCGCCCACATTGAAGACATCCGTGGATTTGCTCAGAAAGTGAAAAGTGCCATTTTGATAGGCGCAAATGTCGCCGGTCTTGACGAACTTATCCTCGGGCGGATCCGCCAGCTGCTGGCTAGTGGACACCCTCATTGGATAGAGATGCTCACCAGCGATTTCCAGCTCACCGACAACGGTGCCGAGCACCAATGTGCTCGGTGGCTCTGTGTCGGCTGCCGGCGATACGCAGCTGACCAGCGGCTCACCCTTGCTGTCAACCAGACGTGCAGTGACGCCCACAAGTGGTGCACCGAGAGTGCCCGGACTATGATCGGCATTGCCGGGCGGTGTCTGCTCGTCGAGCGCCGGACCCAGCACCATGCCCGTCTCCAGCAAGCCGTAATACTCGTAGATATTCTGGCCAGTCAGCTCGCGCCAGCGATAGAACACCGACTCCGGCAGTAGGCCAAAGCCCGTGGCCATCAGGCGGATCTTCTGCTTGCAGTGATTCACGATGTACTCCACCATGCGCGAGTCCTGCGCGAACATCTTATCGTATTCGGCAATCAGGCGCTTGTAGATGATGGGCATGGCCAGAAAGATGTTGACGCGCTGCTTGGACGGACTGTTGATGCCCAGCAGTGAGCTCCACGCCGTATGGCTATCGAACTTCTGCTGCAGCACGATGTTGCCACCGCAGCCGAGGATGGCGCCAATGGCCGCATGCATGCGATTCATCGAGATGATGGGCAGCAGACAGTCGCTGGCATTCAGACGCCAGCTGGTCGTCAGGCAGCGCATCTGTGCCTCAATGTTGCGATGCGTGAGGATCACGCCGTTGTAGCCATTGGACGAGCTGGGCGTGTAGAGCAGCATGGCCGGCGCATCCGCATAGTAGTCGTTGGACAGTGTACTCTCCGGTATGAGCACACCGTGGATGCCCACCAGCTGTTTGGTGTACATGGCCGTCGAGGAGACGCTCTCGGCACTGGGCACAAAGCTGTGATCCACCACAATGCTGGCCACCTGCAGTTTGTCGGCCATATCCTGGGTGACCGCCTCGGATTCGGGTGTGCCAATCAGCAGCTTGGCCTTGCAATCGGTCGCCTGGCCCAGCAGCTCATCGGCCGCCTGGTTGGGCTCCAGCGGCACGGCCACCTGCCCGGAGATCCAGCAGCCCCACTGTATAACGATCCACAGTGCATTGTTCGAGCACAAAAATACCACATTCGACTGCGAGGCGCTGCCTGCAAAACAGAAATCACATCAAATTTGATGAATACAAGTATTTGGCATATTTAGTGGCATTTACCGCAAAAATTGGATATTTGTGTGGACAGCTTCTTGGCGGTGATATACAGCTGAAAGTATGTGAATTCGCCAGTCAAATCCTTTACCGCTATCTCATCGGGATAGAGCATGGCCTTTTTGAACGTCGGCACCACAAAGTTATTCTGCTCATCCTCGAGAAAGCTATTGCGCAGCTTTTCTATAAAAGTATCCTATTGAATGGGTTGACATGATTGTATACCAATCTATTCATTTCATTCGCACTTACCTTGTGTATCAGCTCAGATGAACAGAGACGCACCAATGGGCGCCATCGAAATCTTTGCATACGTCTCAGTGACAACATTTTCCAAAAGTTTCCAAAATGTTTTTTTCCCGTTTTTTCGATGCTCAGTCAAATGATTTGTCGAACCTCAATGCAACAATAATAATGACAGTTATGCCATATAACCATTGGCATTTTACACAGTTGGCAACGCCTGCTTTGATATAAGCAATCGATAACTAATCGATGCCAGATCTAGAGTGCGTTTTTGCGTTTGCAAAAATTAGTGCTTACACTTCGGTGGGATCTGTATGACATTACATCTGTATGATTGTCGAGACTATATATTCCAAATTTGGTGCATCTAGCTCTAATACCATTCAATATATGGCCAAATGAACGCTGGTAAGAAATCGAAATTTATCGATAACTTGCAAATCTGGCAAGTTAATGGCAATGACTTACATTTAAAAAAAAATCACATTTTTCTATTTATTTTGCAAAAAAAAGTACCTTCTGTAAATATTTTAAATTTTCCAAATTTTTATAATGGTACACTAGCGTTCTTAGAGTTAGTCACAAAAAAAAAATCAAGATCCGTTTAACTTAGACCATTTTAAAAATATAAAACCAAATTCATCCATTTATTTTGGTGTCTAGAAATTGTTTTGACAACCACTGTAAGTGATGTTTACAGTTAGAGTTTGCGTTTTATGCTTTGTGCTTGCCTTCGTTTATGACTTTGGTTAGCATTTTCTGATCAAAAATTGCAGTATACATACAAATATTCATAAATAAGTTATTTTCTGCAAAAAAAGTGCCGGGATAGAGAACATCATTTGACGTTGCCCAGTTGGTCTATTATAATCACCAGACTGGAAAAACTGTCCAAGAATTATCCGAGATGTATTCGTTGTCCAGGCAAACAATTTATAATATCCTAAGCCGAGTAAAAAACGACCAAAGATTGGAAACAAAGTCATCAAATGGTCGTCCTCGAAAAATATCAGACAGAGATGAGCGAAAAATATTAAGGAAAGTGGACAAAAACCCTCAGATTTCAATCAGATCCCTTGCACACGATGTTAAGGAAGATAGTGATGTCAAAGTTTGTCATGGAACAGTGCGGCAGGTCCTTAATTGGAATGCCACTACTTTCAACAGTCAATAGTGATGAAACCAAAATGATGCTATACTATAATGATGGCCCATCTAGAGTCTGGCGGAAGCCTTTAACAGCATTGGAAAATCTGAATATAATTCCGACAGTAAAGTTTGGAAAGTTTGTATTTTGCATGTAAAAAGTATTTGTTGGACGAGTATGGATAGATCGGATAGACTAGGCTGTTTATGTGCTAACAAAATACTTAAGTAGTAAACTATAACCTGAGGTCTTATCGATTTACATATTTATTTTGCTTACCAAATTGTCTTAGATCAGTTAGACAACTCAATACATTCTGGCCGATTGAGCAAATGTGAAATATATTATGCTTATTTGTAGGGCTGGAAATGTTTATAAATTTAAACAAAATGTATTAGTTTCGTTTTATAATTTTTATTATAGTTTTTCGTTTGCTTTATTTACACATTTAATAGGGACGACAATAAAAAAAATTTATAAACATAAAAATATTCTGTTGATGCAAGTATAAAATAATAATAATAATAATAAAAGTACAATGAAAGAAAATCGCCACCAATTTGGTAAATGCACAAATCAAATACCAAATGCCGTTTTACAATAACACTCAACGATGACGTCACAGATCACATCAATCTCCTCTAATTAGACCATTAGAACATTGACAATAGTATCAATTAGCATAGGTATTAACAACTATCTATGTATATGTACATGCAAGTACAAATGTAGCTGATGTTGCTGAGAGAGTTGGCTCGATCATTACCTGTTAATTACAAATGGAATTTATATGCTTTCCTTATCATACTATAACCTCATGAAGATCTCGTACATTCTGCAGTTGACGCGGAATACAAGATAAGAAATAACAGAAGTATATAAAGAATCGCTTAGCCAAACTGTGCTGCTACTTTGTGATAAGGATGAAGAAACATTTGTGATAACTATTATTATAAACATCTTTACAGCTGACTCACAACATGGAATTTCTCAAAATATTGATGTATTTACTAAACGATATAAACGGTTTTTATGGCAGCTAAGTATATTATAAGTATAAGTCTGAATTCGTTAGTACCAAGAATTTCGTGACATTCATAAATTCTAGACTAGATCTTAGATTAAAAAAAAACAGGCAAACGAATATGGCTTAGATGAAAATGGTATTTCAAACATCATGAGGAATACATATACAGTCAAACTGATCCATAAATAACTAATAGATAAGTGAACTTATTTCTGCTCGAAGAAGAACAAAAAAATTATTATAAGACGACAGTAATACGTTGAAATATTGTGCATCGAACAATAGTTGTCTTAAAACATTAATGAAAACACTCAAGATATCGAATACAAAAGGAAAATATATAGAAACATGATCAAAAATACACTAATTCTAAAACGAATTGTGGATTGCAAAAGCCAATTATGAAATCAAATGCAACAGTGTCTTGTTTCCATGGTTGAGGAAAGTGGAAAAGTCTTAATATGGCATCAGAAAAGAAGGGAGGAGTGCCGGAGACAGTGTTGGACAGTGTTGGAAAGGTGTGAAGCGTTTGTGTAGATTCTGTGTAAACAGGTTGGCTTTTTCGAGAGTTCAACGGTTGTGCTCGGAAGGTTTAATGCTTTCAGTGAGAGTTGATGAGTGGATTATGGTATCGTATAAGTCTTTCTCTGATGCGATGTTTCTCTGTAAGTGCTGTAAAACGACAGAAAGCAGAATCTGTAGGGAGCATCTGTGCGAGGTTTGAATGGGTTTGATTCAGCTTTCAATGTCTTCTGTTGAAGTGTATTTTTTGAAAATCAAATGGAAGCAGTACTGTTCTGTATTGTTTGTAAATGGCATTTGTATCAACATTCATTTGAGTTAGAAGCTGACAAGTGAGCATGGAGGTTTACCTTTGTCGGAAGTATACAGTCGCTATTGTTATGACTTTGTCAATCCCCAGTTGTATAACAATGATCTGTACGTGTGGAAGTGAAAAGTGGATGATATTACTTTCGACGAAGTGAGTCTTTCAGAAATATCGGAATATCCATTGAACATGTACGTGCAATTCAGATGGGAGAGGATAATATATATCATGATGTCGAGACGAAGTGAGATTCATGAATTTAGTATCATAAATTCATTGGTAATTTGGTTTTTACGCAAAAGTAGTAGAAGTAAAATCGGCTGATAGAAATATACTAAAAAGAAGATCTTCGATATGGCATATGTTAATTTAAAAAAAAATTGTTTCTCTTTAAAGAGCTATTAATTTTAGAGTAAAAAGTGACTTAAAAAGACAATGATTTGAGCACTGCAAGAAAGTGTCGAGAATGTGTTTCTTCATCCATATAGTAGAGTGTTATAGTATTGTATGAAACTGTGTGATCTAATCAGCCAGCATCAGCAGTATGTACAAGCAACGAGAGCTCTGGAGATCCACTGGTTTGTATGGCATATATTATTGCCTAAAATGCGTCTAAAATGAGTTTAGCTTTCTGCCTGTCTCTCTCTCTCTCTCTCTCTCTTTCTTTCGTTTTGTTTCACTAATTTTTGTTCGCTTATATTCGAATTGTGTGATTTTTCAATGAGATTACGATTCCAAAAATGCTTTACTCCCTCTCTCTCTCTCTCTCTCTCTGTCTAACTATCTATGTATCTGTCTGTGTTCTCTCTCTTTCTCTCCTGCTCTCGCTGTCTCTGTCTATCGCGCTCTCAGACGCGCTTGGGCTTGCTGACGATCGTGTAGTTGAGGCCATTGTAATTGCGATGATCGAGGGCGGCATCGTTGCTCTTGTTCGTTGTGGGCGTGGCAATATTGCTGCTGCTACTGCTGCTGCTGTTATTGTTATTGTTATTTGTGGCGGGCAGTGTATTATTATTGTTATTATTATTTATATTATTATTGTTGTTGTTGTTGTTGCTGCTGGCAGTGTTATTGTTGCTGGACTTGCGCAGAACACCGTAGCCAAGATGACTGTCATCGGCCTTGCGAAAACTTTCGGTATCGGGACTAGCAATCAGTTCATACTCATTCGGCGGCGGCGGACTGCAGCGCAAGCGATTTGGCGGCAGCGTCACATTCACAATCGTCTTATAGCCGCTGGAGGTTTTATTGTTCGGCGAGAGGAAGTCCAAGCGATCATAGTTGGCATCCGGCGCGACACCGAGCACACCGAGCACACCGATGCCCTCGCCAATGTCAATGTCGATGATCTTGGGCGTTGTTGTTGTTGTGCTGCTGCTGCTGCTGCTGGTGGTGGAGTTGATGCTGCCGCTGCCGCTGCTTAGATCCTTGCGCTTGGACTGCGAACGCTGGCGCACAAAGCCGCTGTCACAGCTCAGCGACGATGGGATGCGTTCACAGTGGCGCACATCGCCGACGCCGCGCGTCTTCCACGCATCGGTTATGTTCTCAATGGACTCGTAGTCCCGCTCCAGCGGCAGCTTCGAGCAGCTCTCATTTCGCAGCGGCAAATCGGGCGGACTGCCACTGCCACTGTTGTTGTTAGTGTTGCTATTGCAGCTGCTGCGCAAGGGATCGGGAGAGGCGGGCTTGAGTATCACAGCCGAGCCGCTGTTCTTGCTATTGGCATCCGAGGGCGATGATGTCGTTATGGCAACCGGTTCATATTTCACAAGATTCTTGTATTTATTATCACATTGAGTTTGCGCCGCCGACACATTCAACTTGTCCGGCAGCTTACGCGGCGGCTTATTGGGAATGTGCTTGCCAGCTGCTTGCGATGACAGCGCAGCCGCATTGCTGCCATTGCCGCAGAAGTTATTCAGCGAGTCGTTGGAGCTGATGAAGCCGCGCAGCGAGATGCAGCTCTGCGTTGAGTTGATCTCGAACTCACCGCCGTGCAGCGCATTGCTCGATGGCGATGGCGGCAATGGACTGCGCGAGCCGGGCTCCATGCCGGCGGCGGCACTGAACTGATTCTCGCCGCACTCGATGCTGCTGAGGCTGTCGCCGCTGATGAGCTTCTTCATCGACTTCATTTTGGCGGACATGCAGCGGAACACCTCCTGCGGATTGGTGTGATCCAGCGTGAAGACGCCCTCCCCCGTCGTGCACTTGCGTCCCGCCTCGAATTGGAATTTGCCATCGCGATAGCCGTACTTGCGTATGAATCGATACGGCCACATGGCAATTGTTACGTTCAGGTCCTCGGATTTCAGTTGCAGCTCCGTTGGCGTCATCTGCAGCATGTATGTGCGCGGCTCGATGTTGCACCTGATGGACGCCTCCGACGGTATCAGCGTTATTATAAACAGTCCGTCCTGTTGAATAAACAAAACAAGTGTGTGTTGAATTTACGTTATTTACGGCTTATCATCAAGTGTCACGCATCGATTGCACATTTTTCTAGAAACCACAGCTTTTTAGCAATTCGCATCTTGTTTATTTTCTTTACGATTATATCGATTTCATTCCGAATCTTTTGCAAATTTTTTTTATTTATAGAATTGCTTGGACACCTTTTTTTATCAAAACAAAGCAAAACGATTGTTTGGAATCGTATTTCGACTGTTGATTTCTTTTTCAGAATGCTATGTATAATCCAAACAGTCAACTGACAAATATTTCTTAGACTGAAATTTGAGATATTAGCTATGTTGTTTACTTGCAAAGGTTACCCCTACTCTATTGAACCCTCAGCTGCCCCCAGCTCAAGAGTTTTCCGTATAGTTTTAATAAATGAAGAAAAAAATGGTGTGCAAAGAATTGGTTATACTAATACTTTGCCCAGGATATCCTGAATCAAAAAATAACTTTGTGTCAGCTATTTGTTGGGGTTTTGTTGCAATGTATTATCAAATTGCAACAAATCTTTCGATTTTGTTATATTTTGTTATATTAGTATTGCAACCATTTGGTTTAACCAAAAGCTCGAAAGTAAAAGTAAAAATTAAATATTACACAGAAAAAAAATAAAAATGAATGTCAACATAGCAACATTTTGTTTAGCTGTTGGCCTCAAGGTATGGGAATTCGTTAGGAGAATATTCAGTTATCCGGATTTGTTCTTACAGCAGTTTGATAGTTTGATATTGTAAATATTTTTTGTAGAGCTAGCGTTTCGAAATTTGAAATTCAACATACGCAAAATGGATAAGAAAAGAGCCATGGATCTGACAGAGAGAGAAGCAAAGCGTCGCGAGGCCAAGGATCAGGAACTCGACTGGGTGCCGATGCGTGCTATCAAAGAGAAATGGATGGAATCGGCGGGAGCGGAGCACGCGAGGGTAGCCCATTTTCTCGAGCAGCAGGAAAAGCGACGCCAGCCGGCGGCAATTGCATGTTCCGAGAGTGAGAAGTCAACGGATAATGAGGGACACCAGCTGCTGCTGGAGGAAGGAATGTGCGAGGATCAGCTACGCCGCAAGGCCAAACACGATCAGATCCTGCACAACGAGCTGCACATCCTCAACGAACTGAAGTGCGGCCGAGTGTTCGGTAAAATGCTGACGGAACCGTTGCCGTTAAAGAGCCCTGCAGACACTGAGCATAAAGTTGACACCAGCATCGCAACGCTCGCTGATCTGAACAGGATCAAGTCCAACCGGCAGCCATGTGTCAAATTGCACAAACCGATGCCGGAGCCAATCGTCTGGCGACCCGATATGCTGCCCACCAGGCCATCGATTGTGAATAAGCTGCTCCATGCATTCCACAACAATATTGGACCCACAGTGCCGATAACCATTGATGGAACAGAGTTCCATTGCCATTCAATGGTGTTATGCGTGCTATCTGCCTTCTTCCACAATCGCAGTCCGGGCCAGATGGTTTATTTGCCAGCGAGCAAGGTGCCAGCGCGCACATTTGTCAACATCTATCGCTGGATGTTGGAACCGCTCAAGGTGATTACGTTGCGCCAGCTCTCGAGATGTTGCGTGCCACCGAATACCTGGCCATCGACGAGCTGAACAATCAGTGCTGGAAGCTGGCCAACGAGCTGCTCAAGTCACCAGATCGCATCATTGCCATGTTTAGCATGGCCCAGACGGTGTGCATCCGCCTCGAGAAGATCCTAACGCCCTACATGGGCCAGGTTTTTCTGCCGTATGCGTCCAGTCTGGAGTTTGCCAATCTGGAGCTTAGCCAAGTGCAAAGACTGCTGTGGTTGGATAATCTGGCTGTTAATACGGAAATAGAAGTGAGTATGCTGGCAAAATGGGAAACTTCCATTTAATAATTGGCAGAAGGAAGCATCTTCGACCATATAAAGTATATATATATATATATATTATTGATCAGTATCAACAGCTGAGTCGATCTAGACAAATCAGTCTGTCTGTCTGTCCGTCTATCAGAGACTTCTTATTTGGAATATAAGTTTCTTTCATTTAATCGATAACTCATCTCGTTCATCCGGTTATCGATACACTTAGATTTCAGACCAGCGTTTTTGGGCCATAGCTTGAAAGTTATAAGAGCTAGAAGCACCAAATTTGGTACGTATATAAGAGCCGGGTTCAGGGCATCTCCTAGTCGGCCACACCCGACTGGAGCACTCTTACTTGTTTCTTCAATGTTTGTCCTCAAATGACTTCTCAAAGCTAATTCAGTTCGATTTGCTATGTTCGCTCAGGTGCTGTTTTCAGCTATATTGTGGCTGAATCACGATTGGCCTCTACGAGAGCATTATGCGTTTGATCTGATGCACGCTGTACGCTTCGATCAGATGCCCTTTATGTTCCTGCTGACCTTAGCGAAGCAAAAGGATGGCCCACCAGCAATGAACTTTATCTTGCACTCCATGGAAATACAGCAAATGATATTTGATAATCTCAAAATTCTGTGAGTATGGCGTTTGCGTAATATCAATGCGATATTGGCTAAGACATCCAATTGCGTTTTCAGTTGCAAGGACCCCAATCGCTATATGGGCGGCATTGGCGATCGTGCGCGCAATTGGATGTACGATCCAGACTGTCCCTACCATCACAGCCAGCGATGCACGGCGACCCGGTTTGTCACCTTCCCCGAGTTCGTCAAGTACCTGCAAATTGTACAGCAACGCGGCTTTCCGTATGAGAATCGAGTGACATCCTATACTGATGCTAACATATCCTGCTGTTTAGCCGAACGTGTCTCTGCTCCGTTTATTTTGTCTTGACGTGAATATTAGTATACTCAACGATTACTTTTCGTTTTATCACCTAAACAAATCATATAGTAAATATAAATGGCTGACACATGAGTAAACCACTAGTATTTCCATTACATGACTTATCCTTTGAGTTGTCCTTTTTTATACTCTTTTCGAAGAAAATAGTATATTCAGTTTGTGCTGAAGTTTGTAACGCATAGAAGGAAGCGTCGGAGACCCCCAAAAGTTACTGCCAGAATGCTTAGAATGACTGAGAACAAATTGATCTAGCCATGTCCGTCTGTCTGTCTGTATGTATGCTAACTAGTCCCTCAGTTTTTGAGCTATCGCGATAAAACTTTGCACAGACACTTATTATTGCAGGGGACAGCACATTGGTCGGAGCCGTCCGGATCGGACCACTATATCTTATAGCTGCCATACAACTCGAAGTCGGCTTTGGCCATATATCCCATGTTTTTGAATCTATCGCGATGAAACTTTGCACTGATACTTATTATTCAAAGAGACATCACATTGGTCGGAGCCGGCCCGATCGGACCACTATATCTTATAGCTGCCATACAGAGCAGCT
This sequence comes from Drosophila flavopinicola, assembly GCA_035042425.1. Taxonomy (NCBI): domain Eukaryota; kingdom Metazoa; phylum Arthropoda; class Insecta; order Diptera; family Drosophilidae; genus Drosophila; species Drosophila flavopinicola. The sequence continues at coordinate 150,840 of JAWNLL010000429.1, forward strand.
GCAGTTGGCAGAGTGAAAATTGCCTATAGGTTCGAAAAGAGTATAAAATCTTCGGCACGCCGAAGATAATCCTTCTCCACTTTTTTTTAGATTATTATAGATTATTTGCTGACCTTTCTTTATTCTACAGAAAATAATGCTCATTTCTATTCTAAGTTTAGATTCATTGCTCAAAAAAAAAGCAAAAAACTTACGGATTGAAATGTTTTCGTTCTTTTTTACTATTTCGAAGAAAATACTTCTGAAAATCGAACGATTCGCAATAGCGAAATTAGAATATTCATAAGCTATCCATTGAAATGTGAGCTTTGTTAGGTTGACGTTCCGCAATCGTATAGCTCTGCAAATTGAAAACGTTCAAGAACTTACAAATGAGCTGCAGTATAGATCATTGTCCTCCTCGATGGCACCGTGGGCAGAGTGGAGGCCGCTATTGTCGCAAAAGGCGACCGTTTGCAGTGCGGTAACCCAATCCTTGAGCTCCTCATCGCTATTGGTATTCAGTGTTAGCTGTCCGTTTCGTTTGACGATCTGTATGAGATTCGCCGGCGGCGGTTCCTGTGTGATCTTTACGCAATTCTCCAGCGTAAAGATCTTTGGATTCTTGTCATCTTTATTCTCGCCGATCTCCAGGCGGGCGATGCCATGGCGACTGGCCTTGAACAAGAGACAATAACGGCTGCCTGATTTCTACAAAAATACACAAGGATGACAAACATATTAGAACATGTATATACCTATATATACTATATATGTATATAGTTCGATGGGATGCTTGCAAAAATGTAGTTTAAAAATATAGGTCTCGCTAATTGATTCCGTTAAAATAAATAAAATAATAGAAATATTTCTTATTTGCAACTAATAAAATTTTTTCTAAACAAATCATAAGTTCAATAATGAAAATTTAGTGTCAAAGCATAGTAAATTATGATTATAATTTGCCTAATCCTGAAACTTCTCATGTTATGTTTTTATACAGAATTAATTGAGAGGTTATGAAAAATGAAACCACTTAAATCATTGTAATATCCAGTTTATACGGTAATCGTTTGAAAATTAGGTCTTACAGCTATTAGAACTCCCATTTTGGTTTGAATGAACCAAAAGTTGTATTTTACAAATGTTTTTAATCGAAATATTTACAATATATATATACAATAATAAATTGCAAATATTTACAATGTATAATACAAAACAATATAGCCATAAGCATCGAAAAACATTAAAACTCATGACAACTATCATAAATATTTCAATTGAACTAAAACTATTCAGAAATTAGAACCGTTCTATGAAACCAAAAGATTCGATTCGATGAAATTCGAGGTTTACGTATGTAAATGGTTCGAATCAACTTTTCGAGCACATCTCGAAGGTGTCGATCGCTTGTTAGTTTTATGTTAGCCTCGCACTAACCATTGTAATATTCGAGTTTTAATGTTGTGCTAATCAAATTTCCAACGAATTTTCGAGCGTAACCTTACATAACGAAACAACAACACACACATATGTACATATATGTAGGCATGTATATGTATATACATACATTTATGCATACACTGTCACAGGGCCGGGCCCCAATCCTCAAATCCGCACTTGAGAATATTTCCTGACATATGGAAATAAGCGTCTGTATATACATATATGTATGTATATAGATATATGTATGTATATGCGCATATATAAAAAGACAACAACAACATGAAATATGGATGAGTCCCCAAAACAGCCGTCATCGCCAGCATATACATACATATTTGTATATATGTATGTGTGTGTGTGTGTCTCAGGCGCGCACACGCAAATCGAAAATATGTTCGGCTCTGCCGTTTGGCATGTTTCTCTCTTTTTCCCACCTTATGCTACTCATTTGTATGCAACAAGTATGCATATGGAGATATCTAGACAGGCACTCACACACACACACATGTGCACATACGCAAACACACACACACACACGCACTGGCCGTGCACATACAGAGGCATGCACACACACACACACGCACACACGCTTGCACATGCACATGGCAATGTCCTGTTTTAATACGTAATTGCCCAAATAGTTAATGTTATTTACAAATTTCATTCGGCATTGCACTTTGTGCAGCTGTTTTTCTTGTGTAAATATGAAATAATGCATGATCGTCTGGCAGGCTCTGTCTTACCTTTTTCGAGATACGATTTAGCGAAAATCCAGTTTGTGTTGGAACATTAAGATATCCAGCCAAAACAGGTATTTCAACATCCATTCTGTTGAGGCCCGTTGCCGATGCTTCTCGTTTTTGCGTTTTATTCAATTGGCCAAAACAAGCGCGATCTCATCAGTGTTCATATATGTTTAACGATTCGTATTTGCTTGGCATATGCAACTAGAGATTCACACTTCATATTTACATTTGAGCGCAATAAAGTTTAACGCAACCGCAGGCCTATAAAATTCGAGCAACTTTATTTATTTATGCGCTTGCAGAGCTGCATTTGGTATGCTGCAATCGTAATCGAGCTATCACACAATTCACAATAGACGGTCGCTATCGAGTGTCTCGATCGATAGCAATAACGTCGCACAGCTTCAAAACATCGATTATAAATACATTCAGTTTGATTGCGGCGGGAAATATTCACATATATTATTAATTGACTTGACAGAAAATCTTATAATCTTACTTTGAACCATGTGGCATACATACAAATTGAGCAAGATGCCGCCTCTAATTGTTTAGTGGCTGCAATGCGATATGCGCAAATAATACTTCGCTGTGACTGTCACTTTTCGTGTAGTGACAAGTCACGAGCATACCACGATATATCGATATGCCCGTTCATTGGCGCTGCCCACACGCTGCAATGTTACGTTCCTCACTGTGAATGGCAAAAACAATAACATACGGGACCTGCAAAAGCGTATTTTGTGCAGAATATAAATAAATAAACCATGGCACACGACCGGGAGGTGCTGCGCATGATATGGGAGGGACAAATTGGCATTTGCTTTCAAGCGGACAGCGAGGAATTAGTCGGCATCAAGCCCGAACCCTTCTATCTGATGGTCTCCCGTCTAAGCTACTTGCCACTGGTCACCGACAAGGTAAGAACAGATGAATAACAAAGTGGAGCGTATTGTTTATGTTGCACAAAACTTCTGCTTGCAGGTGCGAAAGTATTTCACCCGCTATATTGCCACCGAACACCAGGAGGGCGCCGCCTGGTTCGATTTCAATGGAACGCCGCTGCGCCTGCACTATCCGATAGGTAGATTCTGGGGATTCGGGGGAGATTCTGGGCGTGGCCCCCATCCAATTTGCAAATTCATGTGTTTTATGTGCAATTATATACGTATATTTGTTATGAACAGGTGTGCTATACGACCTGCTGCATCCGGATGACGACAGCACGCCCTGGTGCATCACCATACACTTTTCCAAATTTCCCGAAGAGAAGCTAGTCAAATTAAACACAAAGTATACGCCGAGAACAACGCGAAGACTTATGTTGATCCGCAAACTAATGCATATTGTAATCGTATTTAGGGAACTGCTGGAATCGCACTACCTGTCCTGCCTGAAGGAGGCCGATGTGCTGAAGCATCGCGGCTTGGTCATCTCGGCCATGCAAAAGAAGGATCACAATCAGCTCTGGCTGGGCCTGATCAACGACAAGTTCGATCAGTTCTGGGCGGTCAACCGGCGCCTCATGGAGCCCTACAGCGATCAGGAATCATTCAAGAACATTCCAGTGCGTTTCTACCACGATGATGTAAGTTTCCACCATCTAAAAGCTAATCGTTTGCATGTCTTTCGCATATCCGACAATAACAGCCCTAAGAGGCGAAACATTTCAATGAATTCAAATTAGTTTGTTAGGCTTGCGTATAAATATCATTTAGTTGAGATTTCGATTATTTGCAGTTTGCGATTTAACTCGAGTATTTAGTTATTGTATTGTTATTTAATAATTAAGTTAATATTTGTAGTAGTTGCTCGGATGTAATAATATTTCAAAGACTTTAAGTCTACAGTTCCTACTTTTCGGAATTTGAATACTGATACTGGTTTATAGCAATCTATAAATTCAAATTATAGCATATTGCCATAAATTTAGCTTCATTTTGGGAACCTAAATAGATTCACATACATTTTGTGCATTAATGATTCAATTCATATGCAAATACAATAGGCATTGTCAAATAAATGCCAAAATTGGAATGAAAAACCAACTCTTATTGAAAAAGTTGTTTCTTTATATTTATTCTGTAATGTTTTTTTCGGTAAACATTTTCGGACCGAACGCCAAATAGAAAACGAAACCATTTTGAATCATGTTATTAAGATATATTATAGCTCAGATTTTCAAACAATTTCGACTAACGATTTAAATCGAGATTTAAGTAATAAAAATTGGAAAGAAAAAACCAAACTTATTCATTATTAAGTTGTCCATTGGCAATTAAATATATTTGTTAACTGAGAGGGCTTATGATTTATATTTTAGCCAGTATGCTCGAAATATCAAAATGGCTAGATTGGAGGAAATTTGTATTACAGGATTTCTAATTGAAATTTACTTTTATGAATGTTTATTAGATATGCCTTTTTTATTTAAATTAACTTTTTAGCAAATTAATCTTAATCAGTTTTCAAATGTCTGCAGTATGGAAATTGTGTATAGCATAAATGATAAGCTTATCAATACAAGATGTCTTCAGAAATTTTATTCCCCAGAAAATGATTAAGAATAATATCATTCGATGTACTAAACTAAAACAGACAGTTTAATTGCAATTAGCTATAGTTTATTTAAAATGTAGTTGGCTACATCAAAAAATAACAATATATATGTATGTATGAGATAAACAAATAAGCGTAGTGTGCAATTTACATAGTTATCAATAGAAAGTAATTCAACAATTCGTAAATAAATTTTTGAAATATCGAGATTATATTTCAATTAGTTTCAAGAATTTAAACTTCCTAAGTCTACAATTAATTTTTTACGAATTTGTTCTCCTAAAGATATAATCCTAATAGTAATGGTTTGGACAAACCTATAAATTAAAAATGGGCATATTCAAGTCATTTAATATAATTTCATGTTGTGAAAATAAACTACAGTAAAAACTCTTGGTTTCCGCTGATGGTTCTAATTTCTGAAAGTGGTTTTCGGCTTTTGTGTTAAATGAGCTACTTATGATACGATTTTTAGTAATTTTGAATGTAACTTGCTGCTAATGCTTATTATTAATATTGTTTTATATTATTTAAGCAACATTGTAAATACTTTCCGTTTGGAAACAAACAATTTTCGAATTTGTAGCTCTAATTTCCCAGTGATATGAATTTTCTAATTTCTAGTAGCTATAATTGGCGAATTTTAAAATTTTCGGGTGTACCTGGTATGAGTTATTTGCAAATTAGAATTACCTCTCGTATAGATTAATAATTCGCCTATGCGCAAGGTGGCAACTCTGATTTGAACCGTTAGTTCTCACTTAGCATTAACAGTCGGTTCTAATCAATAATAGAGGCTTTTAAATTGATTGTTTTACAGTGTGACAACTTTTGGCATAAACAAAAGCTTTTTACGATAGTTTGATGTAATTGATTGTAGAGTAATAAGCTTAAAAAAGTGTGTGCTTTTAAAACCTATGGCAAGTCTGACCTAACAGCAAGACACTTTAGATAGCGCAACCTAACCTCACTTAGCATGCACTTTGCATTTAGATTAAACTTACAAAGTGTGTATTGGCAACTCTGGCTTAACAGTAAAACATTTTAGATAGCGCAACTTAAGCAACAATCTGAATTTAGATTAAACTTACAAAAACGTGTATTTATAAATCCTATGGCAACTCTGGCCTAGCAATATGAGCACAACTTAACCTCACTTAACATAAATTTTAAGCTCTCAAGTCCACAGAACGTGTTAGTAAGATTGAAACATTGCTAATGCAAGGCACAGAATGTGTCTGCTTTAGTTTAAAGACACAAACGCTTAAATCGACTTATAGCTCACAACCTAACCTCACTTGCCATCAATTTGAAGCAACTAAGTACACTTGTTGATAACTTTTGACTGGAAACCAAATCTTGTAGGAGGTGTTTAATTGTTAATTGCCATATGATATGCAAATTATTTTATTATATGTATACATATCTCACAGACTGTTGAACATGCCAAAGTCATATCTAAATTGGGCATTATTATGATGTGCCGAGATACTATGCATGAAAACGTGCGACACTTAAGCTTAAGATCTAACGCATAATGATACCGTTTAATTGTATTTAATTTTTGATACGCTCTCAATAGGATTTCACGTATATGCAAAAGCTGATATCGCCGCTAGGCGAGAGCGGACAAAAGAAGAATCTGGCCGACCTGATGGCCGAATTATCGACACCTGTGCGCAAAGCGGGTGAGTTGCAACTGTGAAAGATAAATGTATATGTGTATATATGTATATAATGTGTGTGTGTGTGTGTGTATACCCTATGTGTTAGGGTATTAGTAACGCTCGCTGAGGGATTTGCCGGCTATCAATTAGCCGCAGGCACTCAAAATTATCATTTTCGGGCAATGGGGCACAACAAATGGACATGCGGCATTCTTATAGCGGCTCAAAAGTCCTTCCTCTCTAACTCAGTCGCTCATTGTCTGGCATTCATTAGAAAAGCGGGGCACAAAAAGGTGCCAGTCAGTCTGGCCCGAAACAAGCGTCGGCGGCTCGCTGACTTATTTTATGTATTCGTCTGCTTCTTCCTTCTTCTTCTTCTTCTTCTTCTTCTTGTTTTTTTTCTATTGAAGCGCACAAAAACCGAAGCCGCTGCCGCTGCCGCTGCCGCAGTCGACGCCTGCGGCACTGCCAATCATTCTTCAATTCATCAATGTCGCTTTGGGCTCAGCAGCAGCGGAGAGCGCTGCAAAACAAAGAACGAAACGAACAAAATTATTGAACAATAGCCGCAGGCAGTGGCCGGGCCTAAAAGAAAACCGAGAACCGTGCAGGTTGCCTGTTAGACTTTTTCATCATCATGCTCTTCTTCTTCTACTTCTACTTCTTCTTCTTCTTCTTGTTGTTGCGTTTTTCGGGCCATTCAGCGCGACGCTCTAGCTAGACAAAACAAAACAAAACGCAATGCAATGCGTGCATTTGCATTAGTATTAGTATTTGTGCTCTGTGTTTTGTTTCTCAATACAATAATACTACATGAAAAGAGTGTGCGTGTGGATTTTTCATGGCAAGCGAGAGTCGCCGCTGCTGGATTCCAGCTGACCTGCGGCGCCCACGACAGACGCGAGTGCGAGCGAGATGGCGCATAGCTAGCAGCTAGCTGTGTATGTGTGTATGTGTGTGTGTGTGTGTGTGCGGGGCTTAGGTGCAATAATAGCATTGGGAATTCCATAGCTAGACAAAAGGCGGAACTAAATACCTGCGGCTGGGATTTACGAATTATACATATACATATATGTATGTACATATACCATAGCAGTTCGTGAAGATCTGTAGAATTCGTGTTCGCTCTCCCATTTGTTGCCACATCTCTTTCATTGAGAAGCGACTCGCTTGCGCTCTCTGCCTCACTGGTGTCCTGCTTGTTGTCCTGGCAGTTACCTTCAGCCTGACATCTGCAGCGGCAGGTTGGTATTTCCCCGGTTCAAGGTGTGAAATCTTTATTTGCATGCTTCGCCCAAAAAGTTGTTAGCTACAGCACCGTATAGCGGAATTTCCCATTTCGAAAGGTGAGACATTTGTTTCTCTTGCACACACACACACACAAACACGATCCTTTTTGGCCCATGGATGCCAAAAATCGGCGGTAACACGTATTTTCCCAAAGGTCATCCAACGTGACAGTTGCATTACAATCTTCTTGTCCTTGAACACACACACACACACACACACTTGCAGTTGCTTTATACCCTACTTAAGTCTGGCTTAAGTGGGCCAATCGATCAGTTTGTCGGCGAGCTTAGGAGCACAAGTTAATTCTTGTTTCTGCTTCTTCTTGAGTGATCCCCCCCAAATATATAATAAAAATTCCATATGATTCATTTGCTTTGATTATTGCTTAGTCTGTTTTCAGCAAGTTAGGAAATTTTTTTTTAATATTACCTTTAATTCTTAACAAATATTGCCATATCACCTAATTTTTAAATGTATCCTTAGATAAACTCAAACAATAACAGCATAATACTCCATTAAACTGACTAATCCCAAAAATATTTGCACTATTTGCTGTTTCCAGTAAATATTTCCATGCATTTTCTTATTTAACTAAATCAGTTTCATTTATATATAGAAATATAATAATATAAGATCAATATATTATTTGTATTAGTATGTGTATTATGTTTTACTCTTAATAAATCTTAACATCTCATTTTAGATCCTCAGTTTTAATTGGTAAAACTTATATTAAGACAGCTGCAAAACATTGTTTCCCATTTGGTTGATTTGAAAAACCCTTAACTAATATAACAAAAATTACACTTAAATCTACTTTTACTCAAGTGATTTTTTAGTTTTGCCCTTTATATCATTCAGTTTAGTTATGTCAGCTTTTTAATAAGAATCAAGCATGACTTAAGCACTGCAAACTGAGCAAATTGTTATAATCCATTATAATACCATCGTATAATAGATTGTGTAGATCAGCTTTCAAGTTATCAATAAGGTTTGAAATATAACGCTTGCAGTATATATTATATTATAGTTATATTCAGCTGTTTCTTAAAACTAGTTTTGCTTCTGAAGATATGATTTCCATTTGAGAACAGTAGTTGATCTAAATATTATAAGGCTTTCATTTAAGAACTAATACACTGCAAAAAAATCCCTTAAAATGACAAATATAACTTCAATTAAGAAACATTTTTTTACTTTTAAGATGATGAAAATTGCAATGCATAAAAAACCAATTCTTGACAAATAAGTTCTTATAAGTAAGACGTCTTGCCCAAGGACCCATTTATCTGATCGATTTTAAGTGTCGAATTGCGCAAAAAATAAAAATTGTAAGATGTCAAACCTGAAATTGTAAATATATTGAAATATCAATATGCAAACATCCTTCAAAACAGAAGACAGTAAAAAAAAAACCATTTTCTTCTATGGAGCAATTCCAATTCAGGAGCAGGGACTGCTTTAGCAAAACAAGTTTTATTCAAATTGATCATTATAGTACTCTGATACCGAAGGTACTCATAGTATATTGGATTTGTCGGATGTCCGTCTGGATTTTCGTATTTCCGTATTTCCGAAGCGACATACGACAGAAATTTTGAAATTTTTCGTGTTATGCTTGTAGCTATCTGCTTCAGATCAAGTTAGTTCCTAATTTATGCCACGCCCACTGGGAGGCTGGCAAATCGATAACATGTCGATACACCTCAAATCACAAATCGATTAAACGTGAATATCTATCACAATTTTGAAGCTTGAGTCATCCAATTTGGTAGGTATGGGGCTGGAAGCCTGCCCAAAAAACTGGATCCTAGGTTTTTTGGCCACGCCCATTTGTACGCCCCCCCACCTCCAAAATTAATTGGAAATGCTTATATCTCCCGCAGTTTTAGAGATAAAGTCACCATATTTTAATATGGATCACAGAAAACAATTTCGACCACGCCCACTCCCGCCCCCGTAATCGCCAAAATCGATAGACATGAATGCTCAATTCGATAACACGTGTATATTTGCCGCAATTTTGAAGCTAGAGTCACGAAATTTGGAATTTAGACTAGGGCTGACCAGGTCAAAAGATTGCGTCCTGGAATGTCCGGCCACGCCCACTAGAACGCCCCCCAGCCACCCCGCCCCCACGAAACACGGAAGCCTATATCTCGCACAGTTTAAGAGCTAGGCCCACCAAACTTTGCGAGTAGACTTCTGGCCAAGTCCTCTAAAGATCGGCAAAAAAAATGTGGGGCCAGGCCCGCTCCCGCCCCCAAAAACCACGAAAATGTATATGTTCCACAGTTTTAGAGCTAAGAGTCACAAAATTTGGAAGATAGACTTCTGGTTAACCACCCCGCCCCCTTTATCTCTCTTGGATCGCTCAAGTCCATATCTCGCAATGTTTTCGAGCTAGAATCACCAAACTTGGAATCCCGAATTGTGTTGTTTAAATGAAAATGTAAAAAGTAAACAAGTGGAAAACGATTATCTTCGGCGTGCCGAAAATTGTATACTCTGCTGAGTTTTGTACCCGCGAGCTTTCGTTTGTCAGCACGCCACTTTACCCCTTACGCCACAAACCGCTTTGATGATCGATGACAAAATCCCTTGAAGAGCAGACTGTCAAAAGCTTACTTGCGCTTGGGTTTGCTCATATGCACCTGTTTTTCAAAATATTTAATGACGCATATCTTCGCTATTTATGACTCAATCGTTTTGCAATTTTATCCATTGATGAGTTATAAGGATGTTCAAGTGCACAAGGACATTTAAAGCAATTGCTTTGAAAACATCGGATTTATGGCTAAAACCGACTTCCAGTTGTATGGCAGCTATAAGATATAGTGGTCCGATCCGGCCGGCTCCGACCAATGTGCTGTTTCTTTGAATAATAAGTATCTGTACAAAGTTTTATCGCGATAGCTCAAAAACTGAGGGGCTAGTTTGCATACATACAGACAGATAGACGGGCATGGCTAGATCAATTTGTTTTGTTTTTCTGGCAGTAATCTTTTGGGGTTCTCCGACGCTTCCTTCTATGCGTTACAAGCTTCGGCACAAACTCAATGTGTATTTTCTTCGAAAAGAGTATGAAAAAGCAGTGCATACTCTTGCTTAGTGCAAAACTTCCATCGAAGGAACACAAAACCGCTGGCAAATGTTGAAGTCATGAAGTACTTATGTACATATGTATTGATGTATTGGGTATATTTGGTATGTATGTATAGACCATTCCGGGCAACCATTAACCGAAACGCATTCGATGGATATGTTTATGCGTATGCACACCACCCCCTCCCCCACCCGAAACCCCACCTACACCGCCCGCCCAACTTTTCCTTTTTGGCGTAGCATGAGTTGTTTATAGTTGGGTTTACTTTGCACACTGCATCTAACATTGCTTGTAATGATGATCCGTTCAGCTACACACCCCCCTAAACACACACACAAGCCCCCGCCCCCCAGCCCCCCATCTCTGTCTGCCCCTGCTGCTTGCCAATTGCAGTTTTTGTGTGTAAAAAGAAGAAAGAAAATTTCCATCCGCATCCGCCATGAAACACCCACAAATCACATTCAAAACGTGGTCAACTGTCGGCGGATTGCAAGTGTGGGGAGCTGGATGGGGGGTGGGGGATGGGGGGGGGGGTTGTGTTGGCCAAAGGGGGCACTTGCATGCACGCACATGCACACATACACACATATGTGTGTGTGTGTATTCGTAATGCGTGCATTTTCATAGAAAATTTGTATTTAAATTGAAATGAATTTCAAATATACAATGCAGTCGTCGTGGCGGTTCAAAGTAGATGCCATTCCAAGAAATCAAAAAACGAAGACAACAACAACAACAAAAACTCCAAGCAACAACAACAACAACAAGCAGCAGCAAACATGCAACAGCAACAGCAACAACAACAACAACAACAGAATCTAAGACGCGTCAAAAATAAAGAAAACGCATTTCGTTTTGACTGCGCTGCTTTTGCCTCTGCCGCTGCCTCTGCCGCTGCCTCTGCTCTGGTGTCGTGCTCCTCTGCTACTGCTGCCTCCTTTCTAACATACCCTGTAAAAACAACTTGGCCACAATTTATTATTTGCTATTGCTTCGAAGAATATGGTTCTTTACAAAACATAAAAGTTATTTGAAGTATTTAATTTGAAAACAAATTTCGTTTTCGAAAAATATCGCTTTTAGCTGTCAAACGTTAATCTAATTTTAAAATATATCATAGCATTTGTACTCATTGTTTTGCACTCGAATCAGAAATGCAAAAGTTTAACAAAATAACTTGTACATCTTTGAATTAGCTGAACATAAAAATTAAAAACATTGTTAGCTATACTTATACGCAGGATTCTTTCTATATGAATTTGCAAATGAGTCAATGTTTCAATAATGTTTTAAAACATTATTTTGTGCATATTTTGCTGAAAATATCATATAGAGATTCTCGTACAGCTTGTACAATTAAAGTATACGTCAAGCTTTTCCCACTTCTAAAAGAAATGGAAATCTAAACTTTTGTTTTTTAATTATTAACTTATCTTACTCAAATTACAATCTGTTCATAAAAAAAAGCGCTATTTACAGAGAATAAAAGTTAGCGAATTTCATAATGTATAGTACTATGATGATATGTTGTCTTAGTCAAATGCCGCAAATGTGGGATACATTTAAGTTAAAACCATACTCGAAAGTCGTTTTATGTAAATACAGAAGCTAAGAATCCAATGTTGGACATCAAAGGAGATCAATTGAAGTTATGTAGAAAAAAAACAAGTGGGGATGGATTATCTTCGGCGTGCCGAAGATTGTATACTCTTTTCGAACCTATAGGCAATTTTCACTCTGCCAACTGCACCACTGAAATTTCATAAGCTGTACAAAATCGTTTCGTCGCGTAACATTTTTTTTCTTTGTTCTAAGAATATTTAATTCATTGCCAGTTGTATAGCAGCTATAAGATATAGTGATCTGATCCGGCCGGCTCCAACCAATGTGATGTCTCTTTGAATAATAAGTATCAGTGCAAAGTTTCATCGCGATAGATTCAAAAACATGGGATATATGGCCAAAGCCGACTTCGAGTTGTATGGCAGCTATAAGATATAGTGGTCCGATCCGGCCGGCTCCGACAAATGTGCTGTCCCCTGGAATAATAAGTGTCTGTGCAAAGTTTTATCGCGATAGCTCAAAAACTGAGGGATTAGTTTGCATACATACAGACAGACAGACGGACATGGCTAGATCAATTTGTATTGTCATTCTAAGCATACTGGCAGTAACTTTTGGGGGTCTCCGACGCTTTCTTCTATGCGTTACAAACTTCAGGACAAACTTAATATACTATTTTCCTCGAAAAGAGTATAAACAACTTTTTATGGACAAGAAAATCGAAATTTCGAAGTTTGACAGTGTCAACTTTATGAACTGCATATCCCAGAACAAACCGACAATAAGCAATCAAGTTATTATTATACTTATTATTTGCTACGTTATTATTATGCAGGGTATTTGCCGGCCGAGCTGGCATTCGCTTAGAGCACTCTTACTTGTTTTACTTTGCCTTCAGTTTTTTTTTCATTTTGTTGTTGTTGTAGGGGAGGGGGGAGCCAGCCCGCAGCACAGGCGCTTTCATGATTTGCCGCCGGCTGTGACTGCGGATCTGGCGTTCACCGGAAAGCAGCGTCAGCGTCGGCGTTGGCGGCGGCGTTTTAGCTTTTTGAATGCGCACACACACACGCACAGAGAGCGCGAGAGAGCTTGTGTGTGTGTGTGTGTGTGCGCGTACGTGCGTGCATTTGTATTACTGTTTTGGCATTCGTATTTGTGTAGGCTGCTCTCGAATGTGTGAAAAGGAAGTTCTGAGATATCACCTCCGCTTATTTGTATTTACACCTCCACCTCCGCGCGGCCCAACTCCCAACTCCAACTCCACCACCATCGGCACTCGGCTGCCGTCGGCCGTCGGCTGTCGGCTGTCGGCCGTCGGAAATCGCACCTCACGCTAACAGCCAGCCAGCTTGTGTGTATTTATCACTTTGCTGCTGCTGCTGCACCATATCTTTTATGGTCAGCAATTTCGACTGCCGCTGCCGCTGCTGCCGTCTCTCTTTGCTATTGTTGTTGCGCTGCATTGGCTGTGTTGCATTTGCCACCTTTGCATTTGCTTAGTTCCATTTCGACACATTTTCGTTTGCATTTCGTCAATCAGACAAACAATGCACAATGCAATCAGGACGACCCTCTTTCTATCCCTCTATTTCTTTGCAAGTGCATGCCTGTGTGCATGTGCATGTGTGTGTGTGTGTGTGTGTGTGTGTTGGTGTGTTTTTGACAATTGTTTGTGCCACGCCCTGGCATTTTGGGTGGGCTGCTGCGATGTGGCTACAGGATAGCGGCAGCTGCAAAAGCAAGCAACAAGTTGGTCCTTTCAATTCGGTTTGTGGCACACACACGCACACAAATCTCAACGAAATCCGCTTAAAATCTTGACGTCGCTTCCAATGCATTGGAATAGCTCACATGCATACATACATACATACATATACACGCTGCCGCCTGGAATGCTCGGCTCCCCAGCTCACTCTCTCTCTCTCTCTCTCCCTCTCTTGCTGTTAAGCTGAGCTTTTGTGTGTTCTCTTTGCGGCGTCTTGTTTTCTTCTACTCTTTCTTTGCTAATTTTGCGCAGATTTTGGAACTGTTTACATTAACAGCGGCCACATCCGATCTATGTTTTGAATCAAGTTGATGATTGTATATTTATATATACATATACATATCCAGTCAGCAGTCCTCTCACCCCTCTCACCTCCACTTCCTGTGCTACGTTTTGCTAATGAGCTTTTGTTTTTGTTTTCGCTGCAATCTGGCCAAAAACCAAACAAATTGTCCATTCGACGCATGGCAGGGTATTTACGCATTGTTACGAATTGTGTAACACAAAAAAAATTCTTGATTTTTCCTTACGTTTTTCCAAAAATGAATTAAGGATTAGTTGAAATTTGAAAATGTTCCAGCAAAAATACAACCATTTTATGTCTGCTTGAGAAAACTTTTACTCTTTTTTATACTCTTTTCGAAGAAAATAGTATATTAAGTTTGTACTGAAGTTTGTAACGCATAGAAGGAAGCGTCGGAGACCCCAAAAGTTACTGCCAGTATGCTTAGAATGACAATACAAATTGATCTAGACATGTCCGTCTGTCTGTCTGTCTGTATGTATGCAAACTAGTCCCTCAGTTTTTGAGCTATCGCGATAAAACTTTGCACAGACACTTATTATTCCAGGGAACAACACATTGGTCGGAGCCGGCCGGATCGGAACACTATATCTTATAGCTGTCATACAAGTCGAAGTCGGTTTTGGCCATATATCCCATGCATTTGAATCTATCGCGTTGAAACTTTGCACTGATACTAATTATTCAAAGAGACATCACATTGGTCGGATTTTGCCGGATCGGACCACTATATCTTATAGCTGCCATACAACTGGCAATGAATTAAATATTCTTCGAACAAAAAAATAATATGAAATTTCAGTGGTGCAGTTGGCAGAGTGAAAATTGCCTATAGGTTCGAAAAGAGTATAAAATCTTCGGCACGCCGAAGATAATCCTTCCCCACTTGTTGAGTTACTAGTATTATACAGTCTTATATAATATCTGACATCTGATACGGTACTTAAACGTCGGCAGACGTTAGACAACAATTTGCTATATAATTTGAATATTGCCCTTTTTGTTGTCAACTTCGTTGCTCCAACCAAACAAACGGACTGCAACGTACTGGATTTGGAAGGCGTAGGAGAATGTGTGCACCGAAAAAACAGAAACAAAACAAAAACACACATAAAAGCAAAAACAATAACAATAACAAGTGAGAAAGCAATTGATTAGCAGTTTTAATGGCGTCACTGAACTGCGAAATGAAAATACGCAATCGATAAATCTTTCGATCGCTGACCGGAACTGCTGCAGTGGCCTGATTATTGGGTGATTACTGTACTGCAGTAGCAGCAAGGGATCTTAGATCAAAACATGCATATGAATCAATGCCATAACTTCCCGAAATTCCAGCTCTACAGAAACCAATATCTTTATTTTATTATTTAAAGTATGCGCTCAGAGATAAAACAAAAAAGAAATATACATTTGTTTTTTATCAATGTCTTACTACTTTTTAATACAAAAAAATATGTTAAAAAGAAATGTATTTTGTTTTAAATTTAAATTTTTTAGGGTTTTAACAACGTTTTAAAACCTTTTACTGGGTTTATGAACACGAAATATATAAAATACTATAACAAAACAAGAAGAAAATTAACTAGTATTGTATTTTTCCTTTTTTTTTTGTATTTTATTTAATAATTTGTTGTTTTTTTTTTGGTCTGATTGGGTTTTATCCAATCCATTTATGGCTATATGTTTATACTCTTTTTCGAAGAAAATAGTATATTAAGTTTGTGCTGAAGTGTGTAATGCAGAGAAGGAAGCGTCGGAGACCCCCAAAAGTTACTGCCAGAATGCTTAGAATGACAAAACAAATTGATCTAGCCATGTCTGTCTGTCTGTCTGTCTGTCTGTATGTATGCAAACTAGTCCCTCAGTTTTTGAGCTATCGTGATAAAACTTTGCACAGAGACTTTTTATTCCAGGGGACAGCACATTGGTCGGAGCCGGCCGGATCGGACCACTATATCTTATAGCTGCCATACAACTGGAAATAAATGTAATATTTCAATAGAACATTTAAATTGATATGATATCAATGTGTACAGCATATGAAAGTGCTGCAGTTGGCAGAGTGAAATTGTCTAAAGGTTCGAAAAGAGTATAAAATCTTCGGCACGCCGAAGATAATCCTTTTCCACTTGTTTTATTTATTTTTCTGTTCGTTTTTTTAAGTGGACATTAAATAAATAAATAAAAAATACTTTTATTATGTGTCTAATGAAAAACTTAGCTTTCAAGTTAACCAAAGAGCGACTTATTTCCAAAAAAATACATCCAGTATAATCTATAAATAGTTTTGTAGTGCCTAGCTAAAGGTCAATTAATCAAAAATATTCTGCATGAAGCTATTGGTTTTATAAATAATATTTATTAAAAATAACTTAGATCTAAAGCCCGATTAAAAAACCAACGAAACGTGCGCAAGAAGGAGAGAGACAGACAGAGACGGAGAGAGAGAGAGAGTACACATATAGCGATATAGTTGGGTTTTATTGGTTTTATAGAGCGCAATCTATGAAATTATTATGATGATTGGCTTTCTTATCAGATACATTCAACATTCGCGCTGCAATGGTTTATTTTTAGGCATGAGCCAACTGAGGCAATGAGAGCAACATTTGTTTGTTTGTCGTTTGTCGCCTCGTCGTTTAGTCACTTCTGACTCAGTTGTTGCTGTTGTTGTTGCTGTTGTTGTTGCTGTTGTTGCTACTGTAGTCATTGTTGTTGTTGTTGCCGATAATAAGACTGTTTGGCGCCATTCTCTGCATTGGGGGCGCTTCCAATGTTCTCGTCGCTGCTTTTTTTTCAAATTCTTTATTATTATTATGATTATTATTAGTGTTGGTGTTAGTGTTGTTGTTGTTGCGCTTTTTATTGCCTTTATTGTGTGGTTGTTGTTGTTTTTGTTGTTTTTGCTGCTGTTGCTAATCACGTGTCGTTTGGGATCATAAAAGCTATGTGCTCTATAAGTTAGCAAAGTCTATATACTTATTGAATGTGTCTGGAAAACGTAGCTCAATTTGTTTTTTTTTACGGCTTATTTCTCGTAAGTTTGCTAAACTTAAAGTGCTTTGAGAATAGTACAGTGATTGCTCGAGAAGTAGAATGTACTAGTTATAAATTGCTTATAAAGTAATGCTTATGACTATATTTTAAATTCGATTTATTACAAAATTATAGTCAAAATAGAATAGTTTTTTATTTTGAAAGTTTTCTAAAATTTGTATTATAAGCCAATTGCGTTACTAAATTGCTCATATGCGAGCACACACTGTACTTTATAGTACATAGTGAATAAAACAATATATCAAATAATAAAATACATTAAATATAATAGTTTTTTTTAATTGCAATACTAAATTATTCACATTTGAGTGAACACTGTACATTATTTCATAAAAAATTAATGATTTTGCTGAAAATATATTTTTGATTTGAAAATTTATAAAAGTGCACAAGAAAAATAATAATAATGGTTGAAATATAACAGTTTTTTATTAGAAAGTTTTCTTGAAGTCAACATTCGAGCGAACACTGTTCTTTATTTCTAGTTGTAGCATTTTTGTTTGAATATATCTCTTTGTAAGTTATCCTAGTTTTTCCTTACATCTCTTGATGAGTTATCCTAGCTTTATCATTTCGTTTTCAACACATATCTTTATCATTCAGATATATTACTTTATTTGTATGATCTTGTGGTTTTCAGTTCTCAAAGTCGCTCTTTGCCTTATGATCGACAGTTTTTTTTGTTTTTTTGCATTTTCATACCGAATTGTATTGAGTTTTAGTATATATAGTATTGTGCTACCTTTGTGATTTGTGGAACTCCACTGACTGCTCGAACCTAAAGACAAAACTTCACTTGACACACTTTTTGCCAATCCGTTGCATTTCTATATTGCATATAGTGTCTAATGCGCTATAGCCCCATATATCATCGTTATTCATGGATCACAGGCACATTTTCCAATCGAGGGCAGTCGGCGGGTGGGCGAATCGAATCGAATACGAGTCGAATCGAATAAGAGTCGAATCCAATCGAATCGAATACGAATCGTTTCGTATCGTATCGTACATTCAAAACGTTTGCGTTCTACTTGAACTCGGGCCTCGTTGCACAAAATCTTATCTCTCTCACTCGCCCGCTTCCCACTGTATATGTAATCAGGCATTATCAGAGCTTTACTTCTATATATGTATGTATACATAATATATGTATGCTTATAGACAGCGATATGGTCTGTATGTGTATGTGTGTGTGCTACTTATTTTGCTTACGTATACCCTGTATGGAGAAGTAAAGGGTATCATATAGTATACGAAACGCATATATACATAGATATAGTAGAACAATCTGTATAATCCCACTAAAATCGACAACATTTACTGCGTTTATATTATTTGCAAATAAAAACTTTCAAATGTTGAATATTGAGTTAGAGAAATATTGTATTATTTTCATAATTCTATTATTTCTAATCTTTACTTTTTTCGCTTTATTCTCTTTCGTCTTTACTTTTCATTGTTATCATCCAATTTTATCTTTACTAAATTAATACAATATGATTGGGTTTTTTTCGGCAATATTCCCAATCTTTGCCACAAAAGTGGGATTAATGAACATTTTAATATCCACAGACTCTTGAATTTCTATTTCTATTTCAAATTATGTTTCTTAAATAATTTTACTTTAACTTTACTTTCATTTAACTTTCAATTTAATTTCCTGTCTCTAACCGTATTTAGTCGAGAATAAAAATAAGTAACTAAGTACAATTAAATAATATATATAATAATTATAATATATTCACTGGGCGCATAAGTATTTATTTCAATTTGAATACAATTGAAAATACTGAAATGTTGTTTTTTATGTTTTTAAAATAAAGTCTGCTTGTGAAAAGATTTATGATATAAAGTTTACCCAAGTGGGCTTAACCAAATTTTCGATTTATTAACTTGCAAACAATTTATATTGAGAAATATTTTGATTTTAAGCATGGTAAATAAAACTAAAGATATTTGCAATTTAATTGTTATTGAAGAGCAAATTTTCGTATTTTTTGTGTGATACACGCATTTGTATTTCCCCTCAAAATCCTAGAAAATTGCAGCTATCTTTTATTAAACTTCCATACAATATTCGGATACGAAAGCATCTCAATAAGTTAAAGGACTTCGGCAAGCAATATTTTTGTACTACTAACAAAGTATGTTTTCGTATTGTATGCTGGGGGGGACAATAATTGTGGGACACTGTGCAGCGGGCAATCTATAATTACAATACACCTAGCTATAATTATAAATGACGAAAGTCAACCCAATGATCGGGCCACTTCAGATAGCTGTTGTTGTTGTTGCTGTTGTTGTTGTTGTCGCTTGTCGATTAACGGTAAGCAAAAGTCTTTGCCCATGGCCGATAATGTTAGCTGTGATTTATATGGCAATCAGATGGCAGGAAATACTCGTATATAGGCTATATATAGCCGCAGATTATGCCAAGTGGGCGCCAATTCTGATTAAAAGCTTAAAGCCACAGGAATATATTACAGCTTTTGATCGCTGATCAGCGCCAATCGATAACTAAACGCATCTATGCATATCGATAACTATTTTGACAGCAGTCATCTCAGGGAACTAAGCGGCTATAGGTGCTAGCTGTGCGAAATTTGGTATGAGGACTCTACTCGTCGATAAAAAGAACAAAATATTTTTCCCATTTTCAATATATTAGATTATATCATACATATTATAAGGAATATTAAACGGTTGTATGCCTATTGATAACTGTGTCAGAGAACTCAGGTTGTATACCGGCTAAAATTGAGTATTTTTGTATGCGAAGTCTATTCGACTATCAAACTATCAACTACTTTTACCATTTTCTATATATTAGATTATATATCATTAATATAAGTTATATATATATATATTATATTATAGGGTGTATATTGTTTTTAGCTTTCGATAATTATCGATATTTAAAGCAATGCATTCATATCGATAGCTGTGTTGATAACCAACTCAGGAAACTAAGCAACCATAGGTGCTAGCATTGAGAAACTTGGTATGAGAGCTCTACACGACAATTAAAAGCTACCAACTATTTGACCCATTTTCTATATATGCGATTATAAGAATAATACAAGTATTTTACATATTATAAGGTATATGTTGTTTCTATCACAGCTTATTCTTCTTCCATCTCTGACTGTCTGCCATTCTATCATTCTCTCTTTCTTGTTCTCTGTTCTCTTGCAGTTGGCTTTCGCACGCATGGCATCGAGCTGCATGGGGAGACACAGCTGCAATGGATGTCCGAGCATTTGAGCTATCCCGACAATTTTCTGCATTTATCGGTCGACTATAAGAGCGCATAACTCACATACCGTATGCTTTTGTCAGATGGGCGTTACCAGTGAGCGATTCCATGCTTTAACCCAGGGCCGATCTAAACACGGATCGATTTACAATTACAGAAACTATAGGATGTAATTTATGACTTAAGTTCAATGTACAATACATACAATATTTATGTACCATATTTATGCAATAATATATATAGCTTTGATTTAGCATTTATACCATATAGATTTGCACGTCAATTCATCGATCATCACCGATTCCGTACTATTTATTCACGCATTATAGACTCCTAGACAGCGGTTCGTGCTGTTTTTCTATTTATAAGTCGGCCCCAACAGGAACTGGCTGAAAATCGTGCCATAAGCAGTTATCAATTTCAAAAGAAAAGCCCACTACAGAAGCAATGCTCGACTAATAGATATCCTAGGGCTATCTATCGTGAATTAAAATATGATATAAAGGATCAGCTGCGACAAATTCGATGATTAACATATTTATTATATACATATATTGTCTTTAGCAAAGTCAGATGTACATAAATGAAAATGAATCAAATTTATTTCGAATCTTTTTAAACAATTGCAGCTACAAAATGTTTCATACATCTGCATACATGATAATCGTTAATCGGATTGCTGCTACTATAAAGCAGTTTGATCTCAAATATATCTTGTGAGCAAAAAACAATTCAGGAACAACTAAAAAAAAAAAAATTTTTTCTTTACGGCTGTTTTTCGCAGATGATTTAATTTAACAGCTTTAAAAATGTATCGATAGGTTTTATGTTATCGATAAGATGCATGCTTAAAACGTTGTCAATTGGATATATTTCGATTTATATGCAATTCAAACCCACCCGTTTTCTGCCCATTTGAATTGGCAACAGGGTATAGACAAAAGTATCGTACGTTTCGGTTGGGTTCATTGATTAGACAACTCGCGATTTTTATCCGCTGTCAAGATAACGGCGACCTTACACAATATTTCAACCAGTTGTGCTTCATTGTTTTTCCCCATTTATTTGTTGCTTTCGGTTATTTTTTACTTTCCATTAATTATTTGAAGAGCATCGATTTGAAAATGTCACAATGCTAGCTCTCCGGACGCTAAAATTAGTGAACGCCACTTGAGAATGATTAATACGATTATGATTAAATATACATGCGATTATTAGTATTATTTATCTAGGTCGTTAGGCGAACTGGCGAACTGGCGAAAAGGCGCGATATATATAAATGGAAAAATGTATTGTTTGGACTCACGTAACGTTGGCAAATCGGTTATGACAAACCACTTAATGCTCAGATATGGACACTATCGCCACATTGATGGATCTGTGCGATCGAGTTTTGCATGTTCCATGTACATTGTATATATATGTGTATATATATATAGAGGCAGACATCGATGGAGCATATATTTGTCCATTTGGTCATTGATCGATCCGCTCACTTTGCTCTGTCCAAATAGGCCCGGACGCAACCAGTTGATCAGCGGCAGACACTCTCAAGTGGAACCAATAACTTATACAACATACAACGCACAATAAACAATCGATTTATTTGCCAATTGCCATGAGCCCCCCAATGCATCATCCGCCCAAAACGATCCTTGTCGAGTGCTGTTCAGTCTGCCAGATAGCAACGAGTGCACATACTACATATATATATATATACTATATATGCTATACTACTGAATCATCCAGAATTGTGAGGTACATTTCAATGTCTCTTTTTGGATCAAGATAGATCCTGTGTAAAACTGTTTACACTTCATAGGAGCTGATAAGTAATTCATTTCCTTTCTCTACTTTACTGATCACAGGCTCTCTATAACACTATTCATACTCTCATCCGATTTCGCCTAGGGGGAATATGGACCAAGACAGATCCTGTGCAAAACTGATACGTTATTTATTTTTCTCTTCTTCTTTACCGATCACAGGTGTTATTCATACTTTACTGATCAATGATCCTCTATGACATTTTGATGCTGTATTGCAGATCACAGATCATATAATATACTGATAACATTTCAAAGATTGTGATAAGCAATGCATTTCACTAATCATACTTTACTGATCAGTGATCCTCTGCGATAAGAAAAGATTTCCTCTTGGCGGTCAGCAAATAGATCAAATATTGTTTAATTGATCCTAACAGATCCTAAAAAATACTATGAAAAATATTTTTCTCTTTTTTCCAGATTTTTACGGATCGATCAACTTACTCGATTTTTTTATTGTTGAATTATCAATGACCTTCTATGGGAAGGAAAAGCGATCGGCTATTGATTGTTAACTTAACAATAATTTTCTATGAGAAGGAAACTCGATTCTGTAACTATTCACTAATCTTTAAGGAATAGATGTCTAAATATTAAGTTACTTTATAATTTTTATAAATTTCACTGTATAGGAATCTCAATCGACTCTAACTGTTTACTTATCAGAATTCACTTCTTGCTAATAATCTTAAGTCTAGAGATCTGTAGCTAAAAAAAAATATACAGAAAATGCGGTGCCTCTTGGTTCTATCGATGTCTTATTAAGAAATGCACCATCGCATATTAATCTATTTTGAATGACTACTGGGAAGCAGTTGTAAAAAGAATGCAATAATATAACAGCGAACTATATATGAGATATTGTGATCAGCTATGTATATGCATTATAGCAGATGACCTTGCCAAATGCACTCAGGTGTATTATGCAGCAATCGAGAGCACCACCCGCAGCACCACCCAGCGATCTTGCTGCCCCACACCCTTTGTTAACTTGGTAATTGATGCACATCACCAAATTGCACATGACCAGCAGCTGAGTGGTGCTTTCTGCGGGTGCTGCGGTGGTTTGTGTCTCTGTCATTCTGGTGGTTGTGTGTTTGCTTGCGCAAATGTTTGTCACGTGGCATTACAAAAGTCACAAGAAATTTCGCACAGCAACAAGAAATAAATCAAAGAAATTCGTTTAATGCCCCACAGAAACCAACAACAGCAAAAAAACAAAAGGAATGAGGGGAGTGTACTGAATTTGGATGCTGCCCAGATTTAATAGCGCACACTGCACCCAGTCACAGGTGTAGTAGCCATGTGTGTGTGTGTGTGTGTGTGGTTGTGTGTGTGTTTCGATTTCATGTTGCCCTAACAGCATTTTAGTCAGTGTCGATCATTGTGCAAGATCATTTGGCCAAATGTAAAAAATAAGTAAGTAAATTACTAAAAATAAAAATATTATATTATAAGCTATATTTGAGAATTTTGAGCTTAAAGCTCTCTTTTTGTCGCCTGCGTGAAGTTAATTATATATTACTAATTCTTACTTATCTTTTTGCTTTTTTTTTTTTTTTTGCTTTTTGCTCTGTTTGGGGCTTTTTTTATGGGCTTACATTAAAACTCGCAAGTAAATGTTGCATACATTTTTCAATTTAAATACTTCCAGATAATTAACTTTCTTAATAACTATTTATAGCTATAAAATGTACATTATGTACTACTATATTAATTTTAATTAACCTTCTTTTTTTAGTACTCCAATTAATTAGCCCGTGTCGAATATTTCTAATCGACATTAAATAAATATATTAAATAAAATAAATTTTTTAACAAAAGACTAAAATACCCGAAAATACATGGTTTAAATTAAATGAATAAAATACTCAAAGTAAATAAAATTAATAGTATAAGCAAAAGATGTAAAATAAAAAAAATTAAATAAAATACTCAAAGTAAATAAAAAAAAATAGTTCAATTAAAAAATAAAATACTCAAAATAAATAGGATAGATACAAAAATTTAAATGAACAAAAAAAAAAATAATAATAAGTTTATACAATAAATAGTACAAAATAAAATAGACAAATTACATAAAACCCGACAAATAAAAAATCGAAAACAAAAAATTTTACTTGAAATAAAATTAATTAAAATTATGTTGTAATAAGCTGAAAGCAGAGCTTATTACCGAGTTTCGATACTATCGCAAATGTATCGCACCTGAGATACTTATCGAAAGAAGCAGTGAAAAGCAAAACTAAAGAGCTGTAAAAACAATTTGTAACACGTTTATGGACATCAAAAGTGTTGAGAATATCACAAATGTATTTAACTTTTTCATATTTCCGGTGTTACAAGATTAAGCATAGAATTTATCAATACAATTTGTATTTGAATTTTTAGACCTATAACATTTTTGTGTTGATCTTCAAAAGAAACAAAGCAAGTCTGTATCAAGCCTAATCTACGAATAGTAAAAGAAACGTTCTTAAAGTAAGCCCTAAAATATAATATACTCTATATATTTATACTAAATATATACTACGAATATACTAAAATCAAGTATTTTGGAATTCGTACTTGCAACGGATATTTTTTTTCCAAACTGCAACAGAAATGTCCCCAAAGTGAGTCAGCACTTTTTAGCGATGGCAGATAAGATGGCGATACAAAATAAGCGATATATATGTGCGTGTGTGTGTAAGTGTGTGTGTAAGTGTGTGTGTGTATGCTGGCGATCGTAGGGCATTTGCTGGTCTCTTTTGGCCAACTTCTTGCACGTCTTAGCACAGCTAACAAATTCTTTGGCAGCAGCCGCAACACACACACACACACACACACACACACACACACACACACGCACACACATGTAGAGTATGCAAAAATATCAACGATGTACAATGAGTGACTGCCTGTCGCTGCCGCCAGTTGACGTTGACGTTGACGCCTCAGTCAGCAGCGGCAGCGGCTGCGGCAGCGGCAGAGGCAGCGGCTCCTGATTGGCGCACACATTGGCAAACGAGAGCACTTTATTTTTAAACGTTTTAAAAATACAAGCATTATAGAATTTAGCGGCTTAGTCATAGCACAAAGCGCTGCGATAACCGACTAACAAAAAAACCAAAAAAACCAAAAAAACAACAACAACAACTAAAATATGCCATGCGAATTGACCAGAACTAAGAGACAGAACAGAACAGAACGAAACGAAACAACGGCACACAGTCAACCGAAAAGGAAAACTAAACACACACACACACACACACACAGTCACACATGTGATGAGCTGGCCAAAAGTGACACACGCAATGATCACAAGATCAGCGCCTAAGATCCATCATCGCAAAGATCCAAAGAGATATTTCGTTGGAATCGACTAGAAACAAGTCGTGTAGCAAGATATGCTAAAGATCACATGATTAATAGATAGATAGATAGATAGATAGGTAGATAGGTAGATAGATAGCTAGATAGATAGATAGATAGATAGATAGATAGATAGATAGATAGATAGATAGATGGATGGATGATAGATGGATAGATGGATGGATGGATAGATGGATAGATGGATAGATGGATAGATGGATGGATGGATAGATGGATGGATAGATAGTAGATAAATGATAGACAGATGTTAGATAAATAAATATATTGATGGAAAGATAGATAGATAGATAGATGATAGATGGATAGATGGATAGATGGATGGATGGATAGATGGATAGATGGATGGATAGATAGTAGATAAATGATAGACAGATGTTAGATAAATAAATATATTGATGGAAAGATAGATAGATAGATAGATGATAGATGGATAGATGGATAGATGGATAGATGGATGGATGGATAGATGGATAGATACATAGACAGATATATATATGATAGATAGATGATAGATAGATGATAGATAAATAAATATATAGATAGATAGATGGATAGATAGATAGATAGGTAGGTAGATAGATAAGTGGATAGGTGGATAAATATATAGATGATAGATGGATAGATAGATAGATGATAGATGGATAGATGGATGAATGGATCGTTGGATAGATAGATAGACAGATAGATAGATAGATAGATAGATAGATGATAGATAAATGATAGACAGATGTTAGATAAATAAATATATAGATGGATAGATGGATAGATGATAGATGGATAGATGGATAGACGGATGGATGGATAGTTGGATGAATGAATAGATAGATGGACAGATAGATATACGATAGATAGATGATATATAGATGATATATAGATGATAGATAGATGATAGATATATGTTAGATAGATAGATAGATAGATAGATAGATATATGGATAGATTGATATATAGATAGATATATGGAATGATATATGGATAGATATATAGATAGGTAGGTAGGTAGACATATGGTTAGATAGATAGATGGATAGATATATAGATGTATAGATATATAGATGGATAGATAGATAGATATATAGATAGATAGATCGATATATGGATAGATATATGGATAGATATATATATATATATATAAATAGATAGATAGATAGATAGATAGATAGGTAGATAGATCAATAGATCCATACATACACTCATAGATAAACAGTTAGATGCATAGGCGGAAAGATGGTTAACAAATTTTCACAATAGCATTTAAAAAAAGCTTTTAAATTTTGCTATTGATATTCATATAACAAGAATAAGAATATTGAAATGTTTTTTATTCATTTTTTATTTTTTTAGTTTTTTACTGTCGACAACATTTCAAAGAATAAATAATATTTTAAAATGCGTCCAACATTTAGTGCAAGGATTGGGGAAAACCCAGAAAGACCCAATCAAACCAAACAAACCATACAAAATATTGTAAAAGCTCTCACATTATTAATAAAAACAAGAATAAAATAAAATTTCAGTTGACTTCAAACTCTCAAATTTAACCAGAATTTTGTTCCAAATAAATTTGTAACTTAAATATGTCAAATAAAATGATTCGATTCTTGATTCGAAAAATCTCTGAAGCATAGATTGAAAAAAAAATTATATAAAAGGCATTTTATTCAATTAAATAGTTATATAAAGTGATCGGTATATATGTATATTTCAACATTTGTATTTGTTTATCTGATGTTTATAAAAATTACAAACAATAAATGGAAAATTAAGAAATGTAAATTTTCGGGATGTATTAAACTTGAAAAGTTGGTCCAACTTTGCTGCTAGGATGTTATGTACAAAATTTAAATAAAATCTAAGAAAATAATATGTTATTTTAAATTACAAAAAAAAGTTCAGTTACATGACAAATGTTTGTCAAAATAGATATTTGCTTGCCAGTGTAGATATATTTACTTGTTACAGGTAAACATTACCAGTTGTGTTTTTATACTCTTTTCGAAGAAAATAGTATATAAAGTTTGTGCTGAAGTTTGTAACGCATAGAAGGAAGCGTCGGAGACCCCCAAAAGATACAGCCAGTATGCTTAGAATGACAATACAAATTGATCTAGCCATGTCCGTCTGTCTGTCTGTCTATCTGTCTGTCTGTCTGTCTGTCTGTCTGTATGTATGCAAACTAGTCCCTCAGTTTTTGAGCTATCATGATAAAACTTTGCACAGAGACTTATTATTCAAAGGGACAGCACATTGGTCGGAATCGGCCAGATCAGACCACTATATCTTATAGCTGCCATTCAACCATAAGTTGGTTTTGGCCATAAATCCGATATTTTCAAAGCAACTGCTTTAAATTTCCTTGTACACTTGAAAATCCTTAGAACTCACAAATTTTTCAAATTGCAAAACGAAGATATACGTCATTAAATATTATGAATAAACAGGCTCATACGATTTTTTATGAAATATGAAAAGGTTCGAAAAGAGTATAAAATTTTCGGCACGCCGAAGATAATCCGTTCCCACTTGTTGGAAGCAAACTTTGAACCTTTTTCAACTAGAAAAATGAAGCATCAATTCAAAGCTCAGTTTTAAAACAATAAATCAAGCCAATATTTGAATTATTTGATTATTGATTTTCAGGCATGATACTCAAATTTGTTGTAAAACTGAAAGAAAATACAAACTAAATATAAAAAGCGAAGCCATATACCAAATTTACAAACTCTAGCTCTAAAATCTGTCGAGTTCAATCGGGCAGCTGAGCAGGCATATAGATATCTATATATGCACGCTATATACTAACTGCAGAAAGATCGGCTGCTGCCTGCCATTTGTTGTTGTTGTTGTTGCTGTTGTTGCTGCTGTTGTTTTTCTGTGTGCATTGTATAAGTTCGAGCAAAACTATAGCACTCGCCGCTAGCTGTTTGATCTGATCACATAATACCTGTTGAGTAGCGTGATCAGTGATCAGCCGATTGGCAATTGCATAAGGGCCAAGCGAGTTGTTGACTTGTTGTACAAGTGCCAAATGATTAACACTGTCCAACAAAAATGGCGCAAATGGGCAAAACGGCAGCCGCCAGCCAAATTGGCAATTGGAATAAAAACAAACAGTTCGATTTCGTTTTTTAATGTTTTTTGTTAATTGAATAAGTTTTTATTTCTTGTTTTGTTGGTTTTTTGTGTGTTTTTAAATTATTATCTTTTGTTTTGCAATATATAAAAATACTGTTTTTATATATATATATATATATATATATATATATATGTATGTATATATTTATGGGCACATATTTAAAGTTAGGTATATGTAAAGTTTTGCTTGCAAATTGGTTGCACGAAAAAAAAACATCTCTTGTATATAAATATATTGTATATATGTATATTGTGTGTATAGATATAATGGTTGTTGTTGTTGTTGTTGTTTTGTAAATATACTATATATATATAGCCATATAATTCTTTATATGCATCAGCAGTTTTTAACAATTTATTAAATTTTGTTTTTTCATATCACAAGAATTTTCAATTTCCCAAAAAAAAAATTATATATATGTATATAATATAATTTTTTGTTATATATATATATATATTTTATTTTAGATACTATGCACATATTTATCAGCTATATAAAACGAATTACACATTTGATTAGTTCCCGTTTGTTAACTCAATTCAGTGGGCTGGCCACGCCCAGTTTTCATTTCTTAAATATATATATATATTTTTTTTAGCCATGACAACAAAATTCATGTGTATCTGTGTGAGAGTGTGTGTGTGTGTGTGTGTGTGTGTGTGTGTGTATGTATGTGTTGGTTGTTTTTGTTTTTAAAGCTTTCTCTTACAATCGTCTGAATTTCATTTGTTTTTTTTTTCGTCAGTTGCAGTTTTCTTATTGTTTTTATACCCTTGCAGTGGCCATAAAATATAAAAACGATTGGAAAAGGGGCATTTAAATCGGACCAATATGATTTTATCTGCATTACATCTGCAAGGGTATTTGCAACTTCGGCTTGCCAAAGTTAACTGTTCTTTCCGTTTTAAAATTGTTTATGTTTTTGTCATTAAGCGTAAAAATTCATTTGATAATTGAATTTTCCGCATGATTAATTTTCGCCTTTGTTTTTGTACACAATAAAATTAGTTATTTACACAAAAAAATAAACTAACTAAATAACTAAAAAAAAAAATATATATGTTAGCCGCAAGTAAAATAGCAAAAAAAATATAATATATATATATATATATTAAAATAATTACAATGATTAAATATTATTTAAGAATATTAAAAAAAAAATGGTGTCAACTAAATGTAATTGCGTGCGTCTTAAATTAATTTGTTCCTAGAATTTAGCAAAAAAAAATAACAGAAGTAAAGGGAAAGTCAATTAAAAGTAATTTAAAAGTAATTAAAATTAATTAGAATTACATATTTAAGCTTTATGACAATTACTTAAGTTTATGTGTGTGTGGGGAGGGGGGCTTGGGGCTGGGGGAAAGATTTTTGATATGTTTTCTGTTTTGTTTTTGGAAGTATTGGCTTGCGCTCCAAAGTAATTAATTAATTATCAATTAAATGTAATTAAATATAAAGCAAAAAAAAGTGTTTTTAGACTTGATATATATATATGTATGTATGTGTTTATATTTGATAAGCTTACAAGGCCAAGGACCAGGCCCAAGGCCACGCCCCCCTGTTGCTTGCTCGCTAGGTGGGTTTGATTGTGGTTCTTGCTGTTGCGACAGCAACTGTTGCTGCTGCTGCTGCTGCTGCTGCTTTAGGCCAGCAGCGTTATGGGGCTGATGCTGGGCGTGGCTGATGTTGCCACAGAGCCAGTTGCTGTTGCGCCGCCAGCAGCAGCAGAGTTTAGACGTGCCAGCGCCTCCTGATCCAGCCAGCGCTGCAGCAACTGTTGCTGCTGCTGCTGTTGCTGCTGTTGCTGTTGCTGCTGCATCAGATTGTCGTTGTAGACGGCGGCATGCAGCTGCAGATTGAGACTGTAGTTGTGCGTGGAGCTGGAGCTGGCGCTAATGCTGGCGCTGTCGCTGTAGGTGGAGGAGCTGCTCTCGTAGCCGGACACGGGCGATCCTTTGGGGCAGCAGAAGCCAATGGGCGAGAGCGCCGGCGCCGAGAAGGGGCTGAGCACATTGATGGTGGGCGTGGCTGGTTTGCTGTGGCTGCTGCTGCTGCAACTGTTGCTGCTGCTACTGCTGTTGCTGCTGTTGCTGTTGCTGCCGCTGCCGTTTTGAAACTGTTGCTGAGGACTCCCGGCGGGAAACGGCGGCAGCGCCGCATATGACATCAGCAGCGGCGGCGGCGGCGACTGAAAGCAGTTGGTGCTGCTGCTGCTGCTGTTGCTGCCGCTGGCAAATGGATGATTGCTCCAGATGATTGGCTCCCGCTGCTGCTTGGGCGTAACGCGCTTCTTCTTCTTGCTAATGCTGCTGCTGCTGCTGCAGCTGCTGCCGTTCAGTGTGGCATGCTCCTCATCGTCCGCATCGGCAGCACGCTCGTCGTCCACACGCAACTCCAGCTGCAACTGTTGCTGCTGCTGCTGCTGCTGCTGTTGCTGCTGCTGCTGTTGCTCCTCCTGCTGCTGCTCCTGCTGCTTGGCTGCCTCGTCTAGCAAATATGGCTTGAACAGTTTCACCTGCTTGGCGGGCAGCTTGCGCTCGGCAACAGTTGCTGCCTCGGCCTCTGCATCTGCTTCCGCCTCAGCCTCCACATCGATGTCCACATCGTCGTCCGCTTCGTTGTCGCTGGGCTCGCATTTGATGGCCTCCAGTTTGCTCAGCTTATCGGCTGGCGGCACGCCCACCGCCCACAAAGTGTGTGCGGCGCGTTTGCGGCAGCCCAGCTGCAACTGTTGCTGCTGGTGTTGCTGCTGTTGCTGGTGTTGCTGCTGTTCCAGCTGCAGCTGTTCCAGCTGCAGCTGTTGCTGCTGCTCGCGCTGACGTCGCGCTGCGCTGCTCAGCGACAGGTCCATGGGCGTGGCGGGCAAATAGGCGGCAGGCAGCTGATAGGCATAGGCCAGCGGCAACTGTTGCTGCTGCTGCTGCTGCTGCTGTTGTGCTGCTGGCGGCGGAATGTGCTGGCTGTTGCTGTTGATATTGCTGCTTGAAGCGCAACAGTTGCTGCTGAGCATGGGCATGGCATTTGGCACTTGTGTGTTGGAGCAATATGGCAACGTGTTGGCAATGCTGTTGCTGCTGCTGCTGTTGCTGCTGCAATTGTTGCTGCTGCTACTGCACGTGTTGTTGCTGCTGTTGCCGTTGTTGTTGTTGTTGGCAATGGCGGCGACAACGGCAGCAATTTTGGCCGCTGAGAGCGTCGAGCTGTTGCTGCCCGTGGCAGCTGTTGCTGTTGTCGCAGCAGCAACTGTTG
Source organism: Drosophila flavopinicola (assembly GCA_035042425.1). NCBI lineage: Eukaryota > Metazoa > Arthropoda > Insecta > Diptera > Drosophilidae > Drosophila > Drosophila flavopinicola. The sequence continues at coordinate 183,170 of JAWNLL010000429.1, forward strand.
CTGCTGCCGTGCCATTGCTGTGCGTCTGTGTTGGCAGCGGCGGCGGCGGCGGTGGTGGCGGTGCTGGCGCTGCTGCTGCTGCTGCTGCCGCTGCCAGATGATGTGGATGTGGATGCGGCGCAAAGCCATTGGCCAGCAAATGATGCCGCGCTGCGGCAGCAACAGCTGCTGCCATCGAGGCAGCGGCCGCATGATGATGATGATGATGGTGTACATGATGGGCCAAAGGATGCGCCAACTGATGGAACTGATGCGGCTTCGGCTGTGGCACAATCAACGCTGGCTGCGGCAACTGTTGCTGCTGCTGCACATGTTGCTGCTGCTGTGAGTGCTGCTGCTGCTGGTGTTGGTGCTGTTGCTGCTGCTGCTGCTGCTGATGCTGATTGTTGGCAACGGAGGAGCGCAAATTTGGCTCGCACTGCAGCCACTTCTGGATCTGGCGACGGTGTATATTATATTTGCGCGCTGTTGCACGCTGATTGCCCTTGCAATCGTTGTCGTTGCGATACGACTCCAACACCTGCAGCTTGAACTGTGGCGTGAAAATGCGACGGGAGCCCATTTTGGGGCTGCAGGCGCTGCTGCTGCTGTTGTTGCTGCTGTTGCGCTCGGCAACTGTTGCTGCTGTCGCGGGCAACTTGTTGTTTGAACTTTGTTCGCTGTTATCCATTGTGCGTGTGTGTGTTTTTTTTTTGTGTTTTTTTGTTGCTGCTTGTTTTCTTGTATAACGTTTTTGTATATCAAAAATAGTATTTACTATATGTATATATATATGTACATATAAATATGTATTTGCATGTATATAAGCTTCAGTTGCTGTTGCTGTCGTTGCTGTTGTTGCTGTTGCTGTTGTTGCTGTTGCTGTCGTTGCTGTTGCTGTTGCTGTTTGCGTGCGACGCTGGCGACGCTTGCGCTTTCATAACTCGCGATCTGGCAGCGCTGGCACTGGAAACAAGTGAGCGCCACAACAACAAAAAACACGTTCGTTGTATATCAAAAAATCAAAAACAACACAAAAAAAAAATTGTATCTTTTTGCCGTTGTTATTCTTGCTTGCTTGCTAGTTGCCGTTGTAAAAAGTTTAAATGAAACACCGGAACACAACACACAAAAAAATCTATATAAATATATTGAAATATATGTTTGTTGTAGTTTGAATTCGTTTGCACACACAGAGAGAAAAATATCTTTCTTATATATTTTGTTGTTTTTTTTTCTGTTCTGTTCTGTTCTTTCTTTTTTTTTTTTGTATTTCTGTTGCTGACTACGCGACGCGTTCCGCAACCGCACGGCAAGGAATCCAAAACACAATTGTTCTGCCTGCTGCGTTCTACGTTCTAGACTGGCTGGGCCGACGTTGTCGTTGTCGCTGCTGCTGCTGGCGCTGCTGCCGCTGTCGCTCACACACACACACACACACGCACGCACACACAGTCGCACGAAACGAAACGAACTGAACTGAAATGAACGAATGAACGCAGCAAGTACAACAACAACAACAACAACAACCACAATACGGCACAGCTCGCGCGCGCCTCTCAGTCTGAGAGTATGAGTGCAGTCGACGCTCTGTCTGGCTATCTGTGTGTGTGTGTGTGTGCGAGTGTGTGTGTGTGTGTATGCCAGCGCATATCTGTGTGTGCGTTCTAATAGCTCATCAGCAGCAGCGCAGCAAGTGTGCCTGCATCTGTGTGAGTGTGAACGAGTCAGACACTTGGCGGACCCCAGACCAAACCAGTTGTTGCTGTTGCTGTTGCTGGTGTTATTGTTGCTGCTGTTGTTGTTGTTGTTGCAGAAGCAGCAATAGCGCTGAGCACTGCAGACAAACTGACGACAATCGTCGGCGAGGTGTCTGCGCTCCTGTATTATGCATGCATGTAGCCCATATCTCTGTGTGTGTGTGTGTGTGTTTGTGAGTGAACACATTGAATGACTGTGTGTGAGAGTACTTCTTGGCGTATATGTGTGTGTGAGTGTGTGTGTGTGTGTGTGTGTGCATACACACATATGCCACATACATACATATATATTAATATAAATATAAATATATTATTCCATCATGGTTGTTGCTGTGCTTGTTGCGACCGCGGCGCTTTTGTGCGCTGGTGTAGAGTTGATTTTCAGCTACGACCGACGGACGCATTGGACAGAAGGGGACGGAACCGAACGACGGATTGACGCTGCTGCTGCCGAGACCGATTCCGAGACCGAAACCGAGTCCGAGTCCGAGTTCGAGTCCGATCCGCCTGCCTCACAGGCTGACTAACTGACGAAACTCTTCTGTGTGTGCTGGCCACTCAAACCGTGCACAGTGGGCAACTGCAATGTGCTGACTTTCGAAATGCCATATCAGTTATTGAGAACGTCCATATCGGCCAGAAACTAGCGCCAAATGTTAAAATTTACGATTATTTTACATTTTTTTCGAACACATTTTAGCAGCCGAACATATTCAGAACGGAACAGAAAAACGAAAGATCTTTAAAAAAAAAACATATAACCTTTTTTTTCAAATAACCGGAAGATACCATTATACTTATTACAAAATAAACCTCAGATGTTCCCAAGAAAAATTGGTACATGTACATTTTATAAAAGTCTTGATGCTCATTTGTTACTAACTTTATTAAAATATTTAATATAATTTCATTAACAATATCAATTCATACATTATTACATGTACATTTTTTAAAAGTCTTGTTGCATATTTGTTACTAATTTTATTAATATATTTAATATAATTTCATTGACAATATCAATTTATACATTATATAGAGCGAACATACTCTCAAGTTGCATAACAATTTAAACTAATTGTTAAATTGCATAATTTCATTAAAACACCTTTCATAGGCATTTTTGCCATATCAACTGACTACAGAAAAAAACACGTTTATTTACGTTTTTGAAGTCTGTTCAAATAAGTAACTAAAGCATGTGCAAAGCTCCATTTCATTTGGCACAAAGTTTGAGGAGCATTGCCCCACTGTGCTGGGGCTGCTGCTATTGTGGCTGTGCGCCAAAGCAGCGGCAGCGGCAGCAGCAGCAGCAGCAGCGACAGCGGCAGCGACGACTGCGAACCACTAGCGCTACAATTTCGCTAGCTCTCTGCCCGTGTACACCGATACACACATGCACCAAGTGCATATACACTGCACCGTATGCGTGTGTGTGTGAGTCGTCGCTGCCAGACATTCTGGCACTAGGGCTCGGCCCGGCCGACATGTTGTTTAGTGCTTTTGCTTTTGCTCTGTCGGCTCGACGCAGCGACGTCAGCGTCAAATCGTCACATGAACTTGTTGAGCATGCTGGCCGTCGCATGATGTATCTGTGTGCATGTGTGTGTGTGTGTGTGTGTGTGGATGTGGGGAGGGGGAAGGAAAAATGCACGCCATGCCATGCCATTGCCTCTCTGACTCTCGCGCTCTTCGCTTATGCTGTGTACATGCGTGTGCTTGTGTGTGTGTGTATGCGTTACGTACACAATCGAGAATCAACTGTTGAATGTGTAATGTGCTGTGCTGGCTCATCATGGAATAACATGTTATTCCATCATGAGCGAAAGAGCAATGCATTTTTTCTACACACACACGTACATACAGACATACATATGTACGTGCGCATGCATGTGTACATTTTGTGGTTGCTGTTGTATGGATGTATGTATGTATGTAGTTGTTTTTGGCTGTGGGTGCATTATATGCGCATACATACATATGTACATACAGTGGCTCACAGCCTATTTCATGCAGTTTTCATATAAAGATGAAACAAACAAATCTAAATGTACATCGTTTTTTAGAGCAGTCTTTAAATATTTAGACGTGCACTTCATTCCCATTTTGTTGATAACTTTAATAGCCTAACGACTATGCTTTTTGTATTTTTTGATTAAATCAGAGCAAAATAAGCTGAGAGCCACTGTACATACATATGTACATTTGTACGTCGTCGCTGTTGCTATCGCTGGCGATGCCACCTGACTAAGCTCAAAGACAAAAGGGCATAGAACACACAGTGTGCCATAACTACAACTACAACAACAACGGCAGCCAAATGCAACTGCACTAAACTAACACCAACAACAACAACAACGGCAGCAGCAGCAACAGCAGCTACAGTGGGCCGCACTTGTTGCAAGTGACAAACGAAAATGTTCTATAAGCAAAGACAAAAACAAAAACAAAAAAAATAAATCTGCGCTGCTGCTGCTGCTGCTTCTGCCGCTGTGATCGTCGCTGTCGTCGTCAACTGGAATTCATGAATGAAACACATATGCATGTGTATGTGTGTCTTTGCTCTGCTGCTGATGCTGTTTATTCTTTTTTGCGTGTTTTTTTGTTGTTGTTGTTTTTTTGTTGTTTTTGTCGTTGGGACGCCTGCGTGTGTATGCAAATTCATAAATAAAAAATGTGTTTTGTGTCTATGGCCAGTTGTTGTTGTTGCTGTTGTTGTTGTTGTCATTTGCGCGTGCGATATTGAACAGTAGATGGAGCGAGGGCGCAAGAGCAAAAAACAAGCGAAGCACCAGCATAAGAGAAAAGGCAAAAAGACGCAGCAGCAGCAGCAGCAGCAGCAACAACAATGCAGATGAAAAAGCATTGACTCACCTAGTCAAAGCAGAAGGCGACTCTGATGATGGCCGATGATAGATCTCTGCGCTACACTGGCCATGCTTAGGCCAAGGCGAAACAGAGAAAGGGCTAGCGAACGTGAGTGCGCTTGGAAGTGAGAGTGTGCGAGCGAGATGGCAGCTGAGAGAGGCTTCCAGGCAGACAGAGGCGACACTGGACAGTGGACAGCGCGCATAGATTCCCACGTCGTCGCGTTGCCTGCTTCTTCTTCTGCTTGCTACTGCTGCTGCTGTTGTTGTTGTCTTTATTGTTGGCATCCCAACACGCCCCAAAAAAGCAAAGGAGAAAAGAAGAAGGAGCAACAGGAGAAACGAGAAGAACGACGCGTTGTCTGCAGACGATGAGCGCCCAAATGCCGTCGACTGCACATGAAAATGTTTTTGAATTGCATTTCCAAGTAACAAATAGCAACAACAATATGCGCATAAGGAATAAAAACAGCAGCAGCAGCAACAACAACAACAGCAACAGCACAAAAAGTTGAAAAAGAACGAAAACTTCGAGAAATAAAACAACAACAACAACAACAACCACACAGCCAGCGCTGCATGCGTTTGTGTGTGTGTGTGTGTGTTTTTAAAATAAAATCAAAAGAATTCCACTTTTGTGGCCCCGTCGGCTTCTAAATCGATTTATCAAAAAGAAGAAAACAAAAACAAAAAAAACACACACACACACTTTGAAGTAAAAAGCGGAAAAGACGCAGGCAAAAAGATAAAAATTGAATATGAAAAAAGGTAAAGGTAACGTACAAATCGAAAACCTATACACACAATAGATGCACACACACACACACACACACACACAGACAGAAACAGACACATGAATTGATTAAAAAGTTGAAAGAAAACCAAAAAAAAAACTCAAATCATTTGTGTGGCGGACAAGGAGTGAGCGGAGAAGCGGGCAAGTGGGGCAAGTGGGGCAAGTGGGGAGCGTTGGGTCTCTGTGGAGCACAAAGGGCGCGGTGCGATCGTGGACTGTGTGGGCAGCCAGGCAACGAAGAGCGGGTGGTGGGGGGTTGGGGGTGGGGGGGGTTAACTTGGGCCAGCGCCGACGCCGTGCTGTCTGCCTTCGAATGCGGAGCATAAGCCCACACAGACAAACATCAAAACTACATATATGTGTGTATGTATGTATGTATGTACACAACTATACATATGTGTGTGTGTGTGTGTGTGTATGTATTAACGAGAGGCGGCTCTGTGGCTGTCGTGTTTGGTGGCGTTGGAGCAAGGGCGGGGCAGTAAAGGGGCGCGGATTGGTGTGGAGTGGAGTGGGCAGCGGCGACACTTGGAGACAGCGCCAACTGGCAGAGTGGCGCGCATGCGCAATCCAAACTGAAACTAAGCCAAAGCCAAAGCCAAAGCAAGCCGAACGCAACCGAATCGATAAGTCCAAGTCGCGATCAGCTCATTACTATAATTACACACACACACACACACACACACACACACACACACACATGCATACACAAAAAAGCTATTTATAGTGCTTAGCCAAATCGCATTTCGTTATCGAAAGTGTGAAAAGTTTTTCAAATTGCCAAACTTGAATATGCAGCTCTTTAACATCATCATCTAACTCCAACTACGATTTGTAAATATATACATATGTACATACATATAAATATACATATATTTCAAATTTATCAGCAATTTATGTATAATTGATATAAAACAAGTGGCAAAGGATTATCTTCGACGTGCCGCAGATTTTATACTCTTTTCGAACCTTTAGACAATTTTCACTAGCTGTACAAATTGATATCATATCAATTTAAATGTTCTATTGAAATATTATATTTATTTCCAGTTGTATGGCAGCTATAAGATATAGTGATCCGATCCGGCCGGCTCCGTTCAATGTGATGTATGTTGCAATAATATGTATCTGTGCAAAGTTTCATCGCAATAGCTTTGAAAACTTGAGATTTATGGTCAAAACCGACTTCGACTTGTATGGCAGCTATAAGATATAGTGGTCCGATCTGGCCCGCTCCGACCAATGTGATGTCCCGTTGAATAATAAGTGTCTGTGCAAAGTTTTATCACGATAGCTCAAAAACTGAGGGACTAGTTTGCATACATACAGACAGAGAGACAGACGGACATGGCTAGATCAATTTGTATTGTCATTCTAAGCAGTAACTTGGCAGTAACTTTTGGGGGTCTCCGACGCTTCATTCTATGTACGAAAAGAGTATAAATATTTGCATTTTAAAGTGAATTTCGAAATGTTATTTAAAATGCTTTAGTTTCAATTTCAACTCTTAAATATAAATTTTCAGTCTCGAATTTAAGTTCACTTTTTACTCCACTTACATATTTAAATATATAAATTATTTATATATGTATGTACTTATATGAAAAATATGCACTTTAAAGTTAGTTTAAAATGGAAAGCGGTAAGTTTTTTAAAAATGCTAAAATATAAAGTTTCATTATCGAATTTAAGTTCACTTGTTTTCTCAGCTTACAATTTGTAAATATGTATACCAAATTCTAAAGCTCAAAATTGTTTATTCCCATTTTGCATTTTGATTAACAATAATAAATGTAAACATTTATTAAATAAAAAAAAAAAAGGTTTTACGCTTAGTTTTTAAAATGCCATAATTTATTTACAAATGCTAAATATACAATTTGCAATGTTCGCTATAATTTATTTATTTATTTATTGTCGACACAGAAAAATCAAATGTTCATTAACAAAACAGTTCGAAGTATACTTTATATTTACATTAAAAATATACAGTAAACATTTTTAGGAAACTGTTCAAAGTTGTTTTAAGTGCAGTTTAATCTAAAACCTTATAATAAATTAAAAATATATATATTTCCTCGCAAAATTTTAAATCTCTTTAGTTTTCTTCATTGCAATATTATATTAGTTTTTCTATTGAAACATTGAAGTTCAAATTGAATATTTTTTTATTTTAGTCGCTTATTAAATGTAAGAAATTGTTTTCATAATCACTTATCCTTAAAGTTCTTTTAGATCTCTTAAGTTATAGTCATTGCGATAAGAATATTGAAGTAGAATATTAATATAAAATATAGATACACATACACTCAAGATTAACCAAAAGCGATTGGTAATATTTGATATCTTTGCAATCTACAAAAAAAAGAGCACAATATAAAAAAAATCTAAGTTTTTTGTTCAGATTACAAAACCAAGAGATAAGCACAAGATTAAGCGAATTTGATGAGCTAAGTTTTTAAAATAGAAGTGAAACCAAACAAGTAAATATTCGACAGATTGAAAGAAAGTGATTGGCTTTAAGATTTGACTGCAAAATAACATGCGGATAGCTTTATAAGGTATATACTATTACTATGCTAGCTTTAGCTCATCTATTCAAGTGTTTCCCAAGCGCAAAAAAAAAAACCCTCAAAGTCGTGAGTCTCAAATTGCATTGCTCAAATGAAATTTCAAGAACTCAGTGAACAGATTATGCAATTGACATCAATGAATGAAATGTATACGTCTATCTTTCCATACATACATTTATACATATATATATATATATATATATATGTTCATATATAGAGTCGTCTTTCAATTGAAATCCGAAATAGCCACAGCGCATTTTGTGACTAATGTGACAAAGGTGTGGTCTGCTAATACATATATATTTAATATATATATGTATATATATAATATATGTAAGTCATAAGTGTTGAGGTGTACATTATGAAATAAACTTGGATGAACTTTCGTTGGTTAGTTGGCGGCGCTTATCAGGCGATAACATCAAACAAAGAGCCCCATATTCGTAGTGCTAAATTTCTTGCGATCAACACTATAATAATAAAGTTAAAGCAATATTTCACCAGAGACTGTCATCAAAAAAAAAAAATATATATATATACTGCATAAGTAGTAATAAGTAGACATTCTTTTTGGCTGATCCATTTTCTTGATGGCTACTAAAATGTAGTTGTAGTACAGTGATCACTCGCTAATAAGTAGAAAATATACAAAATCAACTAAAAACAAGTAAGAGTGCTCTAGTCGGGAGTGCCCGACTAGGAGATACCCTGAGCCCAGTCCTTACAATCATTCGTACTACTCTAAACACACACATGCTGCAGTACAAGCAGTACAAGCAGTGCCAGCGGTTTAAGCAGTTAGCTTGCTCTTTCGCTGAGCCCCACACAATGGAAAGTTAAATCTTAAATAACTTCTTCTGTGTTTATTGTCCGATCATATTGAAATTTTTGGGGCAAACAATTGTCGATAATATGTGTTACCAAACCAAATTGCAAGGTCGTACCTTCAAAAATGGGTTTTTTTAACTTTTGGGGGGTTTGGGGGGTGGTATCCAAAAAGTGAAATATTTGTTACATGTGTATGCTATTCGAGATTATACATGCCAAATTTGGGATCTCTAGCTCTTATAACTTTGAAGTTATGTCCCAAAAACGCTAGTCTAAAATCAAAATTTATCGATAACTTTTGAATGCGACGAGTTATTGATCAAATGAAATAAACTTGATCTGTCCCGGGATTAGGAGAACTTATGTTCCAAATATGAAGTCTCTAGCTCTTGTAGTCTCTGATATCTGTGTATTCATACAGACGGACAGACGGACAGACAGACGGACATGGCTAAATCGACTCGGCTGTTGATACTGATCAATAATATATATACTTTATATGGTCGGAGATGCTTCCTTATGCCTGTTACATACATTTGCACAAAACCATAATACCCTTTTTACCCATTTTTAATGGGTTCAGGGTATAACAAGTGGCGTGCCGAAAATTTTATACTCTTTTCGAACCTTTAGACAATTTTCACTCTGCTAACTGTAGCACTTTCATCTGTAAAAATTGATATCATATGATATCAATTTGAATTGAAATATTAAATTTATTTCCAGTTGTATGGCAGTTTTAAGATATAGTGATCCGATCTGGCCGGCTCCAATCAATGTGATGTATGTGTGTATAATATGTATCTGTGCAAAGTTTCATTGCGATAGCTTTGAAAACATGGGATTTATGGCCAAAACCAACTTCCAGTTGTATGGCAGCTATCAGATATAGTGGTCCGATCCGGCCGGTTCCGACCAATGTGATGTTCCTTTGAATAATAAGTCTCTGTGCAAAGTTTTATAGCCATAGCTCAAAAACTGAAAGACTAGTTTGCATACATACAGACAGACAGACAGACAGACGGACATGGCTAGATCAATTTGTTTTGTCATTCTAAGCATACTGGCAGTAACTTTTGGACAGACACTTCCTTCTATGCGTTACAAACTTCAGCACAAACTTAATATACTATTTTCTTCGAAAAGAGTATAAAAAAATTATCAATTTGATCGAGTCTAAAATTAGAATTTAAGTTGCATTGAAAATTCTAATTATGTGATCAAAGAATTCAAATTGTTGTGTAATAATAAAAACGAAAGTTTTTAGATCCAATTTAACATTACAATTCAATTATCAATAGCTCAAATTATTGGTAATTATAGTGTTAAGAAACCAAAGCTAGCAATAAGAACTCAAAGCTACTAATTTCAAATGAGAATTTAAGCGAGCAATTTTATGAAATTTTAAGTTTTGGGAACTAAATAAACTTTAAAAAAATTTTTTTAAATTAAATTACAATTCAATTACGAATCAGTTCAAATTGTTGTTGTTTATTGTATTTTTTTATAGACAAAATTTAGTTGTTGTATAAACTAAAATAGGAAATTAAAGATACAAATTCAAAATCAGAAAATTACACACAAAAATATCTAGGTAAATAAAAACTAAACTTTTAAACTTAAAAAAGTACATTGAAAATTGCAATTAAATTACTAAACAAATTAACAAACTATGTTAATTGTATTTTTTCATAGAAAAAAATAAAATATTGTGTTTAACAACAAAAGTTAACAATAAGAAAGAAATGCAAAACAATTAGAAAATAAAAAATACAAAAAATAAAAACTAGATTGAAAAAAAATTACATAAAATTGCTAAACAGCTCTAATTATTGTTTATAACATTTAGTTTTTGCACAAAATATTGCCAGATCAAATGTTGAACAACAATGCTAGCAAATAAGATAACTCAACGATATTAACTTAAAATGAGAAAAATCTCATAAAAAAAAACGTTGGAAAATAAGAAGATAATACAAAAATTACATAAAATAGCCATACAGCTGAAATTAATGTTAATAGCATTTAGTTTTTGCATAAAAAATTGTGTTGAACAACAAAAGATAACAATAAGAAAGAAACAAGAAACAATGGGAAAAATAAAAAAGTGTATTGGAGAATTACATAAAATTGCTAAACAGCTGAAAAATATTGTTAATAATACTTGGTTTTTGTGTAAAATATTGTCATATCAAAAGTTGAACAACAAAAGCTAGCAAATAAGATAACTGAAAGATGCACATAAACTTAAAATGAAAATTCCAACTGCTGCACAATTGCAACTATGCAGTAATCACTGTGCTTATATACAGCATATATAAATCTATATATGTATATGTATATATATGTATATATATATATATATGTATAGTTATCGTTGCTCGCTAATCAGCTTGTAAGTATGTAAGCATGGCTATAAGTAAGCATAATAAAAGAGCTCACTTGGTCATTGAATGCGTATCTGGTTTACTTGTTGCTGTTGTTGTTATTATTGTTGCTGCTATTGTTGTTGTTATTGTTGCTGTTGTTTCTGTTGCTTTCTTGTTCTTTCTTCAGCTCCCCTGGGGGCTGCACGTGGCTTAATCACGTTTTCAGCTTACGATATCGCATAATAACATTGTAATTGTAATTGCTATTGCTATTGTTATTGTTATTGTTATTGTAATTGCAATTGCAATTGCAATTGCGTCGAATAACAAAAACGTATTCAAAAAATGTTTGTTTGTTTGTTTTGTGTGTTAAATCTATCGATTTGTTACCACAGTCTGATTCTGAGTCCAAGTCTGACTAACACTCAACCCTAACTCATCTGAACCCAAAACTATGATTATCTCCAATCACGATCGACAGCGTGCGCAAACAGTCAACCTATCAATGAGTCTAATCTAATATATATGTATATATATATGTAATCCAAACTTGACTCAATATTTTCCTATCTTCGGCTTCAAAGTTATAGAACCGCTATATCTCGTACATTTCGCTTAGTTTTACATAACTATAAAGCGTTATATTATATTTCATCTAGGTTCGATCTTAACTTTCAGTGAATCACATTTTGCTCTTTGTCTGATTTATATATTCAAATGCCTCCAATTCATCAGTTTGCAACTGATAAGCTTATGTCAAAGATCGCAGATCATTTCATTCTCAAAGCTGTCGATCAATATATATTTATATATATATATTACAGATTATTATAGTTTTTAAAATTATGAAAAATTTAAAAAATGTTTAATCTTATCATTTTAACTACACAAATTATAATCTAAAATCAGTATTTATAATATATCCTACTATTTATTTTTCTCAACAATTTTCATTTACAATTCCTTCTTGAAAATGATGTACGAGTATTTTTGTATAAAAATAAAAATTAAAAAAATTATTAGACACGCTAGTGTATCTGAAAAATGTCCTAGTAAAGTTAGAAGACTCTGAATGCCGTCACGGAAAATAAATAAAGTTAAAATATAAGCTTCAAAAAGCTCATTATAAGCTCTCGAAGTCAGTGTGAAGCATTCCATGATTTCAGCTCTTTACAACACTACTAGAATTTATGCAATGCCAAAAAAAAAAATGTTCTTGAAATTCGAATTTCATTTGCTGAAATAGAACTATTTAATAATGGATGTTTTTGTACTTGTTACGGGTAAAAAAGATCAACTGATTTCGTTAGAGCAACGAATTTGAAAGAGTTAAAAAAACACAATACTAATTTCCAGAACGAAACCCAATTTCTGGAGCCGCAAAAAGATCGTTACTTTTTGGCATTGCCTGGAAATTTCCGCAACATAAATATATTTGGTGGTGTTTTCGTTTTCGTTGTTGTTGTTGTTGTTGTTTAGGTTGTTGTTGTTGTTGTTGTTCGCAAAGCGAACGGCCCCCAAAGTGAGAAGGCATGGCCCCAAAAAGCCGCAGCCAGCATAGCTGGCGAGCCCAAAAGGATCATTTGGCGATCGTTTCATTTACAGCACGATCTTGGCGAATTCCAGGTAAGACTGGAACTGCCTCTGCCTCTGCCTTTGCCTCTGCCTTGGCGATCTCAGGCGCCTAATGGATAGTTCTTCTTGGAAAAGAAAGCGGCCTGCCTTTAAGGAACGTGGCCCCAGCCCATGGTCACTCACACAAGGGGGCACAGGTGCGGATCGGGGGGGCGCTTGCTTTGGCCTGAGACGGAGACAGAGACAGAAGCAGAGACAGAGAGGCAGACATTGGGCCGCCGATGCTGTAGGCGCATAAAAATGCGCATACATACATGCATGTATGTATGTGTGTGTGTGTGTGTGAAGGCAAAACTTTTATTAACTTTTCCAAGAATTGGAATTTCTTGGATCCTGTGTGCCTGTGCCTGTGCCTGTTTTGCTGTTTCGCTTCGCTTCGACTGACTTTTAAATGCGCGGCTGCTGCTCATGCGAAGCTTCAGCTTCAGCTTCAGCGTCTCCTCTACATGCAGGTACCCACGACACACACACACACACACACACACACAAACAAGCACACTCAGTGGCGTCGGCTGCATTTTGTTTAGGGGCAAGCCAGACTCACAATATAAATCACTGCCTCAATTCAAAAAGTACATAATCAGCAACAAAATCAGTGTGTGTTGCTAGCTTTAATGCTTAAACTAGCCAACCCCTAACCCGCCCCACCCCCCTTTGCCTACGCCACTGCACACACACAAACACATTATCGAGTGAGCTTCAGGTGTTGTTGGGTTTTCGATCTGGCATCTCTTTGCTAGTTAGCAAACGTCGCTGTCGCTGCCGCTGCCGCGGTCGCAGTCGCAGTCGGCGTTGACGTCGCAGACGCAGTCCCAGCATTCTTTAGCTGGCAACTGACCTGATGTTAGTGCGCTGCATGCGAGGTGTAAAGAATGGGCGGGGGGCGGGGGGCGGTGTGGGGGAGCATGGCGTTGCCACCGTTGCGTCCAACGCCGTCGTCAATTTGAGTCAATTTCTGTTTTGGTGCCGCCGCAGCGAAATGAATCGAACGAAACTGAACGAAACGAAACGCGCATAAATAACGTAAAACAAAAGCAACAACAACAACAACTGTCGTTTTAGAAGCTGGCTACCCGGGAACGGGGCCCTCCAACGCCAACACATACATATGCACTTGGCTACACACACACACGCACACGCACACATATTGAGCCAGACCCGTGGTCGCCTACGTGCAGGCGAACGGGTGAACTGCAATGGCGCTGCTGCTGCGGCTGCTGCTGCTGCTGCTGCTGCCGGCACAGCGGGTAGGCAACGGCAGTGGAATGGGGCGAGCAAAAGGAGGGCCGACAACGACTGGCGCACTGGCAGACACACTGGCAGCCTACAATTGTTGTTGCTGCTGCTAAAGCGCCACACACTGTGCTTGTGTGCTGTATGTGTGTGTGTGTGTGGTGTGAATTGTAAATTACGCTCTTGCTTGTGCTCGCTCTCTTGCTCTCGCTCTCGCTCTTGCTCTTGCTCTCGCTGCTGCTGTGCTTGTGTGTGTGTGTGTGTGTGAGGCGCATGTATTTTTAGTACAAGATTGTTGTTTAAACAAACAGGTTTTTTTACACCGCAGCAAATAACTCGTCTGTCTGCCCCCGGCTGCCGTCGCCTGCTGCCCGCAGCGCCACACTGTACATATGTATGTGTGTGTGTGTGTGTGTGTGTGTGTGTGTATGCCGGTTCTGTTGCTGCTGCTGCTGCTGCTGCCGCCTCCGCCTGCAACGCTGCGCGCTGTTGTCGATTTTCAATTGGGGATACATTGGCAGACAGTGCGGCAGCCAGTTGCTCAGCGCTTAACTAATTTTCCATAGCAGCCCTGGCGCCAACAACAACAACAGCAACACACACACACACACACACACAGAGAGAAAGAGAGAGAGAGAAAACCAGTCGGTCGCGTATCGCACATGGCGCACATGCAACCCTGGCAATGTCCATGCCCTGACCGATCTACAACAGGTTGTGGGGCCGTATGCGCCGCACAGGAAACTGTGAGCTAACCCCCCCCCTCCCCATCCCTTTGCCGCTACTCCACCTCCTCCTGCTTGCGCAATTTGCTGCCTGCCCCACGCCACAATAGTTTTGTACACACACACACACACACATGCATTCTGGCTTGCTTGTGTATGCATGTATGTACATACATATGTATGTATGCATGCACAGTGGGCGCTGACATATTAAAACTTACATGTATTGAATGGCTTCAAATGTCAAATCATTTTGTGCACGACATTTTTGGTTTTCATTTGATGTCTTTATTATAGAGAAGCTTTTCATCTACTGTTCAACTCAATGTTTTATTTTATGAAAAAAAATGCAAACATTAAGTACATTTTCTCTAAGCTCTTTTATGTAGCAAAATGAATTTTCCATTAGTCAGATTCGTTACTATAATTATACTGAGTATAATTTGCTCTTACTTGTATTGTACTAGTAAATATAACTATATTTATAACATTTTATTATTGTTTTTCAAACTTGTGTGCAATTTTTGTACAATAACATTTGATCAATAGTTCTTAAAAGCTTCCGTTGAACAATTCTTAAAATTTTTTTAGATTGTTTTTTTGTTTTTCGTTTAGATAGAAAATACATTTTGCTTACTTTTATTCGTATACACATTTTAGTAAAGTAAACAAATATTTGCGAAAAATATATTGATTAGTGGAATCACCTGTGGAACCCAAGACAATTCTATTAGCGAGCGACCACTGTAGTTTGTGTGAGTGTGTATGTGGTTATTTTTTTGGGTCCCCTGATGATGCTATGCGCATTTCGCGTTAAAATAAGCGAACACCTCTGGTGTGAAATTCCGTTGTAAATACAAGCAGCAATTTAGGGTGTAGGGGGAGTGGGGGGGGACGGGGTGGCAGCTGTGTTTGCGGGTAGCGGGGTGCTCACGTAATCTCAGCAGCGCTCAGCTCATGATAGTAATTGAATCGTGCGCTGCCGCAGAAAAGCTGCGCGCGCTGAGCTTTTAAGCTAGGCAGGCAGGCAGGCAGGCAGGATGATCGCCAAATGGACAAGGTGCAGCGAGAGTGTGAGCTTTGCAATGAGCATCAGCTTTTGCCACGTTCAAAGTGACGCTGAGGTGGCGGCGGTGGCAGCGAGCTTTTGAATGGCTGATACTATCGGCGCCGCAACGTCTGCGCTGGCGGCGACGTCGGCGAGCCTACAGTGGCGATTCGGCAAGGTGTACCTCAAGCTAATGTTATTTCATTTATTTTCGTATTCACACGTTTCGTATCGGCGGCTATGGTGTGGGGCAGCACACACAAACATACATACGTATGGGCAAGAAGGGGCGGGGGGAGGGCGGTCAGAGCAAGTGACAAACGAGTGGGACAGTCAGGCAACAGCAACAGCAACAACAGCAACAACTACGAACGTGGGCAGCGACAACGAACAAGCGCCAAAAGTAGTCGCCGACTGTATGCGTGTGGGTGTTGGTGTGCGTGTGCGTGTGTGTGTGTGTGTGAGTGTGCGAATGAACACCGCATGAATTCGACTCTTGGCGCTGCGCTCGCCAAGCATTCATTCGACAGTTCATTTATCGTCGTCGCTCTGTCTGTGCTCGCTCGTGCTTGTGTGCATTGCTTTTGTGTTGCTGTGTGGGTCGTTCGTTCATTCATTCGCTCTCCATACTCACACACACACGAAGATACAGGTACTGCTGGCTCATGCATACATACATACATAGAGAGCTGGTGCTGGTGCTCATGCTCAGAGCGCTCGCTCACAGCATAGCGTGCTGAGCGCTGCGCTGGCCGTGAAGTGCGGCAACAGCGCACTCGATCGGCACAGACAGAATGTCGCCAGTTCATGCTACGCTGCCAGACATACTGTCGTCGTTGTTGTCGCCGCTGCTGCTGCCTCAGTCGCTGCTGCTGCCTCAGTCGCTGCCGTTGCCGCTTCTCTCTCTCTGTCGCTCTGCCGTCGTCAAATCACATTTCACACGCTGCACCCCACCCCCGCGGACATCGCCCTAACCGATTGCGATCGCTGCCTCGGCCGCTGCCGCAGCTGACCTGCCGCCTGCCCCGCCTCTGCCTCTGCCTCTGCCACTGCCTCTGCCTGGACTGCACTTTTTAAATGAATTCTTTTTCCTTGCTGTTAGGTTTTTTTTTTATTATTTTATTTTATTTTATTTTTATTTTTTTGCAGCAGCAGCAGCAGCCGGCTTTGCGCTTGCTAGCTCCAAAATGCCCCAGCCGACAATGGGGTATATGCACAAAATACATACATACATACATATACATACATACATATGTATGTATGTATGTATATGCTAGCAGTATATAACATTTGTGTGTGTTTGTTGTAACTTTGGCAACTGATCATAAACGTTATAAACAAGTATACTACATATATGAAATGCCATATACACATGTATATATAATATACACACACACATATGTACATATAATACATACATACATACATACATACATAGAATATACACTTATAGTAGAAGCAGTATAACTCTCGTTTAAATCTACACTACGTCAACAATCTTACTTTCAAATGTTAAATGTTCATTGGGTTTCTGTACAAATCAAAAGTTTGTCTTCAAATATGTGTTTTTTATGTATTTCAATATATTTTTTTTAATGCTAAAATTTTTGTACAGTTTTCCTTTTAAGTTGATTCAAGCTGAAAATTCGATAATTACTTAAAACATTTTATTTGAAAAATCAAAATATGTTTGCAGCTTTATTTTTTTTTACAATTGGAAACTGAAAAGCTTCAATTCTTGACATTTTCTATTCAAGTTTGAAGAACTGTTTCCAATGCGGCAATAATACTATTATAATTATAGAATCACACATTTGATTCGAAAGATCAACATTTTATTTACAAACAGTTTTCTGTAAGGCATTTAAATATATTTTTTTTAAGTTTAAAATTGAAGACTAAAAAGTTTTTATTTTGGAATTTTTCTATTTTAGAATATTTAAGCTAAAAGTGCAGTTTTTCTATAAAAACATTTTCAGTTGCTCAAATTCTTCTATTTAAGTTTAATAAACTGTTTTTCGACACAAAAAAAATCATATTCTAAAAAAAAATGCTATTTCAAATGCAATTCTATAGCTCAATTTCAAGGGATTGTTTTTTTTTTTAAAGTATATTGCCAAAGAAAACTAAATTTACATTTGTTAATATATACTATATACATTACTAATAATATACTAAAATATAAAATTGTAATTATAGATGGAAATATTAAATTAATTGCTGCTTGTCAAAAAATTAGATTTGCAAATAAAAGACGTTGGAAAGTTTTGAATTCAACTGGTAAGCAATGCTTATTTCACAAAGTTCGCACATTTGAGCGATCACTGTATGCATATATATATATATATACATATATAAAGCCTCTATTAGATGTGATCTTTCAGTTTTGTAACATTTCAATCGGAATGTTAAGTTTCCCAAATGGAATATACTATATAAGCTTCTACTTTTCATTAGAATGAACTGATAACCCCAAGTTTGCCCAGTGAAATGTGACCTTTTGCTTCTGTTATGTACACAAATATATACATACTGCATTTTGTAGATTATATAAATGCATTCCATTGATTAAATCTTCTCAACATTCAGCACATTGATCTTCTTAAAGTTTCAGCTTAATGATTCGAATTGAATTATTAAATACTATATTCTATAGTTTCGGGGAGATCGAATACCCCGATACCATTGTGAGAACAGCTGAAACGGAACCTTTTAAGTAGTGTTTAGATAAGGGCGTTAGTGGGTGTGGGCGTGGCTTGACCTTTGAGAAGGCTTAACAGTAATCTACCTTCCAAGTTAAATGACTCTAGCTTACAAATTGTGGGAAATAACCAAGTGTTATCGATTCCGGGAATATCGATTTTCGTGATTATGGGGGCAAGAGTGGGCGTGGTCAGGAACTTAAGTATGCAATAGGTGGGCGAGGTTACATGTAACATTTATTCCAAATATTATGACTTTAGCTCTAGAACATTGGTAGATTTACGCATTTTCAATTATGTATGTAGGGGGAGCTGGTGGGCGTTCCAGTGGGCGTGGCAAGAAAACCCAAGATCCAATTTCTTGGGCAGATCATCAGCCATATACCTACCAAATTTGATTGACTCTAGCTGTAAAGTTGTGAGAAAAATTCCCGTTTTATCGATTTGAGATTTGAGGTGTTTCGACATGTTATCGATTGGCCAGGCCCCTAATGGGCGTGGCCCAAAACTCCAAACACTTTGTCTGAAGGTGTTAGCAACAAGTTTTAAGAACGTATATAATTCTATTAAATATTGATGATATATTATAAATTTAAGCTTTGTATTTGCATATATAAAAGTATTATCCATTTGCGAATGTACATAGTATGCATATAGTTTGATTCTAAGATTTTTCAACTATATGCAGCTTTTGTTATAGTTCAGTTTCTTTTTTTGTTGTTATTTCTGAAGTTATTCTGCTAAAATACAATTTTCAAAGGCTTTGCCAATATAATATAATATTGCATTTATAGTTCCGGTCTACACTTTTGCTATATGTACATATATTTCTGAGCAATCCCTCGACTTTTCCAATATAACTTTTTACTGCTTTTGTCTCTCAATGTATTTTTGGGCTCTTTTACATATTTTTTTCATTTTTATGGCCGCAAACATCCGCAATGGCTGCAATTCAGTCCAGTCAACAAAAGTGCTCTATATATATATATATATATACTGATATACATATATATATATATTACGCCCCCAAGTCGGCACTTCCATTACACATTTTCAGCGCATGGCGTTGTAACTAAGAATTTGGGGCTACTTCGATGTGGTCAGCAATAAATTGTTAAAGAAGCGGAGACAAAAATTGCCGAAAAATCTTTTATTCTAGTTTGTAATCAATTTTTGTATAAGTACGCTAAGCCCATTAAAAAAAGGGTATATTGAACTTGTGTAAAGCTATGTAACAGGCATAAGGAAGCATATCTGACCCCATTAAGTATATACATACATATATATTATTGATCAGCATCAACAGTCGGGTCGATCTAGCTATGTCCGTCCGTCTGTCTGTCTGTCCGTCTGTATAAACTCAGAGTCCATAAAAGCTAGAGACTTTATATTTGGTATATAAGTTCTCGCATTCTCTGGTCAGATCAATTTTGTATCATTCTATCGATAACTCGTCCCGTTCGAAAGTTATCGATACATCTATATTTCATACCAGCGTTTTTTGGCCATAACTTGCAAAGTTATTTGAGCTAGAGGCATCGAATTTGGTATATAAAATCTCTTAAATATTTCACTTATTGGATATAATAATATTGACTATAAATATTGACAATAACTCCAAAGTTGGTAAATATCCTGTTTTTAGGGTGCCTTGCAATTTGGTTTATTCACACTTTTCCAATTTTATGCTCAAAATATTTAATAAAGATCGGACTTAACTTTCCATAGTGTCAATAAACATAGAAGTTGCTTAGTAAAGAATCAAGTGAACTGCTTGAACTGCTTGCACTTCTTGCCTTATGTGTGTGTTTGTATGTATGTACACAGATAAGTAACTATGTATGCATTTTAGGACTGGTTAGAGGGTATCTCCTAGTCGGGCACTCCCGACTAGAGCACTTTTACGTTTTCTGCTCGAATCAGCTTTATGTGGGTGGCCAAAATAATCCAAAATCTGGACATTGCTCAAGCTGCGTTCTATTCTACTTAATTGTTATTATTATTTCTACTTTTTTCACATACAATTTTCTTGAGTTGACTTTCTTTTTCGTTCTGCAGCGTCGGCCAGAATGCAATTTAGCTTACATTGAATCGGAAAACATAAAGACATATATATATATGTATATAAATATATATATATATATAAGATTTAAGTTACACTATAAGCGCTGTAAGCAGTCAAGGTAAGGTTAATCACCTGTTAGAAAGTATTGGAAATATATTCAGAATTTATACAACTTGTTAGCTTTTTATAGTCTTTTCGAAGAAAATAGTATATTAAGTTTGTGCTGAAGTTTGTGACGCATGGAAGGAAGCGTCGGAGACCCCCAAAAGTTACTGCCAGTATGTTTAGAATGACAAAACGAATTGATCATGTCCGTCTGTCTGTCTGTCTGTATGTCTGCAAACTAGTCCCTCAGTTTTTGAGCTATCGTGATAAAACTTTGCACAGAGACTTATTATTCAAAGGGACAGCACATTGGTCGGAGCCGGCCGGATCGGATCACTATATCTTATAGCTCCCATACAACTGGAAGTCGGTTTTGGCCATAAATCAAATGTTTTCAAAGCTATCGCGTTGAAACTTTGCACTGATACTAATTATTCAAAGAGACATCACATTGGTCGGATTTGTCCGGAACGGACCACTATATCTTATGGCTGCCATACAACTGGCAATGATTTAAATATTCTTCGAACAAAAAAAAATAATATGAAATTTCAGTGGTGCAGTTGGCAGTGTGAAAATTGTCTAAAGGTTCGAAAGAGTATAAAATCTTCGGCACGCCGAAGATAATCGTTCCCCACTTGTTTTTATTTTGAATTAGTTATTTTGAAAATTTCCCTTCTGAAGCTTTACCATCGCCTGTATGAGAATTAACTTAATAAATAAATACTAAATACAGAAATATAGACAATGATGAAATAAAGGAGTTTATCTAAAGAATAATTGATTGGGAATATAGCATTTATATTAATATTTGTTTGTTAAATTTAGCAAATATGAATTGATGGAATTTATTGAAGGTTTTGTCATTGCAAGAATATTCGAAAATTTATTGTTAGGATTAAGTATTTTTTTATATTACAATTTATTTGGCATTTTTTCTCAATGACTACAAATTTGTATTTGTAAGTAAAAGAACGTTTTATTAACCAAACTTATAATTTTTCTAATATTCTTATTTATTTTGATCAGTAACTACAAATAAATATTTTGTTTTATTTATAATTTATGTTAAAATTGTAGATTAAATAAAACTTTTTAAAATATAGCTTCATTACAGAAACTTTTTTATTTAAAATATAGAAAAATATAAACAATATATATACAAAAAAAGCTTCAAAAAAAACACACCAAAATGGAAATATTAATAATTATAATTGTAAGAAAGAAAACATAAAAAAAAATAGAAATCATGGTGGATAATTGTTGATTGGAGCTATAAATAATTTACGGTCCCTGTAAGATTTACTCTCTCTGTCTCTCTCTCTCTCTCTCTCTCTATGAAGTACCTCACAATTATTAGCGCCTCTTATCAAGCATACGGTGAGAGGGTGCTGGTATCTTTGGCCTGGTAGCGCTAACCTGAAGTTCTTTTGAAGTGGTTGTGGTTGAACCTGTCCCCGAATAGGCCAGACAATTGCCACAACATGTGTTGGCACATGGCCAGCTTTAAAATGGGGCTTTCCCGCACAGCCAATAACACATGTGGCTGGCAAGCGATCCCGATCCCGAAACCATCACCGAATCCGCATTGTGCCTCTTTAACTTTGGCTTAGGTGCACAAGTAACCGGCATAGACCTGGGCTCGAGCCCCGAATCCGTGTCCAAGTCCGAGTCAGTTCAATAACACTACACCCACACACACACACACAGAGATATAGAGTGTTGGTGAGTACGGCACCATCCGGCGGCATTTGTTTTGGATTTCCCGTCGGATTAAGCAACTTAGTGCACAATCCGTCGAACCGTTTTGTTTCCTTCAGTTCCGCACGCCGAGAGGCGAGTGAGAAGGTACGAAACTTTTGGTCAGGCTGGCTGGCTGGCTGGCAGGCAGGCAGGCCCTAAGAGCAGTGCCTGCCTGAGTGCCGTACCGCTAATTGTAATCGTGGGAAAAACCAATCAGACGCAACAACTCGCGTCCTTTTTATTAGGGGTCAATATTAGCGTAATCCACTTTTCAGGCCGTAAAGAACTTGCCTCGTATTTACAAGTACAATCCATCATAAACTTCTACTCTACCTCGACCATAACTCACAGTTCCATGTTTACCTGCAGCTCGCTCCTTTTCTTTTCCCTTCTTTTCACTTGCATTCTAATTAATGTGATCACTCGATTCAATTCAATTCAATTCGATTCGATTCGTTTCGCTTCGAGTGCACATTGTGAGGTCCGAGTTCGAATCCGAGTTGGAATCTTGCATACCAAAAACACAACCATCGAAAGGCATTCATTTATCATATTACATACACACATATGTATATCATTTTCTAGAGGTCCTTTCAGCCTTGGTACGTGCTGCTGAAAAGAAAAGATCACTAGAACTCAGCGCAAAAATTACATTTTTGGAATTTGGCCGACTGAATTTAGTAAATACAGTTATAAGACAGATCAAGCGATAATTAACTATTTATAGGAAAAAAATTTTTCAAATGTTATGTAAAGTTAGAAATTTTATACTAGGAAATTAAACAATCTGGAGGTATTAAAATTAAAATATTGGGGAAATATACCGAATGTATTTGAAGTTGTTATATTTTAAAAAAATAATTTCATATATATATATGTATATATTATATATAAATTTTGTTTTAATGTCAAAGACAAATTGGAATTTTGAAAGTATATTGCAAAATTAAAAAGTATATTATAAGAAAGTAAATTATGTGGAGGTATTATTGTCAAAATATAAAAATGTTGCAAAATACCAACTATTTTTAAATTGTTTTTTTAAGCAATTATTGTCTCCTTATTATTTAATGTCAACAAATTAAAATAATTAAAATTTTAAATGGCAGAAAAATGAAGTTTACAAAAGTATTGTATTATTAAAAAGTATATATTAAGAAAGTAAATACATAAAAATTACATAAAGTTACGAAAAGCAAATATTGTAAAATTAAGAAGAATATATTATAAAAGCTATTTTGGAAAAACCCAAGTATATTCAAAATTGTTCTCTTTTAAAGTGATCATTACTTATTTGTGTTATTATTTATGTTCTTTATTTAATGTAAACACATGAAAATTTATTAAAATTGTAAAAATTAATTGGTAATTAAATTAAAATGTACATATATATTAAGAAAGAAAATTAACTGGGAGTATAAAATTGGAATAAATTTCGCACATCTCAAATGTATTTAAAGATGACATGAAAATGAATAAAAATTATAAAA
The DNA here is from genome assembly GCA_035042425.1 of Drosophila flavopinicola. NCBI lineage: Eukaryota > Metazoa > Arthropoda > Insecta > Diptera > Drosophilidae > Drosophila > Drosophila flavopinicola. Next base: position 207,085 of record JAWNLL010000429.1, read on the forward strand.
ATCAAAACAATTCAATTTTTAAAATTTATTTAAAGTATACATTAAGAAAGTATATTATCTAATAACCATAAGTTAACCCAAATGTATTTAAAACTGTTTTATTTTAAAGCAATCATTACTTTTTTTCAATCTTATGTCAAGACATAAATTATAAAAAGCAGTAAAATTACAATTATAAAAATATATTGAAATTTTTTTTAAAAATTTGAAAAATTTAAATTTATTAAAAATTGTTATCTTATATTTATGGCTCATAGCTATATCCTATACTATACAATAATATTTGTTATATATATAAGCATTTTAAGTATCAATAAATAATCCAATCTTTAATCAATCTCTAAAATATAATACAAAGTACAAATAGCAAAAAGTAGATCAAAGTTCATTTTAAGGTCTGATCTCGCAATATCAATTGATTGCATTTATATATGAACGGCTTTTATAATGACTATTGCATTATTGAATGTATATTAATTGAATTGAAATCAATTGGAATTTAGCACAAAACTCAAAAAGTCTCTCAATCCAAAGATTTTTTTAGAAATTTCTTATACTAAATGCGATAATTGCATTGACTACATTTTTTTATGCCGCCAGCTGAAATATTTTATTTTATTCTGATAAAATATAAATAAGGATAACAAAAATAAACGTATTTTATTATTAGTTTATATAAGATGATCTTTGCAATTGAATTTGATCCTGATTGAATGAGAAACAAAAAGCGGGTTTTCTTTATTTTCAAAAATTCAGTCTTAGTGCCTTCTAAAAGGTGTATAAAATATTGAAGGTTTACAAATTGCGTTCAAATTTCTTCTGTCAATCTATAAATGCCCAGAAAGAGGTATTAAATTAAAAACAATATTTTTTGGGAATTTCAACGAATTTTATTTATTGATATTTTTCCAGTGGTCACAAATGAATAATATTAATAGTTTTAGTTTTCTTTATATCAAAATAGTGGTATTTTTCAGGGATATACAGCTTAGTTTTCTCAAAGATATTTCTTTGAAAAAGTACAACAAATAACCAACTTATTCAATATGTAAAAAGTTAAGTGGAAATATTGATTCCAAATATTCGGATTAAATCTGGAAATTAAATCTTTTTAAAATCTTAAATTAAAATATATTCATTTTAAATGTTAATAGACTTGTGTTAGTGTTAGTAAATAATTTGAACATATTTGATTGAGTATTTTAGTTAATTATATTCTAAAAATGATTATTATTCATATAAATTTCGTCTGTCAATATAAAATAATAAATAAACTATTGCCCATTCAACATAAAAACCTCTCGAATTTGAAATCCCAAGTCCAGTGGCACGTTTCGTCCCTTGTCAGGGAAAGGTAAAACCCAAATCCAAATGCAAACCCAAACCCAAACCCAAGCTCAAAACCAAAGAGAAGGCGCATATGATTGATGGATCCATATCCGGTAGTGGCAAATGCAAAGAATCCGAGCCAAGTGAGTACGTGGGTAAATCGTATCGTCGAGTGCATGAATGAATATCTATAGATGGCTAAATGGGGGGCAGACTGCATATCAATGGAAATGCCAAGCAAATTTGGTAATTCATTTGCCGACAGGTGTCCATAATTCAGCTGGTGGTTTTTATACGTAAAATCAGTAGCCCCCCATTAGGTACACCTGCCATGTTCCAACCCGCCTGGAGACGCGTGCGGCATATGGAAACAAATGTGAGGACAGTTCTCTTTTGGGTTGCCGAATATCCAATACCCTTGCAATGTGCCAAGGTTTCAATTGGGTTTTTAGCCAAGCTATGAAGCGTGCCCGATTGGGACATACCCAAAGCCCAATCCTTAAATTCATACATCGTTCATAGTTCCAAAAAAGTCAAAGCTTTTATTTTTCAGATTATACATCACAAATTTGGTGCCTCTTGCTCTAATAACTATGAAGCCATGGCCAAAAAACGCTGGCATGAAATATAAATGTATCGATAACTTTTGAACGGAACGAGTTATCGATGGAATGATACAAACTTCATCTGACCAGAGAATACGAGAACTTATATATCAAATATGAAGTATCTAGCTCTTATGGTCTCTGAGCTTTTACAGACAGACAGACGGACATGGCTACATCGATGATGAATATATATGCTTAATGGGGTTAGATATGCTTCCTTTTGCCTCGTACATCGTTATACCCTTTTTGCCCATTTTTGATGCCTGTAAAAATATATACTAGTCTAATTTTGATCAACTTTTTCCAAATCTAGGGTTTTGGTTTCAAGATATCTCTTTATAGCAACACCTATTTTAGACAAATTCTTATATTGACAATTAATTTTTCCTATTTGTAAATTGTTATTGATATTTAGCTTTAATATCATCTTAAGACAACATTAAAGTTTTTTCTAGGCGATAACAAATAGAGAACATTTGATCAATAAGGAGTGAAAAAAATCACATTCTTTCTTTACGATATTTGTATGGTAAAAAATATTTATTTTATTTACTAAAATACAGATTGCTAACATATCATATGGAAACTATTTTAGAGATTAATATTAAATGTTTTTAATTTTGTATTTATTTATAAATTTGTTACATCGTTTCAAAAGTTTTTGCAATAGTACAATTTCTGTTTTATAACTTATATATCAAATTTGTTAATATTTGTATACTCTAAGTTTAACTAAACAGTGGTAAAATTTGAGGCAATAAATAGTAATGTTCGAATTTTATAGATTTTTCGATAATATTTAGCAGCAAAAACGCTAAAACTCAATTTAATATATAAACAAGTGGGAAAAGATTATTTCATACTCTTTTCGAACCTTTAGACGATTTTCACTCTGCCAACTGCAGCACTTTCATATCCTGTAAAAATGCATTTTATTGCATGGCATTTATTTTTTTCGTTCTAAGAATTCATATCATATCATATGAATTTAAATTTTTCTTTTGAAAGATATAGTGGTCCGATCCGGCCAGCTCCAACCCATGTGCTGTCATTTTGAATAATAAGTATCTCTGCAAAGTTTCATCGCGATAGCTTTGAAAACATGGGATTTATGGCAACAACCGACTTCCAGTTGTATGGCAGCTATAAGATATAGTGGTCCGATCCGGCCGGTTCCGACCAATGTGCTGTCCCTTTGAATAACAAGTCTCTGTGCAAAGTTTTATCACGATAACTCAACAACTGAGGGACTAGTTTGCATACATACAGACAGACAGACAGACAGACGGACATGGCTAGATCAATTTGTTTTGTCATTTTCTTCTTACAATAAATATACGTATTTACCAATTTGTGACGCATAAGAAAATGCATAATACGCAATGTAAGTAGTGTATACAAAATGTGTGAATATCAAACATTGTGTAGATCGTATTGTAATGCATCGTATCGTATTGTATCGTAAACGTTACGTTTCGTAACGTAACGTATTTTATCGTATGTGATCGCAAACGGTAGCCAGTAGACGCAGCTGTCCATAAATCGCTCAGACAGACAGACAGAGAGAGAGAGAGAGATAGAGAAGGAGAGAGATTGAGTGGGAGGGGAAGAGTCGGTGGCAACGCTCCCGAAATACTAATTAGCGGCATGCAGCATAAATTTGAAGTGTCGAGTGCGCCACCAATGTCCCAATATGTCCCATGTCCACTGCCATAAATCAGACATTCAAGCATTCAGACGTTGGGTTCCGTTCATTGGCGTTATATCGCATCCATATCGGCGACCAGCGATGGCCAAAGAAGTGCCAGAGATTAGCTTATCGATAAGCATCTGACATTTGATGCCTTCCCTTGCATACCAAACACACACACACACACACACACACAAAGCGTTCCCAAATGGCAACGGACTCTCAATTAGCGGTTCGTCTATGATTTAGTCGTATTTGACAGGCCCCAGTCACTATATATATACACACATATAGATCTTTTCAGTGATAACTCGCTTTCTTTAGCTACGAAATTCAAATTGTGCCCTTTAGCGGTAGCATAGAGACACCTTTTCTGAATGTTCACAACAAATCAATAAATTTGATATCCAAATCCATTTAGATATCCAAATTATATTCGAATCTTTCTCTGTTGTTTCGAATTAGTTTTATACGATGAATGTCTTAAAATGACTTGTTATTGCAAAAGTCGATCAAAACCGTTGTGAAACAAGTAAGACTAGACGATACCCTGTAGCCAGTCCTAGCATGCACACATAGATACATATTGGTGTACATACACGCTGCAAGCAGTGCAAGCAGTTGAGCATTTAAGACAGCTTCTTCACTGAGGCCCAATTTGCATCTTCAATAACTTCTATCTATGTTTTTTGTGGGATCTTTGTGAAATTAGTTGGGCTCAAAACAAAAAACAGTGGGAGCAAAAAGGAGTGTTTTTTACTGTTAGGTATATGGTGGGCGGTATCCTAAAATTGAAATAAGAAACAAAGAAACGCTGGAATGAAATCTAAATTTATCGATAGCGCTTGAATATATAAGTAAGGATAAGTTATCGATAAAATTAGGCTAACTTGATCTGACCAGTGACTACGAGAACTTATATTCCAAATATGAAGTTACTGCCAATATACTTAGAATGACAAAACAAATTGATCTAGTCATGTCCGTCTGTCTGTCTGTCTGTATGTATGCAAACTAGTCCCTCAGTTTTTGAGCTATCGCGATGCAACTTTGTACAGATACTTATTATACGGGACAGCACATTGTTTGGAACCGGCCGGATCGGCGCACTATATCTTATAGCTGCCATACAACTGGAAGTCGGATTTGGCCATATATGCGATCTTTTGAAAGCTATCGCCTTAAATTTCCTTGTACACTTGAACATCCCTATAACTCATGAATGTTTAAAATTTCAAGTGGTTTCAGTTATAATTAGCAAAGATATGCGTCATTAAATATTTCGCTGGTGCAGTTGGCTGAGTGAAAATTTAATAAAGGTTCGAAAATAGTATAAAATCTTCGGCACGCCGAATATAATCCTTTCCCACTTGTTATTTACTGGCTTAGTATTTAAAATAGATTTTATTCCCAACAACATATCTTTATCAATATTTCAAAGAATTTAGTCCAATTAGCCATTTGTATTTTATTTAATAATTAATAGCAGTTTAAAGTCTCAAAGAAAATCCAATTTTCGAGCTTTTCCAAAACTAAACTTGATTACTTTTTCAGCCTGGCAATGTGGTTTAATTAATTACAAATATGAATGTGAGTTTTGTATATAACTTTTAGTTGCTTTCAAGTGTAAAAAAGTGATACATTTAAAATCAAAGCTTAACATTATTGGTTTTGAATATCAACAAATTGGAAAATACTTGTAATATGCTTTTGAGCAATATATGTATGTAAATGTATGTATGTACATGCAACATGGAAATATGTATATGCAAACATGGAAATATAATCGCATATATATATAATATATATAATATATAATAATATAATACATAATAGTATAATATATAATATAAGGATATATTCTTGTAGGGACTAAAGTTCAACTCATTAATTAAATTCAAGAATCGAGTGGTGCTATTCATATGAACAAATGTGTATGTACACATAAACATACATACATATGTACATTATGTACATACATACATGCTTTATATGTACTGTAAGCATGTAGATCATAAAACAATGATCCTTTAAGGCCATACACATACATATGTATGTATATGTACATACGTATGTATATCAACAAAATATTTCAAAAAATAAGTGTAGTATAGATGTATGTATGTACGTCTGTGTGTGTATGTACATATGTATGTACATATATTACGTATGCATAAATATGTATGTACATATGTATGTATGCCATGTTTGCACTTGGTCGGTGCTCTATGGATTGGAAGTGCATACAAATAGACTCGGACTTGGCCAAGCGGACAGACACACAGATTGACATTTGTATGTATGTATGAACATGTATGTACATACATACGTACGTAAATACATACATACATATGTGTACTAGCTTCGACTTGGAATATTTCGCTGCAGCTTTGGACATTTCATTCAAAGTAAATATTTACATGCGAGTGTGCGTGCGTGTGTGTGTGTGTGTGTGTGTGTGTGTGCATACGCTGCGCCTTTGCCTTTGGCTTGCCGGCCAAGCCGCAGTCGCTGCATCGTTTGTTTATGCATTGTATGTATGTATGTACGCGCATACATAAGCACATACATACAAATGCATGTATGTATGTATGTGTGTATATACATATGTACATATGTGGCGTCGTTGGGATACCTACAATGCACAGAGAGAATCCATATCAGCACCGCCGCCACACAACAAAAGCATTTATGCCCTGCCAAACGTATGAAAGTTCATGCACACACACGCACACACACACGCACATGCACAGAGTTGCCATATAAAGGCAAAGGCAAACGCAAACGTGCGGCGACGACGAGGCCCGAGCAGGCCAGACAGTCTGTCGCCAGAAAAATCGACACACAGCAACAACAACAACAGCAACAGCAGCAACAGCAACAACCAGCGCAAGCCGAAAAACGAGGGCATGCGCGGGGCAGGCCGAATGCTCGTTCGTGCGGGGGAGGGGTGTGCAGGGTGGCGGTAGGCGGGAGGCGGCTGGTTGTGTGTGCAGTGGACGAAGGCAATGGCGATGACGACGGCGTTGTTCAAGTCGTTCGCGTCGCTGTTGGCGTCGCAGCCGGCAGAGTGCGCAGCGCTGTATATCTGGTTGAGAAATCGTTTCAATGCGCAGAGCAGCGCGCAAAGCAGAAGCAAAAGCAAAGGCAAAGCGGAGGCCAAAGCCAAAGCCAAAGCAAAGCCAAAGCCAAAGCAAAACCGAAGCAGAATTCCATTTAGATTATATTCTTTACTAGTTGTTGTTGTTGTTGTTGGCGCTTTTGACGAGCTGGCAACGTGTTGTGCGGCAGCTCGGTAGGTGTTACAATACATAATGAACGTCATACACTCACACGCATGCAAGCGCGCGCACACACACACACACGCACACACATATGCAAGCGTGCTCAGAGACATGTGCATGTGTGCGGGACACTGCTGCCAATGCGGACGACAACAACAACAACGACAGCGACAGCAACAACTACAACGACTTGCATTGCCAGACCGTTCGGCGCGCACAGCCGTCACATAACGTCATCGCTTAGCATTGGGGGGCAGCAGCAGCAGCAGTAGCAGCAGTGGCGTGCTCTGTAGGGGGGCCTACACACAGTGTGTGCACACCAGCAGTATTGCATTACTTAAGACTTATGTATGTACATACATATGTACATACACTTTGTCTATTAATTGTTTTGACATGGAAAAAAAATCACATTTTTCTATTTATTTTGCAAAAAAAAGTACATTCTGTAAATATTTTAAATTTTCCAAATTTTTATAATGGTACACCAGCGTTCTTAGAGTTAGTCACAAAAAAAAAAATCAAGATCTGTTTAACTTAGACCATTTTAAAAATATAAAACCAAATTCATCCATTTATTTTGGTGTCTAGAAATTGTTTTGACATTTTGCTTAACTGATAAGTTTAAGACTAATATATTTGTTATATATATTTGTATATACACATATTCACACTCATATGTACATATGTACATATATTCTGACAGTCATTGCTCTGATTTATTTCATGATATTTAGTCTTAAAGTAAATGTATTGAAATCTAAAATATAAGCAAAAGTTAGTAAGATTTTCTTATAACTTTAAAAGAAATAAATTTACTGAAAAATTATCATAAATGTGAAATTAAAACACATGGGAAAGGATTATCTTTGGCGTGCCGAAGATTTTATACTCTTTTCGAACCTTTAGACAATTTTCGCTCTGCCAAGTGCAGCACTTTCATCAGCTGTACAAATTGATATCATATCAATTTAAATATTCTTTTGACATATTAAATTTATTTCCAGTTGTATGGCAGCTATAAGATATTGTGGTCCGATCGGGCCGGTTCCAATTAATGCGATGTATGTTTGAATAATAAGTATCTGTGCAAAGTTTCATCGCGATGGCTTTGAAAACATGGGATTTATGGCCAAAACCGACTTCGAGTTGTATGGCAGCTATAAGATATAGTGGTCCGATCCGGCTGGTTCCAAACAATGTGCTGTCCCGTTGAATAATAAGTGTCTGTGCAAAGTCTTATCGCTATAGCTCAAAAACTGAGGTACTAGTTTGCATACATACAGACAGACAGACAGACGAACATGGCTAGATCAATTTGTATTGTCATTCTAAGCATACTGGCAGTAACTTTTGGGGGTCTCCGACGCTTACTTATATGCGTTACAATCTTCAGCACAAACTGAATATACTATTTTCTTCGAAAAGAGTATACAAATATTATAAATGTGAAGTTAAAAAAATGTTGGTTTAATAAAATTATAATTTTTTTTATTTATTGTCGCCTATTGACAGTCGACACAAACGATTTTATATAATATTATTAAATATTCAAAGGTATATAAAACATGTACATAAAATTAAAAATATTAGATTAAAGATATAAAGTTAAAATTACGTTATGCTATTATGTTATAGCTTTAAATAAAATATTAAAAATTAGAAGATTAAAAAATTGTTTAGTTCATATTATATTTTTAAAATATTCCAAATTTGTAGATTTTCGGTTGAAAAACAAATCGGATGGTTAAAAAAGATAAGATTACGTTATAACTTTAACAACATATAAATATGTATGTAAATATAGACAACTAATCTAAATAGATTTAAGTTTTTAAAAAAATGATTGGCTAAAAAAGATTTTAATAAGAATTTTGTATGACTTTTAATCAAATATATTTAGAAGATTATAAATATAATAGAATTGAAAAAAAAACTTATTGCTTCAAAAAGATTTTAATTTGAATGTGTTATAACTTTAAATAAAATATATATTAACATATTATAAATGTGAATATTTAAAATAAAAAAAAAATTACAAAGATATTATAAAATAAAACTAAGAGTGGGGCAATCAAATAGAAATGCGTAAAGCAAAGTAAGGAGAGAGAGAGAGAGAGAATGGTAAAGAGAGAAAACAAAATTGTCAATTTCATTCAGCTACCAGAATCAAATAAATTAACTAAATATTAGCAAAGAAAAGCATTAACTTATTTGAAAAAACATTTTTTTATTATATTCGCATTCATTTGAACAGTATTTTTGTATTTCATTTGAATTATTTTTATAATTGAACAACAATGTTGAGTTTCATGCTTGAAGCTTTCGCTTTGGCCCCTTTTTGTTGCGCCCCTGGGCGAACTGGGCCTGCTTGTTTTTGGGTTGACGGCGACTCGAGTACGAATTTTATCGCCCACGATTTGTGTTGTGTTGTGTTGTTTGTTTGTTTGTTTGCTTGCTTGCTTTTGATACCCTACCCTAGCCTAACCAATACACAAACAACAACTGGCATTCGCACACACACACACACACACACACACGTATGTATGTATGTATGTACATATTTGTAATGCACATGGGCCACTTGAGTGCAGGAGCAGCAATTGCAGTGGCGCAGGGTGGGCAAATGAGGAGGGGGTAGGGGGTGAGGGGTGAGGGGTCGTGGGGCGTCCAAAGTTGTCGCCATTGCAATAGTTCACTTTCAAAATAGCTAACTAACAAACGTTCCAGATGCGTGTCTATTTCCTCACCCACAGTAACCAGCGTGCCCACCACCCTACCCCCATTATTTCCACTTGCCCCCCCACCCGCTTTGATGCACCACCCAGAGAGAAATCCCTGTGCCAATGCATTCTTACAAATGTCTATTGACATATTGTATGTACATACATTTAAATCATCTTGCATATATGTTTAGTATAATACATATATTTTTTTCATTTACATAAACAAAAGGCCAAGGCAAAATTAATCATCAATTGTGAAGGGCAAATCATAGTTTTTTCACTTTGACGTTGATAAGCAGAAAAGAACTTATCATTCAAAGCGAATGTCTAGAATCTCGAATCATGTGTAATATTTAAGTTTTTTTCTTAATATAAATTAGTTAACTTATCAGAGATAGAAATATCCTTGCCAATGGGCCACTGATATCATAAAAGGGCATAGATGAAACAACCGCTCTTAAATTTAGAAAAAAAAATTGCATTATATAAAATATTGTTTCTTCGTCAAATTAGCTACAAAACAATCTTGATTTAAGGTTTCTTATTCTAGAATAAATCAATCAAAGAATATATTATTGCCGCTTTGCTCATATCTGATACGATTTGTTCTTGACTCAAGAACATATTTCAGATATTATCGGTTTTTCTCTCTGTGTAGTCTGTTTATTCAAGAGGCTTCAATTGAGCAGTCTTAATTCGCTTCTTCTTCTTTGTTTTTTGGGTTAAGAAAGCGAAATTAACTTGATCAACATGTGGTATACGAGATCTCTAGCTTTAAGAGCAGAAGTATTGACGGAGTTAAATTGAAACTGAAGTGAATAAAATAAATTTCAATCAATTTTAAGACGAACGTTTAATATTTGAAAATTAGCTACATATTTGATAAGGAATGTTCATTTCAACTTTGATAGACATTTAATATTACACGATCTCGGTGATTGGGAGTAGATGTATGGAATCGTGACTAGGGAGGGCAGGGTATTCTTTTTTGTTCGAAAACATAGGAAAAGTTGATTTATTCAAACGGAAATCTAGGTTTAAGGGGGCTACGCCCATGATTATTACATCAAAATATATGATCTGTGAGTTGTGAGTTATCTGATGTGGAGTTAAAATCGTGAAAATATAAAAAAAAACCTAATTCGTATTTTACTATAAGTAATTAACTTATGAAAACGAGCATTATGTTAGTTCACTGAACTTTAGTTAGAGTCAACGAGACCCAGTCGATAGATATTTCGGGTGTTTCTGGTACTTTCCCGTTTAGTAAATTACATATGTATATCTCATCACTTCTAGTGAGTTATTTTACTGTATATATAATCAAGCAATCGTTGAGGGCTAAAAAGCGCCCAAGTTTTACAACAACTGACTGTGCGAATACCAAAACAAAAAAAAACAAGTGGAAGGATTATCTTCGACGTGCCGAAGATTTTATACTCTTTTCGAACCTTAAGCCAATTTCCACTCTGCCAACTGCAGCACTTTCATCAGCTGTAAAAATTGATATCATATGAATATAAATTTTCTATTGAAATATTAAAACATGGGATTAATGCCAAAAACCGACTTCGAGCTGTATGGCAGCTATAAAATATAGTGGTCCGATCCGGCTGGTTCCAAACAATGTGCTGTCCCGTTGAATAATAAGTGTCTGTGCAAAGTCTTATCGCTATAGCTCAAAAACTGAGGGACTAGTTTGCATACATACAGACAGACAGACGGACATGATCAATTCGTTTTGTCATTCTAAACATACTGGCAGTAACTTTTGGGGGTCTCCGACGCTTCCTTCTATGCGTTAAAAGCTTCAGCACAAACTTAATATACTATTTTCGTCGAAAAGAGTATAAATATATGTAATTCATATAGTTTTATTGCATTTCCTGCTTAAAGCAAAGCACTTGAAGAAGCCCCAAGGAAACCACAAAACGCTGCCAAAGCTGCGACTCAAATGCGGTTAACCCTTTCAGGATAGCGTATACGACGGAATCGACGGAAAACAGCGAAATCTGTTGTTGTTGTTGTTGTTGTTTTTCTTTCGAGTCGTTCGGAATTGGAATCGGAATCGGGTCGCCTCTCGGGCAGCCAGCCACAGTCAACTGTACTAAAGATAGAAGTGAGCATGAACACGTTCTCACTTACACACACACACACACACACACACACACAAGCGCACACAGCAGGCGAAGAAACGTACAGGAAACGTGGACGCCAAAAAAACAAAACACAAAACACAAAAACGAAGAGAGAAAAGAAGAGAAAAGAAATGAAAAGAAGGAGCGGCGCACGGACGCAGCATAAGTGCATCATGATGTGGTCTGAAACCTAACACTGTTGCCTTGCTGCGAATATTAAAATACCCACTTAAGACCAACAACAACAACGGCAGCAACAATGGTAAGTAGTACCCTTACACATACACTCGCACACACACACTCGCACACTCGCACACACACAATCCAATTCGAAATGATCAACTGCAGCCAGGAGGCAACCAGACATTGGCGCCCTTAGCCAGTGCTGCCCCTTTACGAGCAGTAAAAAAGCTAGTTTTAGTAAAAAAAATATTAAAATAATATTGTAAAATAAACATAATTAAATAAATAAGTCACTTTTAGTCGCTTGTTCCCATTTGTTTCTCAATTAAAATGAATTTTTTAAGCATTAGAAATTCTAGTACTCATTGTTATTTTAAAACATGATTTACAGAATATAAAATAAAAATTATAACATTCATGAGCTACATAACTTAACAGCAAAAAAGATGAGCATTTCAAACAAAAAGTTCCTTCGTTTTTATTAATTTTTCCATCTTTCTTATAAAATGACTTTATTTGTACACTGAAGTCAGAAATAAAAACATAACATTTGCTTAACATATTGATAAAGAATATTAGTTTTTCTGGTTTTTCATATCTCAAACTGAGCCTTTGATTAACACTGAGGCAATACAAGTTAATTTGCTAATACACTTTGAGTAACATTCGTTTTGTCACTAGATTAATATTAAAACTAAGCTATGTTTTTTGTTTTAATTACTGATCGGAACCTCCTTTTTATCTTTATCAATTTACTACTTTATCAATTTACTGTTTTAATTACTGATCGGAACCTCCTTTTTTTTTATCAATGCACTAACTTTTTTTTGGCTTGCAATAAATGTTGTGCATTTTAAATATTCCTATAATCTCTGATTTTAATTCGTGGTACTGCTACATATTTATATTATTTTTTTAAATATTGTAATTATATTTCATAAGACTTTCAATATAATTAATAAAGTCAACATTATATAAATAAATATGTAAGAAAAAAAGCCAAATTTGCCGCTAGCCACTGTTTTGAAACTCCAACTCCAGCCAGGTTTGACGTAAAAGAAACATGGCATTGTCAACACTGGCCTTGGCACTTGGCATTCCTCTCTTGAGGCCGAGAATATCTCTCAGTTGCCACTCGAGGAGAGAGCGCGCGCGTCTGGCGCTCAAGTAGTTAGTCAGCCAATCGGCAGGAGCCTTTATCCAATTGACAAATCCATAATTTTAGGCAGTCTTAATGGTCATTTGCAAGGTTTCCCATTTCTTAGTCGTCTGCTTGTTCTTCCTGTCAGCACTTTAACGATAAGATATGATATTGCTGATATCGTGCACATGAACGGGCATTAAATAGTCTGACTTTGTTCATGGTCATTCAGTTGTATAAATTCACGCTCTATCTATAAGCTATAAAATATATCTATAAATATGAATAAACTTAAGCCGATTTCGTTACAAGCAAATTCCAAAACTCAAATCACGCGCCAACGTGTACACAATAGCGCCTACGCAGCGCCAAGTGAGCACGTTAACGCCAAAGTGAGCAACGTTAACGCAACCACTTGCCCTATCGATATAATTGCTGTATAAATTGTATTTTTGTTTGTTATCGATAAGTTGCCAATTTTCCACACACTGTCGATGCTGTTAGTGTGTGCGTGTGTGTGTGTGAACGCGTTGACTTACTTTGAAATATTCAACCAAACACAAAATGTCAACAATTTAAATTGTTGTTGCATTTAGCAATAGACAGGTGCTAAGCGAGCGAGCGTGTGTAGCAGGCAGCACCAATAATAGCAACCAAACAACAATATAATAACAATAACAATAGCAGGGCAGCTGCTGCTGGAAGGAACTAAAACAACAACACGCACAACACTCACACACATACACACACACACACACGCGCGCAGGCAGAAAAACAAATACAAACAAAGACAGCTTTTCCAGAAATTGGGTCGCGTTCGTTTTTTTGTTGCATTTTTTGTTATGGCAACTTTGGATACATGTTTCGGTTAGTTGCCACTCAAAATTACAATTAAATCGAATTTAATTCATTTGTGATTTAAGGATTATGATATATGTACATATAATGAAGGACTCTCTTTTCACTTTCATATAGCCTGAAACACAGGTGGGCACAGTAGACACCCTCCCTTCCCTCGCAGGACACGCAGCAGCGGCCGCAATGAGCGTCGTTGGCAAACAACTGAATCCTGTGCCATCATCATCGTCCTCCTCCGCCTCCTCCACATCCACAACGGCAGCAGCCGCAGCGGCGGCGAGCAGCAGCAGCGAGGCAAATAACGGAGCGGTCGGAGCAGCGAGTGGCGCTGGCGGCGCCAACGCTGGCGATGGCAAGCGCAAGGAGGAGTCGAAAGTGACGCCGGATGAGGTGCTGCATCTGACCAAGATAACCGACGACTATCTGTGCTCCGCGAACGCCAATGTGTTCGAGATCGATTTCACGCGCTTCAAGATACGCGACCTGGAGAGCGGCGCCGTCCTCTTTGAGATTGCCAAGCCGCCCAGCGAGCAGTTCCCCGATGGCCTCTCCATCGAGGACACCATGCAGGCCGCCGCCGAGGAGCTGTCGCTCGATGACACTGCCGATCCCAATGCCGGACGCTATGTCCGCTATCAGTTCACCCCAGCGTTTCTCAACCTCAAGACAGTGGGCGCCACGTAAGCTCAACCGCAAAATTAACCAATTCCAATATACACTCCACGGATTTGTATTATAAAAATCCGACAATTATTATTATTATTATCAGTATTATTTTTTTAGTTTTGAAAGTCTTTCAAAAAAGCCTCTTGCTGACTTCTATTTACATAAATAAATAAACTAATTATACAAGTCAGACTTTTATGTTTCTTGAACATTTGTATTTATGTATTCGAACTTAAATAGAAGTTTTTCGTAAATCTCAAAGACTATACTAGATAGAAGCAAATGATATTTATGTTTTATTTTGTAAAAGTCTTTTGAAAACTTTTATGTTACACTAAAATAAATACAAGTCTTTGACTAATTTCAATTTAATTCTACAAATAAAAGTAGATATGACTTGATTTAAAAAGCCCTGAAAAACAGTATAAAGGATACAAAATAATTATTACTTGCGAATGGTAAAAAAACTAAAACAATAACAGGAGTGTTATGGAGTGTTCCATTACATATTTTTTTTTTTACTACAACTGACTAGAATACAATTGTTAAATACTTGTATAGACAAATTGGGCATTCAGATATAAGCATTGCTTCTCAATTCCTAAGAAAATTGTTTTCTTTGTTACTAATTTGTTTCGTTCGAATATAGACTTTCTGAAAACTGCTTGAAACTAATTAATCGCAGTCATAAGTTCTAAAATATAATTAGTATTTTTATGTGTAACAGAACTTAGAATCACAAACATCAAAGCATTAGACTATGTACATACAAAGTGATTTTGGAAATTGTAAAATCGAAAATACCGTATTTCTTTCGAGTGTATCACACATATGTACATATATGATTATTTCAATTCATCATATTTAATCGTGGCTATTTTGCATCTTTTAGAGTGGAGTTCACAGTCGGCAGCCAGCCGGTGAATAATTTCCGTATGATCGAGCGTCACTTTTTCCGCGATCGCTTGCTTAAGACATTCGATTTCGAATTCGGCTATTGCATTCCGTATTCGAAGAATACGTGCGAGCACATCTACGAGTTTCCTAATCTTCCACCAGACCTGGGTAAGTGTCCCAAGCCACCGAAAAACAAAACTGAGACATGTGTAGTATTGCAAATCAAAGGTGCCGGAAAATCAGCTAATGATTTTTCTATCTATTAATTTTATATCATTTTCTAGAATTTTGTGTAAACAAATAAAAGTAGAATGGTTATCACTTAAGATAAAAGTATAGCAACATAAATGGGTGTAAGATTGTATAATGCATAGTGTATATATCATATCATATATGATATTATATAATTTCATACAATTACGCGCTTAAGAAAACTTGTGTTGCATCTCATGATTTTTTAAGTTTACTAAAATCATTACAAATTTTTTAAAAATATTGTTTTAACAATTAATAATATCATAATATATAGCTCAATTTTGGCAGGTTACAATGTCAGTTTATTCAGAAAACAGTGCAAATTCTATTAAAAAACTTTTTCAAATTTATCTTTTTAGAAAATATTAATTGAGCAAGTATTTTTTATTACCGCTAGCTTGAAATGTAGTGCAAGCTAGACTTGAATAAGTTTAAGAACTAATCAAAATAATGAATTACAATTGAAATGTTCAAAAATACATTAAATATAAAAATTGTATTTGACAATTCAATTTAATTATTCTATTAAACTATGCTATCGGGGTATATTTATATTTAGAGAAAAAATAAGCAAGTTAGTTAATAGAACCAAAAACTATATCAAATGGCTACAAATTATCAGTATAGCGTATACGCACTGTAAGGCAACTAGGTGACAGCTGTTTAATTGCTTTGCTTTCGCTTTGCAGTTGCTGAAATGATATCGAGCCCCTTCGAGACGCGCTCGGACAGCTTTTACTTTGTGGAAAATCGACTCGTCATGCACAACAAGGCGGATTACGCCTACGACGGCGGGATAATTGTCTAATTACGGAGAGCTAAAGAATTGATGCAGCAGCTAACTATACCTTAAAACCTAGAGCAAACAACTAAACTAAACAACAACAAAGCTGACTCACACACTCACACACACACACACACACACACACGCACATCAAGCGAAAACCACAATTATGAAAACTATCAACAACAAAAAAAACAAAAAGATGAAAAAACAAGTAAGAGTGCTCTAGTCGGGAGTGCCCGACTACGAGATACCCTGAACCCAGTCCTTACAATCATTCATACTAATCTAAACACACACATGCTGCAGTACAAGCAGTGCGAGCAGTGCAAGCAGTCTAAGCAGTAAGCTTGATTCTTTACTGAGCTCCACACAATGGAAAGTTAAATCCTTAAAAACGTCTGTGCTTATCACCCGATCCTATTGAAATTTTTTGGGCACAGACTGGGCAGTAAAATGTGTGACCAAACCAAAATGCAAGGTCATAACTTCAAAAATGGGTTTTTTGAACTTTTGGGGGGGATCCAAAAAGTGAAATATTTGTTACATGGGTATGCCATTCGAGATTATACATGTCAAATTTTGGGCCTCTAGCCCAAAAACTCAGGTCTGAAATCGAAATTTATCGATAACTTTTGAACGAGATGAGTTATCGATAAAATGAAATAAGCTTGATATGTCCCGGGCCTATGAGAACTTATATTCCAAATATGAAGTCTCTAGCTCTTGTAGTCTCTGATATCCGCGTGTTCATACAGACAGACGGACGGACGGACAGACAGACAGACAGACAAATCGACTTGGCTGTTGATACTGATCAAGAATATATATACTTTATATGGTCAGAGATGCTTCCTTATGCCTGTTACATACTTTTGCACAAAACCATAATACACTTTTTACCCATTTTTAATGGGTTCAGGGTATAAAAACCATTTTAGCCTTAGCACAATGTTTTACCCACCATTCCTGTTTAATGTATTTATTATGATAAACATACACATACATCCGTACACACACACACACACACACACACACGCACGCAAACTGTGTTCATTTATAAGAAAAAAGTAAAAGGAAAAACAAAAAACAAACAAGACAAATATTTTACTTTAAAGAAAAACTATTTAATTTGTAAGTGCAATGTGATTTTCTTGCAACACCCAGCCTACTTCCCCACAGCCCCCTTATATATATTGTATTTATTTGTTTGTACTTTAAGCCACACACACGAACATATTATATATTTATCATATACATTAAACAAATGAGATTCGTTTATGCAACCTTTTAGTATTTGCCCTTTTTTCCGTTGTTTGTTTTAGATATTTGAAATGCAGTCTTTACCAAATTAATTCAAACATGAGGACGAGAATTAAATTTACATTTGAAATGTACTAGTTGGTTTTTTTATTCAGAGTTTTACTAGTTTTACTAGTTATTAGTTTAAGTTTTCCAATTCGTTCTATTCAAATAACATCCAGGCTACAAATATTGCCATCTCGCTCCGATTTGTGAGCACATAAGAATTTTGGTTTGAAAAAACGCTTCTAGGGCTTGTTTAAAAATTCGGTTACGATCTCTATAAACTTATGCGGCTGCTCCAGATGCACCAAGTGACCCGTGTCCAGCCAATGGAGCGTGGCATTGGGAAAGAATCGCAGCACCTGAGGCCAATCGTTGGGACTGCAAACAGACAGAGAAGGTCAAAAATTGAAATGTGTGCTAAGCTAACGTTGAATACTTCATATAGGGCGAATGGCTGCCACAGATGAATGTGGTGGGTCCTGTGAACGCCGGCAATGTGGAAATATGCGCTCCGTAGTCGGAAAAGCCGGGCAGGCTATTTAGCAGCACCTGCACATTGCAGGCCCAGTAAAATCTGTAAGAGATGGCAAGCATTTAACACGTTTCTCCATATGGGAGTGAGATATGTCACCTACTCGCCGGTTTGTGGCTTCTTGCGCAGATTGAGTAGGATGAAATCAACAGAGTCACGGCCCACAGTTTGCAATAGCACCTGCTTGGCAGCCTGGCGGCCCTGGGACAAGGATAGTTCCTTGGCTATGTTTGCGCCCAGCATGGCATTAAAGATGTTGCCCATTTCACCGATGGTCTTTGGCATGTTTGCGGGTGATATGTCCACAACAATCAAACGTTCGGCCAGTTGCGGCTGCAGGAGAACAAAAACCACATTAGATAACATTTGTATGCAGGGTGCCAAAGATTCAATACTCCAGCAGAAATACGATATATACTGTTTGTTATGGGAACTTTAAGGTATCTTTGTATAAGGTTGATAAGTTTCTATCATGAAGCTTAGCAGTATTGATCGTTAGAAAATTGATGATGTTTTTTTGACCAAAACATTAGAAGTATATTAAAACTATTTGCCTAGTGCTGTCAACTTATCTTGAAAAACAACAACTTATCTTTTAAGCTCGATTTAAGGTTCATTTTAGGGGAGCTACATAATATATTAGTTCTATGTTGACAGGTTTGGTTTATTTTGTTAGGAGTGTACAGTGGACACTCGGAAACTATAACATCTTCTTTTTTCTGAACGTGTTTTTGTCTCTATCAATTTACGATAGCTCGTACAATTTTGAATATCTGATGCTCTTTGAGTATTGGAGTATAAGGAAACTTCATGAAAATATTTTTTTGTAAAGCGCTGGAAAGTTCATGACAAGTATATAATATCTTTCTACAGGGTTACAAACTTATGCAACTCGAACCTCCAGCTCCCACAAAGGAATTCGAGTAATAGAGATTTCGGGTTACAGAACATTCAGAAATTTGGTCGTAAGTGTAATTGAGCGAAAAACTTTTTCATTTTTAAATATATTAGCTAAATTCAACAAATGGCAATATATTCAAATTTAAACTATATTTTGTACAGACAATCAAAATGATCAGTTCAAAATCGAACTCATGGAATAATGAGAAATAATGATTAGTGAGAAACCCGATTTATAGTATATGCAAAAAGTTCGAGGTATGCAGACGGAATTGTAAAGAATTTAGAGGTTCCAGTTAGATAAGTTCGACAGTGGAAAGCAAAATGCGAGAGGAGATTCAACATACATAGGTCAAGGCAAAGTGCATGGCGGCACGTCCACCCATGCTGTGGCCCATCAGGCTGGCCTTGGTCATCGCCTTGGATTGCGTGAAGGCCAACAGATCCGCCGTCATGCCGAACGAGTTGTGTGTGCCGGTGTGCGGACTGTCGCCGTGATTGCGCAGATCCACGGTGAATACCTGGAAGTGGTCATATCGATGATTTAGTGTGTGTGTGTGTGTGTGTGTGTGCACACAAATCAAAGGCTGCTTGCTTACGCGACGATTGGTCAGCTTGGCCAGGGCTCTGCTCACGCTGCGCCAATTCTGCTTGGAGCCGAAGAGGCCGTGCATTGTGATGAGGGGGGAGCGGCTGGCATCCGGTGTGGGCCCATCAAATTGCTCGTGGGTCATCGCGATGGCAGGCACGTCCGCATAGCGCCTTTGCTGCACGCTGGCCCAGGCAGCGGCTGGATATGTGTTGGCCAGGCATTTGGCATTGAGTTTGGCAGCGTGAAGCGCTTGCAAACAACGTAACGTGCCGTTCAACAGCTGCATTTCGCTAGGGCAGCACAAAAACACTTATCGATTGTGCCAGTTGTTGCATTTTGCCGATAGTAGCGGCCGTCAAGAAATTTAGGCTGAGTTCATAATTTTGGAATGTATTTTCATTGACTAAGTGTGCTCTGTGTGTTTACGTGTTTACGTGTGAAATTAAAAACATAGCATTTGTATTTATTAGTGACATCTGCCCACTATCGGATAATAACGCTTCGGTAAGCACGCGACGACTCAACTGTGCCATCGGTATGGGCTCTAAGAAACGGCGCTCATCTCTAATATTTTCTGCAGTTGCGGCGGCTTCGCTTGTGAGAAAAAGATTTCTGCTAGAAAATCGCACGAAAGCATATTTAATTAATCTAAAATACAATAAGGAACAGGTAAAAGCCACAATTCAGTGGCAGTAGCATTGCAATAAACAGTTGCGGACTCAACGGCGATAGCAATACCAACGCAGAATCCGTGAGCCACGCAGGGAAAGCAAAGACAGAATTTGACGAAGCATTTGGTTTGACAGCACTCGCACACAAACACAGAAATAAATACACACGCATAAAGGCACGCACTCACGCATATAACTGTAATACGAAGCCGAAGCCTGCTGATAAAATTTGTGTGGAGCCAGCCTGGTTGGACCAAGCAATTTGGGGAGAGTGGAAGAGGACGAGTAGCGCCTGCAACTGCAGCACCTGGTTTTTAGGTGAGCCACAATAATGAACTGTGCACATTGCAACTACAACCAACAATTGATATATATATATTTTCAAGTATTCTATTTTTCCCCTCCAACACTACGTAAGTGAAAAAAGTGGTTTACACACATCAAAAACGTAACAAAAGTCAATTAATATAAACAAAAAAAAGTCTAATCAAATCGAAAGACAAAATGTATAAAGCTTCAAATCGTATTAGACTCTGTGAAAAAAAAAGTTGTGCTTGAAAGTCAGAAAGTTTCGTCTCTCGCCTGTCTTTCGCCTGAGCGTAAAACTAGCAATTCCGTTCAGTTTCAATTGTTTAAAAAGTTTAAACAACATCTTTGTCGGTCGCGAAAAGTGCGAAAAAGTACCGAAAATAACGCAGAAATAAAAATACCAACAACACTAAAATCGTATGTGAAATGTCATATACAAGTAACCTGTGTATATATATATAATATAATGAATATATATACACGTGTGTGTGTGTGTGTGTTTCTTGTTTTCATTTGTAGCCCTGAGATGTGAGCAAACGTAGTTCTTGTAATATTCTGATCCGTAATTGTTGTTATTAATTGAACTTGCTCTCTTTCTCTCTCTCTGTTTGTCTTTCGTTCGCGTAAAGTCGACACAACGAGTTTAAAAGTAAACAATCAATTAATCTTTTACGACAAAAAAGAAAAAAAAAACACACACAAGTATAACTATATAAAAAAAATCCTAAAAAAATAAAAGTACAATTATGAAGGTAAGAATTCAACAAAGTGAACTGAAAACTTAACGTTCAAAAACTTTTCTTTTCCCCCACCCTCAAAAAAAAAAAGTAAACTTAAACCAAAATTTAAAGAAATAAAAAGAAAAATGCACAGTCGATTGTTGTACACACATAAAATATATATAAAACTAAGTCAAAGGTAAAGAAACAATGAAAATGGCAATAATATTTCTGTACATGGATTGGTTTAGTCCTAAATTGAATTCCCAACTTTCCTACCTTTTGAAAGCTATTGAGAGAGCTTAATACATGATCAAAATTATTCCGCTTAATACATGATCAAAATTATTCCGCTGGCTTCTCAAACTATGTCTCAGCTTATGCCATATATGTATATGTGTTCATATCTTTAGCAATTACAGCTTGGTTTATGTCTTGATAACGTGAAATATGTTGTTATTATGTTATCATTATACATTTAACAAGAACGAACTGCTATCTTCGGCACTTTAGTCCGATATATAATTATTTTTGCCAAAATATCGGTAGCCTAAAATCTCACGTAACCGGTGAGTTTGTTCCAAATATCGTACAAAATGTAATTTCAATTAAAAACACGTCTGTCTGCTCTGATTGATAAACAGATATACATATTTCGTTTCAAACCCAAATATGACAATACAACAATGGCATGTGGACTGCGAGGAACAATATAGTTATAAAAATGAGAGACTAGACAGGAAAAAAGATACATGGACAAAAATATATATATATATATACTTTATGGGGTCGCAGATGTCTTCTTCAATGCGTTACACACATCCCGACAATATAATAAATGTAATGATTTGTAGAGGCCAAAGGGAAATAAGTCGAAAGTGATTTTATCAGTTAAAATCAAAGTGCTCCTGAAATTATTACCAACTATACTTCAGAGAGGCAAACACACGATGCAACGACGGTTAAACTTCTCCGACTAGAACTTCCATAAGTCGAATTTTCTGTAACTTGAACTAAATCGGGTACCAAGGGCGTTTAGAGTATAAATTCTATACAATTTTGTCTTCATAACACGGACTTAATCTCTTAATGCATGACTCGAAATTCTCTGTTACTCTAGCAAAAATGTGGCACAATTATTCAAAAAGTGAAAATATTCACAGATCGCAATTCGAGTCAGAGAAGTTAGAGACGACGTTTAAAAAGTTAGAATACAATCTAAATGGCAGAATATCACGAATTCATTTAGCAAACTGTGTCTGTTTCCTGTCTTTATCCCACTCTCTGTCCTTCTCTCTATCCTTCTCTCTCTAAATTTTCCCTCCCTTTTTCCCCTAAAGGATCAACGTTGCACAACTGTTTACAAGAGGAAACCAAATTCCCACTACTTCGGTGCGTCGAAGACAATTTGTTTTCTAGGATTCATAAACGAAAAAGAAAATGAGAAACATATTTTATATTTACACTTGACTTGTGTCGATCCCTATCTAATCTTTGGCATCTCCCGCAGAAAATCGAGGAGAGAACGAGACGCAAGAGCGTGAGGAGCATACATAGCACATGGGCATCAGCATGGAGTCGGATGATTCAAACGGCAGCGCCAGATCATCGTCTGAATCGCCATCAAATTCGCCCACAAAGGAAATAGCCGGCGATGATGATGAACCGATGAAAAGTCCACAGGCCGCCGCCGGTGGGCGCAACTCAGCGTCCAGCTCCCGTTCAAGCTCTAAGACCAAGAAGAAAGGCTCCAGTAGCAGTAGCAGCAGTAGCAGCAGCAGCGGTGACTCTAGCAGCAGCAGCAGCAGTGGCTCCAGTAGCAGCAGCTCCAGCGACGATGACAACGACGAGGACTCAACGAAAGCAGTATCTCCAGTTGTTGGCAACGCTGAGGAGGTCGCCGAAGACAATGCTAAAGAGATGGCAGTAGAGAATGCTGAGGAGGATGGTGAGGAGGACGGTGAGGAGGATGGTGAGGAGGATGGTGAGGAGAACGTTGAAGATGACGCTGAAGAGGACGCTGAGGAGGACGCTGAGCAGGTCGCTGAAGATGACGCTGAAGAGGACGCTGAGGAGGACGCTGAGCAGGTCGCTGAAGAGGACGCTGAGGAGGACGCTGAGCAGGTCGCTGAAGAGGACGCTGAGCAGGTCGCTGAAGAGGACGCTGAGGAGGACGCTGAGCAGGTCGCTGAAGAGGACGCTGAGGAGGACGCTGAGGAGGACGCAGAGGATGACGCTGAGGAGGATGCAGACGAGGACACTGAAAAGGTAGCTGAAGCGAGTGCTCAGAAGGACACTGAGGCGGTCGCTGAAGAGGACGCCGACGAAGACGCCGAAGAGGAAGCCGAAGAGGAGGCCGACGAGTCCGCCGAGGAGTCTGCCGAGGAGGACACTGAAGCCAACGAAGATGCAGCCGCCACGGAAACCGTTTCGCCCGTGAAATCACAGCTCAGCTCGGTGCGCAGCCGAACCAATAGCCCGGAAGAGCAGCTGTACAATCAGGCGGCTGTGGATCTAAATATCAGCCACGAGGATCTCAGCGATGTGAGCGACATTGATATGGAAAAACCGGCGCCGTCCAAGAGCTCACCCAATGCCGATGAGGAGGAGGAAGACGATGATGACGAGGAGGACGACGAGGACGAGGAGGGAGCCATTTCAAGTGATTCGCTGCCGGCTGAACGGGATTCCCCAACACTCAATGGCAAGGCGCGCAGTGAGGAAAAATCAACAGATAAGGTGATTATGGAACTATTACTTTTCAAGAGCGTATGTGTGTATATATATATTTATATGTTACTATGACAAGATTATTAGTATTACTCCGATGATAACTGTGCCTTTCACATTAACTGTTCGATAGTCGTAACACTTTTGTCGTTTTCTAAAGAGTTTAATTCATGAATTGCTGTTTTTCTTACGTCTGTAGGAGCCGGAGCCGGGAACCAACGGCCTGGATGATCTGGTGAAGGCTCACGATGATGATGCGCTCGACTTTGAGGCGGAGGAGGGCGAGTGCCCGGAGATCGGCAAGGATGCTGACACAGATAAGGATGTAGGCGCCGCTGCGAAAGTCAAAGCCAATGGCAAGAAAGCAAAGAAGAAGAGCGCCCAAGCGAAAACTTCGCCGCCAAAGGCTAATGATGACGACAAGGTGGTGGAGATCGATGATGATGGCGATGGTGAGGTGGCCGAGGATGAGGAGGATGGTGAGGCGGGCGAAGACGCCGACAAACAGAATGCCAAACGCAAGAAAACGGACGAGGAGCTGGAGGAGGGCGAGGTGTCCGATGAGGACGAGAAGCGACCCGAGGAGACCGAACCGAAGCCCGTGTGCCGCTTCTATACGCGCGGCCAGTGCACCTGGGGCATGAGCTGTCGCTTCCTGCATCCGGGCGTCACCGACAAGGGCAACTACACAATGTTCGAGAGCCTGGTGCGCTCCGTGCCAATGCAAGCCGGCGGTGCTGGCGGTGGCGGTGCCGGTGCCAGCAGCTCCTCGCGTACGGCCAGCGGCAGTGCCTACAGCAGTCACGCAACGCCCGCCGCTGACTATCATGACTATCGCAATGAGCGGCCAGCTGTATTGCATCATCGCAGCACCGCCGGACTGCATCATGGCGGCATCTATGCGGCAGCCGGCGCCGTCAGCAGTCATCATGATGCGAGAAGTGGTCTGCTCATACAGGAGGTGCCGGTGGTCGTGGAGAATGCGTGGGAGCGTGGCCTGCGCACCGCCAAGGAGATGATGCGCAAGGCCAACAAGCGCAAGGAGCAGGACATGGACTTCGAGGACAAGAAAATGAATCTGACTCTATCGCCCGATGAACTGGAGAAGGATCCATACTATCTCAAGGAGCGCGGCAGCTCACCCGTCGTTGTGCGCGAACTGCCGCCCAGCAATCCCATCAGCCATGGCAATCCGCGTGCCCTCGTGACACCGGTCTACTCCATGTACCACCCACCAGACCGCTTCCGCGCCCACTATATGGCGCCCGTGGCGTACGAGGATGTGGATGTGTACGGCCGCATGGCCAGATATCGTGAACTGCCGCCGCATCGCATGCCACAGTATGAGGACGATCGGCGTCTGCGTCCCGCCCGCGAGGTCATCGTGCAGCGCGTGGAGGCTGTGGGGCGCGGCGATGAGTGGAGCGATCCCTGGATGCGTTCCAAGTCGATTGGACGCGGTCCCTCGTACGATCGCGATGATCGGCGCCGTCGCGATCGTCGCAGCTACAGTAGTAACACATCCTATTCCAGCTCGAACAGCTCACAAAGCGATTCCAGCTCCGATTCGTCGCGTTCCAGCAGCGCCTCGGAGCACAAGCGTCGCTACTCGCACAAGCACATGTCCGCCACCTCATCGCGCCGTCATGCGTCCGGACGTGCGCGCTCCCCTAGCCAAATACCACGACGTCCCAGACGCACATCAAGTAAGTGTTATGACTATGAATAAGCAATTGACTGAATTCATTCGTTCTCTGTCTATACCACTTGTAAACATTGTGCTTGTGATCAAATCTGTGTTCATATGGCTTGAATGAAATGTGCCTTCCTCTATGGACAGAGTAGTGTTTATGCTCTCGTATAACTAAAACAAACTTATGTTTGATCAAATTTATGCTAAACGAATCGATCTACCTTTATATTCATTTATATTTGTCCATCTGTTCCAGAGAGCAGCGCGTCGTCGGCGTACAAACGCTCTGCGCTGGAGAAGCGCACCGCAGCTGCCATCACACACAGTCCCGCACCCAAGCGCAAAAAAGTGTCGCCGCCACCCAAAAAGTTTGACAAGGCGCGTCGTCGTCGCAGCTCCAGCTCGTCGGATTCAGGTACTTGTCATATACGCAGACGTGATTGGGCAGAACTGTTTGTAACTAGAGATCCGTGTGTCTGATTTGTTGCAGATTCCTCAGACACCTCGTATTCGGACTCGGATTCGGGCTCCTCGTCGTCGGGAAGTTCGTCGGGATCGCGCGAGACGCCACAGAAACGTGTGCGTGCCACAGACAAGGCTCTCAACGAGCGCAAACTAATCAAAAAACGTAAGTGATCGTCACTTACCGCAAGTTGATATATATATATATATATTTATTGTTTCGCACAGCCAATGAACAAACAGCGAAGAAGCGTTCACCCATTTCCATTGAGATTAAGAAAACATCGAACATGGTGGGCGTGTCGGCGTTAGCATCGCCACGCCCATCGCCCGGCTCCGACAAGGACAAGGATAATGCCAAGGATAAAGAGAAGGACAAGGATAAGGACAAGGACAAGGATAAGGACAAGGATGGCAAGAAGTCCAGGCGCGAGGAGCTGCTCAAGCAGCTGCGCGCCGTCGAGGATGCCATTGCCAAGAAACGCTCCAAACTGACCTGATAGCACACGAACCCCTCATCGCGCACGCAGCAATCGCATCGCCACCGACACCGACACCGCCACCGCCCCCGCCACCGCCACCGGCATCGGCACCGCCCTCGAGCCAACCACATGGTTACGTTTCGTATTCCATGTGTGCCAGCGTCCGTGTGCCTGCGTGTGCATATCAATTGTGCTCACAGCTTGGCCTGTCTTGGACATCGAGGGCAGTGTATCGGGGGTGTGCAACTGCATCTGCAAGTGCAATAGCAATAGCATTAGCAATAGCGTTAGCATTAGCACTATCATGTGCATTCGCATTCGCATTCGCATTCGTATACAGCGAGTAGCATTCATATACAAAACACTTTCGAGGTATTACCTTACCACCACGCATCGCGTATCGCTATTGTGCCGATTGTCCGTTACAAACAGAAACAATTCAAACAATTTCAAGCATTTAGTTTTAACAAGACTTTTCATCCGACACATACACACACATATACACATATACACATGCACGCACACCACACACACCACATACTCATTCCCTTACCCACACACACACATCTACAAGAAATTTTTTTTTTGCGCTAGGCTGCAACACTTGCGCCGATGATACTACAATGATTATGATTATAACTACTTGATTGTATAAATAAATAGCAGACTTTATTGGTTTTAACTGTTTGACTTTCATTTTGTAAACTATGGGATTCTTATCAAAACTCACGCATGGAATTCCTTGCAAAGAATACTGAAATGGTCGTCTCAAGTTTAATTGCAATTGCCGAAGGTCGCATCAAAATATTGCAAAATTATTATTATTTGTATGTACACTATAATATCGATATTTCGGACATCGCGGTAAAAGGGAAACATGATTACTTCCTATGAAGACCACATCAGACACAAAAGCCAAAAAATAAGATTCTGATTTAATAAAAAGGTCAAAGTATGATCAAAACTGCATTGTGATAAAAAATCGAATAAGTTTTGATAAAGTTATCATGGCTTGTTTACCATAGAATATAAAATTCAAAAATGCTTAAAATTGTATTTCAAAATTATTATAGATGTTAAAATTTAATCAAAACTGCCTCGGGGTCGAAAATTTGATCAGTTTTGACAATGTTATGGGAGCTTGAAATATTGGTAGGTCCTTTTCAAGTGTCTTGGCAGACATTGTTGTTTATCATAGAAAATCGAAATTAAGAAAATGCTTTAAATTTCAATTCAGAATATACAGGACAAAATATGATCAAAACTGCCTCTGTATCGATTAGTTTGGAAAAGCTATGGGAATTTTCGCAATCGAAATTGTTTAAAATTTTGGCTTAACGAGATTATACTGTCCCATATTTTGAATTTTTTTATTTATATTTACAAATTTCACAAGGTTACTAAAATGTTTTTCTTAAAAGTGTTTAAGAACAAATTATAACAAAAGACGCCATCTTACGGCGAAATCCGACAACAGCTTGTCTAATAAGATTATTAGCACCATCAATAGCTCAAATGCAGCACATCTAAATTTAGTTACCATTATTTTCAGTCCTAAGAGATTCCAATCAGCATTCCGATTCTAAGTAGTCTTTCAAAGAATCCCACTACTCTACAAATTTATTTGGTTTTTATTATTTAAATTCATTTGTTAACATTTTATTTATTTTTTGAGGATTTAATTTGGCAATAATGATATAGTAAAACAATATTGAACATGTTGGACATGATTTGTACAAATGTGATTGGGATACATTGATACATCATTGCATATATTTAGGTTAAAGATTAAAAAGATAAATTAAAAAGTTTTCAAAAAAAACCCTCAAAACTGATCAAAACTTAAATGTAGAATACATTTAGAGGAGAAACCATGAACAAATTGGGATCGAGCTGAAAAATAGGTTCAGCTTTGGCAAAGTTATACGAGTTTGAAGTCCACAGACGGCGTTTCTAGGGTACTAACTATATAATGCCAAAATAAATGTATCTGTCTGTCCGTCTATCTGCATGTATGCAAACTTGTCCCTCAGTTTTTGAGCTATAGCGGCAAAACTTTGCACAGAGATTTATTATTCAAGGGGACAGCACATTTGTCGAAGCCATCCGAATCGGACCACTATATCTTACAGCTGCCATACAACTCGAAGTCGGTTTTGGCCATATATCCCATGTTTTCGAAGCTATCGCCTTCAATTTCCTTGAATGCTTGAACATCCTTATAACTCATCAATGTTTAAAATTGTAAGCCAATTGAGTCATCAATAGCAGTGATATGTGTCATTAAATGTTTGAAAATAAACAGGTTTGTTATAGCAAATAAAGGCAAGTGCAAGTAAATGTTGAACAGACTGCTCATTTAGTTTTTAATTTAAGCTATCTAAAAGAAGCATGCGCAGAGGGATATCTGCGAATTAATCGCGAACTATTATATAGTATATGCAATATATGTAAAATATATGCTAGTGAAATCGAAAAGAGTAGAAAATCTTTAGCACGCCGAATCCTGCCCACTTGTATTTACATATTTTTAGGCGGCAGCTGCCCAAAATTGCAATCGCCTGTGGCTCAAGCTATTACTGTGTGTGTGTGTGTGTGTGTGTTTGTGAGTATGCGTGCATGTAATGCGTTGTAATTTTACACCAGTGTGTGTCTGTGTGTGTGTGTGAATGAAACCTATTTAGATGACGAATCACAGAAATTTGGCCACATCAATGCTTGTGCTCGAATCACAACTCTACTTTGCCGGTGCTGCGACCTATAGCCCCAATTCGCTACCATCACCCATAAACCCCACACCACACCACACCCCCCACCACCCACACCCATCGCGAAGGACAACACACGCACAACTTCAGCGCCATCGACACGTTCAGCGCGCAACCGACTCCGACATTGACTTTGACTATATTACATTACACAATTTGGTCTTTCTGATACTCTTCCCGAAGAAAATCGTATATGCATTTGGTCCTGAAGCTTGTCATGCATAGAAGGAAGCGTCGAGGACCCTCAAAAGCTACCTTCAGTATGCTGAGGATGACAAGCCAAATTGATCGCGCAATGTCCGTCTGTCTGTCTGTATGTATGCAAACTACTACCTCAGTTTTTGAGCTATAGCGCTGAAAGCTGGCACAGATACATATTATTCATAGGTACTGCACATTATGCGAAATCGGCCAGATCGGACTACTATATCCTATAGCTGCCATCCAACTGGAAGTCGGTTTTGGCCATATATCGCATGTTTCTAAATCTATCGCCTTTATTGTTGATAGTGGACACTCAGAAGTTAGCATCTTGCCTATTATATGGGCTAAGTTTAAAATATTTTTTACTTTGTAAAATGTGTAAAAACATACGGAAATTCAAGTTTTTAATTGTTATTTCTGAAATTTCCGATTTCCGAGAGTTCACTGTACTTACATATAATCGGACAACTATATTACCTAGTACTAGTTTTTATATAAACACATGCAAACATTCAATTATCGATCAAAATTGTGATCATAAAATGATAGAAAACTAAAACTCTATTTGATAAATATTTAAAAAAAAAATAATTATAGCTAATGCTTCTATAATGTTATTATTTTGGCATAATGAGGGAGTAAACATCCTTAATTTTGGCATGACTAATATAAGCCACAACTATAGGTCGAAACTTGTGAACTTGTTTGCTGTTTGAATATACTAAGGGAAACTTTAGACAACTGTAAGGGTATTCAATATTCGGCGTTGCCTAAATATTACTCAAAAGTAAATGTATGAATATGTGTCTGTATGGGTGTGTGTCAAAAAATTTGCAATTTCTTGTTCTTTTCTCGTCATCGTCTCTCATTTTTAGCAATCACAGCCGCAAAGCTGTCAGAACACATTGTCATCATCAAGCAGCTAGCAACCACAGCACAGCACAGCACAGCACAGCACACCACCCAACCGCCCAACCACCCACCTGGTCGCAGTCTTGCCAAATTTGTACATGCCAGGCAGCATACATATGTACATGTGTCCGTAATCGTTGCCCGTGCTTTGAGCCTAGCTGGCGAAATAGTGTAATAAAGGACAGCTGAACTGTGCACCAACACCACCAACACCACCAAACCCCCCTCCAACCACTCACTCAACCCCTAAGGCCCCCAACCCCAAAGCCAGCTTCTTGGCTGGATTAGCGAATTCCGCTGGCATTTTTTACGCACTCCAGCGGCAGGCAGGCAAAAGAAGAAAAAGAACGCACACAGTGGTGGACACCTTGTCGTGGACCGGAGACACAAGCCGGTGGCATGGAAGGGTGGGGATGGGGGTTGGGGGTTGGGGGGCACACATGTGCGACAGCAAAAACAATCACGAACAGATTTATCGCATTCATATTCAGCTTGATGCGATATGTGACCCAAAAATGCCGGGGCAGAGAAATGAATAGATGGTGGGGTTGCTTAGAACGGTCGAGTTACTTGGGCCGGCAGTTTTCCGGGCGGCTGGCGAAATTTTTTTAAAGAATCATGTGCGTATGTGTGTCAAGACCGCAAAATGGGATTACATTACTCAAAGAAATGTATTTTGACAGAACTAATATTTTTACACAGATCAGGGCCTGCCGCTGATGTCTGCTCCAGCTCCCGCTCCCAGCTCCCGCTCCCAGCTCCCAGCTCCCATTCCCATGCACTGTTGTGAGGTTGGCAGATTGCGGTTTCGGCCCTCCAACGCATTCTTCGCTGCTTTGGGCGAATATTCCGCGGCGCCCAAGACTTTGACTAACTATGTTGCCTTAGTCCTGGGAGCTGGCGGTTAAATTGGTTGGCAACCCTATAGAGGTTCTATATTTCTCCTGACAGTTTAATATTGTTGGTTGGTACAAATACTAGTTCTAAGCAATTTTTGTATTTTCGTTTTAAAAAGTATTATTTATACAAGTTCTGTTAATCTGTTCTGCTCAAAATTTGCATTTGGATCTTTTAACAGTACTCTGTTAAGATATTAAGTATATATAAGCTTCTAATGTGCAGCTGTTGAATGATTGACTGGGATATATGCGTATTTTCCGAGCTTAGATAATTTCACATACATATATTTTATCAGAATCAATGCAACTCATATATCTTTAGATATTTGATATTCCACATATGGTATTTCCCCTATGATAAAGTATTGATCGTGACTGCTTATTTAATTTCTACCTGGCAAGACTGTTCTTAAAATAGTTTATGGCAATAGCCCAAAAAACATGGAAATATGGTCAAAGCTGACTTTAAGTTGTAGCTATAAGATCTAGTGGTCCGATCCAACTGATTCCAACCAAAAAGTTGTATCTTTCAATAATAAGACTTTGGTCGAAGTTTCATCGCGATTGCTCAAAAACTGAGGCACTAGTTTGCATACATACAGACAGACAAGGCCAGATCCACATTTGTTGCCAACCTAACTTTTGAGGTCTCCGACGCTTTCTACTTTATGCATTTACTCTATACACTTAAGGACATAATGAACAAGTAAGAGTGCTCTAGTCGGGTGTGCCCGACTACGAAATACCCTGAACCAAGTCCTTACAATCATTCGTACTTATCTAAACACACACATGCTGCAGTACAAGCAGTACAAGCAGTGCAAGCGGTTTAAGCAGTTAGATTGCATTTTGCGCTGAGCCCTATACAATGGAAAGTTGAATCTCAAATAACTTCTGTGCTTATTGTCCGATCTCACTGAAATTTTTATGACATACAATTGTCAATAATATGTGTGACCAAAACAAATTGCAGGGTCGTACCTTAAAAAATGAGTTTTTTTAACTTTTGGGGGGATTGGGGAGTGGTATCCAAAAAGTGAAATATTTGTTACATGTGTATGCTATTCGAGATTATACATGCCAAATTTGGGGTCTCTAGCTTTTATAACTTTAAAGTTATGTCCCAAAAACGCTGGTCTAAAATAGAAATTTATCGATAACTTTTGAATGCGACGAGTTATCGATCAAATGAAATAAACTTGATCTGTCCCGGGATTAGGAGAACTTATGTTCCAAATATGAAGTCTCTAGCTCATGGTGTAATTACTAAAGGTGGAGTAAACTATTTTACGAGCTGCCACGCCAATTTCACGAAGCTGTCGTTGCTTCGTTTTTTTTTACGAGCGAGCTGCCAGCAGTTGCCTGCCGTTTGGTATGCTTGTGTATGTGTGTATATGTGCTTATGAATGCGTGCATTAACGCTTGTAGAACACATACAAGCACAAATACATTCACGCATACAATCAAACATTTCTGAAAACAAAAAAAATTCATCCGCATGTCGACCTGCTTCAACGACGTTCAGGAAACGACTGGCAAGCTAGGCAGCTGAATAGATTCACCACACAGTAGTTTACTCCACCTTTAGTAATTGCACCATGCTCTAGCTCTTGTAGTCTCTGATATCTGTGTGTTCATACAGACGGACGGACGGACGGACGGACGGACATGGCTAGATCGACTCGGCTGTTGATACTGATCAATAATATATATACTTTATATGGTCGGAGATGCTTCCTTATGCCTGTTACATACCTTTGCACAAAACCATAATACCCTTTTTACCCATTTTTAATGGGTTCAGGGTATAAAAAGTCTTAAGGAATGTTCCTTTGCCAAATTTTTGCCGCGCAAACACACACACACACACACAATTAATCACCGCTCAATTATAATTTAATTGAATGCACGTACTAAACTAACTTCGCGTGTTTTTAAGACGCCTAAATGAATTTATGATGGTCGTAATGAAAATTACGTTTGAAAAATCGTTTGAAAAACCGAGAAAACTCAGAAGAAAACTCAGAAAACGACGCTGTAAAAAATTCGCAAACGCCCGATTCAATCGTACACAGCAAACTAAAGAGGAGAAGCAATGCGTGGAAAAGTGCATGCAAGTGTGAGGAGATGGGCGCATATTTAACGCGCCAAAATCGTCTGCCCACAGAATAGGCGAGAAAGACAAAGACAAAGCAAAGCGGCACTTTTGTCGCGTGCCAATGTAGTCGGTGTAGCCACAGAAATTCGGCTACTTCGATGCAATGTTAAAGCTATTAATAACATAGCGCACAGCTATTAACATAGAGTGTAATGCAGCTAAATTTTTTAACAGTTACATAATAATTCGACAACAACAAAAATTAAATATGCAAATTAATTAAAATTAATGTCAAAAACAAAGAAAATATATGTTTGCTTTAATTTATTCATACAGACTTGACTATCTGGATCGCACCCGGGTCGTAAAAAATAAGTTACAGCGCTCACACCACTGCTGTTGATATTGCGAATATTGCACGAATGGAATTAATTTTTCTTTTAAATTTAATCTATTCGAATTATTTTATATTTGAAAAAAATATTTTGAATACATGAAAAATTTAAAATGTATGTTTCATAAATTTTGACTCGAGCGGGAACCAAACCAGAGAATCCACACAATGCCTCAGCTGTTATGCTCTATCAACTGTTTCACCATTTCAGCAATATGCATGCATTTTATTAAAATATCAAAACACATAATTTTTAATAAATTATAATACAAGTAAAACACCAATATTACACATAATTATTCTGCATATTATTATTAATATGCGCCTACAAGCGATTATTGACAGGGGGTGGGGGGGAACCATGTCAGTTCATTTTCTGTTAATAACAGACTTTAAATGCATGGCTACAAATTGGAGGAAAGAAAACGAAACGATAATAGCCGAATGCGAGCTGCCTCCAGAAGAAAAACGAGCACACATCGGCTACTTCCGAGCATTAACATTGATTTTGATAGAACAGCGCATTGCTATTAACATAAAATGTTATCTTGTGAAAATTCGTCTGTTATTTTTTTTTTGTAAACAATATTTGCATTATTGATCGACCATTAACTGGCAAACACAATTTTGTAAAATAAACACCAAAAACCATATAAGGAAGGTATTTTAGTATTGAAAAAACAGGAAAAAAATAAAAATAATGTGGGATATATGTTTTATTTATATTGGCGCTATCGGGGATCGAACCCGAGCACCCACCACTCAATGCCTCAGCTGTTGTGCTTAACCTCTATCAACTGCACCACCATTTTGGCAACAGGCATGCCAAAGTCATTTTTTTAAAATATAAATACAAATATTATTGAATATATTTTAATAGAATTAAAACAGCAATATTACACATAATTATTATGTAGTTTTCATGTGCTTCAAAATTTTATTGAATATATTGCAAAGAATATATGTACATACATATACATATACAATGTATAGTACGCCAAGCGCATACAAGCGTTTTTGCGTTGGTGGAGGGGGGGGGGCCCACTCTCGCTGCATGTTCTGTTAATTACAGGCCTCAAATTTCAAGCAACAAATTGGAGAAAAGCAAACAAAACGATAGCAGCTAAGTACGAGCTGCATCTAAAAGAGAAACGAACACACATACACATCGGCTATTCATAGAACAGCGCATTATTAACATAAAATGTTAACTTGTGAAATTTCGTCTGTTATTTTTTTTTGTGGGACAATATTTGTATTTGTGGCCGATCGATCACTAGTATATGAAAATCAACGAGCTGGCAACCAAAATTGTGTAACACTGTCATAGTCATGAACGGGAATGCGAAGCTATAGTTTGTTGTTTTGGAATCTTATATTCTACTTGAATATTTGAAAAAAAAAAGAATTTTGAAAATATAAATAAAAGAATAAAGTCTTATTTTGATTCGGCGCGAGTGGGGCTTGAACCCTCTCTCCTATGACCGAGCATGTGCCATTGCGTTTGCGCGATACTCCCATCCACTACACCACCGACCCGTTTTAGAAGCCATGGACAAACTCTATTGACATGCTGTCAGCTCTAAACCATATTGCACTTGGCATTTACTCGTATACACATGTTTCTTTTAAAATATTTAATGACGCATATGGCCACATCAAATTATTTTGTTATCTTAAGCATGCTAGAGGTAACTTTTGGGGTCTCTGATGATTTCTTCTATGCATGCCAAACTTCAAAATAAAATAAAGATACCATTTTCTTTGACAAACTGCAAGCCATGCGCCTTTGTCATGCAATTATTTTTTGCGCAGCCCCACACTTTAAAACATTGAATCCTAAAAAACGGCTGTGTTTATTGCCCAAACTTCGTAAAATTTTTAGGGCATATAATGGGCAATAATATGTGTCAACAAATCAAATCGCAAGGTCATACCTTCAAAAATGGGTTTTTTTATCTTTTGGGGGGATTGGAGGGTGGTATCCAAAAAGTGAAGAATTTATTACATGTGTATGGTATTCCAGATTATACATGCTAAATTTGGGGCCTCTAGCTCTTATAACTTTTAAGTTATGTCCCAAAAACGCTGGTCTAAAATAGAAATTTATCGATAACTTTTTAATGCGACGAGTTATCGATCAAATGAAATAAACTTGATCTGTCCCGGGATTAGGAGAACTTATGTTCCAAATATGAAGTCTCTAGCTCTTATGGTCTCTGATATCTGCGTGTTCATACAGACAGACGGACGGACGGACGGACGGACAGACAGACAGACGGACATGGCTAAATCGACTCGGCTGTTGATACTGATCAATAATATATATACTTTATATGGTCGGAGATGCTTCCTTATGCCTGTTACATACTTTTGCACAACTCCATAATACCCTTTTTACCCATTTTTAATGGGTACAGGGTATAAAAATATTTTCATCGAAAAGAGTATGGAAATAAATTTGTTTTTCGCAATTGAATGAAGCATATAATAATCTAGTAAATGAACAGACAAATGGAACAGTTTGTCAATTGTCTTAAGCCGCAATTTGGGAAATTCAATCAGTGTAACAAATTGTCAGAAACAGACAATGCAATTAAAAGGAATTAGACTAAAATTATTGAAGCTATATTATAAATATAACATTATTCTAAATTAAAAGTAACTACTTACAATTTATGCAATATTTTTGTTGCAAGTAATGGGAAAAACTCTCAGCAAATAAACCCAATCAAATGAAACTAAGGAATTAGTCAATTTTATTTATTGAAATATTTGCTAAAATTAGATGAAAACAATAGAAATAAGGAGCAAGACCGAGTAAAGAGAGAGAGAGAGAGAGATAGAGAGAGAGAGAGAGAGAGAGAGAGAGAAAGAGTTAAGTAAAAGAAGTTACAAGTACAAAGACTAGATAAGGAAAGAGGTGGAAATTAAGTGAAAGAGAAGAGCCTCTCTCTCTCTCTTCTGTAAGTATGAAGGCATTTGAAAGCTCTTTGGCATATAACTCAATTGTTAAGGCTATCAGCACGGCAAAAAGCTGCCTGCTATGGCCAAGGCTCTGACCAAAGCTATCAGTTATGCTTATGGCACGTTATCCTTTGCATTGCTTTCTGTGTGTGTGTGTGTGTGTGTGTGTGTGTGTGTGTGAGGCAGATCGAAATGGCAGCCAATTTCCGCGTCTTGACTTGATAAACGCGGCTTGCAAAAAGGGTTGGGCGGGGATTTGTGGAATTGGGCACTGGCTGTGGCGCCAGAACGTGGGGGATTGACTTCAGCATTAGCACTAGATGTATACAAATGTATAGATATAGATATAGATATAGATATATACATATGTATATGTGCATATAGTATATACATGTATGTGCTTAGATTCTCATGCATAGTCAAGGAAACAATTTCGTCAGGCCACTTCGTTCTTTTTTTTTTGGCTGTTGTTGTATTTGCATTTGCGACTGCGTGTGGTCCCAATGTCCTTGTCGTCCTTTCGTGCTTTATTTTTGCCGGGCACAAAACTTTGCTTTGATGCAATATGTACACAAACGACAAGAACAGCAATAACAACAACGGCTAGCGAAAGGACCAAAGCGAAAGGATGTCCTCGCTCTAGCTCTCACTCCCTCTACCTCTACCTCTACCTCTACCTTTCTCGATGTCGCTGCCTCTCTCTGTGCTCGACCCTCACGTACGAACTTTTGCCATAACAACAACTGTGGCCATTACGTTGCCAGAGCATGTGAAAACACACACACACACACACAACCGCACACACACACACACAGACACACACGTCCTGCCTTGTTGGTCCTTGTGGTCCATAGCTACCTTGCGCAGCCAGCAGCAACTTCAGTCCAAGCGCCGAACTGGAACCCGAGGACACCCCACCACCAACACTTTTAGCACCACCACCACCACCAGCACCACCACCAACGCCGCCATTTGCCATATCAAAAGGCTTTCAATGGCAGACGCAGACTTTGCAACTTGGTCTCGACTCACAACAAGCGTCCAACGGTCCAATGGTCCCGTGTCCTGCTTGCCTGGACTCGCCGTCCGTTGCCAGGACGGACAGCAATGGCGTTTTTGCCTTTGGTTCGCTTTTGCTTTTACTGTTGCTGTCCACCCTCCGGCGCCCCCTCCTCCTCCTCCTCCTCCGTGGGCGTTTGGCTTGTGCATGGGGTGGATTTTTCGCCATTATTGTAACAATTTTGATCAATGGCCCTATTTGGTGCGCTGTCCGCCAAAAAACGAGCCCAATACCCAATACCCAATACCTAATACCGTGCCCAATGCCAATCTAAGCACAGCCACTGTTCGCTCTCATATTCATTCGCATGTTTTGGCCTTTCATTTTTTCTGTTCAATTTTGTTCTTCCTTTTTTTTTTTGCGTATCGTCTTTTGTCCTTTTTTGTTGCCCCTTAGCCCATATACCCTGGCTAAGTTTATGTCTAAAGCTTGATTGACCTTTGAGTGGGCTAGACTTCAATATGTTTATCTTAGGAATGATCTGATATAAAGTTCATTTATATTATACAATTACAATCGCTTCGATTTTTTAAGATTAAGGTGTATATAATTTATATTTTATAATACATACATTTAGATATGTTTGGTACATAATGAATAATATAATGTAATAATATAATGATAAATCATGAATGAATATATTATGTTCAAAGAATTTAACAAACAATATTATAAAATATACTATTTTGTTTCACTATAATATACATATGTACATATGGATTATATATAAATATATGGTCTTTTTTTTCGTTATATATTTGACAAGATCATTGTGTAAATTTCTAATTGTAATAATTGTAAGCTAAAGATGGTTTTTTTTTTTATATTTTTAGATGTGTTATTTTTTTGGTTTCAAATACTGAAAATTTATTTTTTCTTCATATTGTAAATTAGCTAGATCTGAAAACCAATCGGAAGAAAGATAGTCTAGAATTTATAAAACTTACTATGTGTACTTAGTATGTTGTTATATCATGTATTTATTGAAATTTCATTATAATGCTACAATTCTAAGCTTATTAAGTAAATATCAGTTATTTTTTCAAGAAATATTTTTCAAATTTTACATGTTTCTTTATATCCTTAAAGTAGTTAAATTTTTTATAAGGTTTTATTATTTATTATTATTAGCAATTTGTATCCTTTATTGCTACTTTATCAAAATTTTTTATTATAATTATTATTATTATTATTATATTTTTTATTGTTTGCTTATATCACCATTTAAATTTATTCAATTCGGCACAACTACACTTAGGGCATCTTCTAGTCGTGCATGCTGCGCTGTTAAAGTGTTATTTGTTTTCCTTCTCATCTTTTTTTTTGTGCATGTTTATTTTATTATTTATTTTTGCCGCGTTTGCTGCTTTTGCTCGACGCGTGACTGTTATTATTTGTGCTTTGGCCTTATGACCACACACACACACACACACACATAGTACCAAATGGGGGTGGGGGCGGGGGCTGGGGGCTGGGGGTGTGCACCCGCACACATATGTGCGACCACAGGGCATGACAACATTTCGGGCTAATCGAAGTTAACCCTTGGCTGGCTTTGGCAATTTTTTATGCATGGCTCCCATTTGCCATTCAATTCGATTCGATTCCTTTCTGCTGCTCGTGTTGTTGTTGCTGTTGTTGTTGCTGTTTGCTGTTGGTGTTGTCCATTAAATTTACGACACAAAACGCAGTCGGGCAAGCAAGCAAGCAAGCAAACAAACAAACAAACAAATCGACGCATAGACAAACAAACAAACAAACAAACAAACAAACAGCGGGGCAAACATTTTTATAAAGTTCGAAGACGACGCCAATGAGGCAGGCGCCCCAAAGATTGGACTGAAGGCAAGTGGGTAGGGTAGGGTGCTCTGGGTAGGGGTACACATGTTTGCGGACATTTATGCAAAGTTCTCAATGTGGGTTTGCCGCCTTTGAAATGCGATTGCGAATTCGCTTTGGGAATGAGAATTGCGAATTGCGAATTGGAATTTCTATGAGATTGAGGTTGAGTTTGAGGTTGGGTCCGGCTTGTGGACTCTGGACTCTCTAACCCTCTCTAACTAACAAAGTATTGTATGTGTGCATGTGTGTGTGTGTGTGTGTGTGTGTGTGCATCATATTTGTATTGCCTGCTTTGCGGTTTTCGTTTGATGTGTTTGCCTGGAATATTGGAAAGCGGCACTGGAAAGCGATACGTGACAAGTGGTCAGAAATACGCAGTGGAATTACGAAAAGTGAACTGTTCGAAAAGAGTGTGTAACAGATTGGACATAATTGTGTATTATTTATTCCCTTTATTAGTCAATGTATTTAATTTCTTTCCAGTGAAACTTCTAAAGTTTTATGCCACAAAACATAAAAACAACAACATATAACTATGCTTATAATTACTTAATATTGCTATTTAAATTAAGAATCTTAAGATGTCTTCTATCTATATCTAAATCTACTTGGACATTGTGTTAAAGTTATTATTATTAGAATTAATGCATATTATTTTGTTGTTTCTTTAGTCAGCTTTTGGTTATTTTATTCATTTAATTACTTTAGATTTATTTGTGTATGTTTGCTTTTTATGATATTAGTCTGGCCATTTGTGATGTCATAAAGCATTTATTTTATGTTTGTACACTTATCTTTCTGTTTCGCTTTAAATTATATGGAAAACATAGCCTCAATCTTCAATCAAAATCGGTTTGGTTTTGATAAAGTTCACAGAACATTGTCTAGAAACTTCTTAAATAAACAAGTAAGAGTGCTCTAGTCGGGAGTGCCCGACTACGAGATACCCTGAACCCAGTCCTTACAATCATTCGTACTACTCTAAACTCACACATGCTGCAGTACAAGCAGTACAAGCAGTGCCAGCGGTTTAAGCAGTTAGCTTGCTTTTCGCTGAGCCCCACACAATGGAAAGTTAAATCTTAAATAACTTCTGTGTTTATTGTCCGATCATATTGAAATTTTTGGGGCAAACAATTGTCGATAATATGTGTTACCAAACCAAATTGCAAGGTCGTACCTTCAAAAATGGGTTTTTTTAACTTTTGGGGGTTTGGGGGTGGTATCCAAAAAGTGAAATATTTGTTACATGTGTATGCTATTCGAGATTATACATGTCAAATTAGGGGCCTCTAGCTCTTATAACTTGTAAGCTATATCCAAAAAACGCTGGTCTGAAATCGAAATTTATCGATAACTTTTGAACGGGACGAGCTATCGATAAATTTTAATAAACTTGATCTGTCCCGGGATTAGGAGAACTTATGTTCCAAATATGAAGTCTCTAGCTCTTATGGTCTCTGATATCTGCGTGTTCATACAGACAGACGGACGGACGGACGGACGGACAGACAGACAGACGGACATGGCTAAATCGACTCGGCTGTTGATACTGATCAATAATATATATACTTTATATGGTCGGAGATGCTTCCTTATGCCTGTTACATACATTTGCACAAAACCATAATACCCTTTTTACCCATTTTTAATGGGTTCAGGGTATAAAAACATGTCAACATGAAATCAGATTATGTTGAAAATGTATAATTATTCTGTTGGCCATGGAATTAAAAATTGTTTCACTTTTGAAAAAGCTGTTTAGATTATTGGCATACACTTTTTTTATGTTTGTCTTTAAATGTGTAGAAAGATCTCCAATAGATATATGTATAAGTATATACAGTGGATCACAGTTTATTTCCTGCAGATGTCAACTAAAATTTAGAAGTTAATAAAATAAGCTGTAAATATTCAAAAACATTAAAACATTAGAAACATTATTAGAAGCTGCATTTTTCCATTTCTTTTACGACTTTGATTAACAAGCTGTATGTTTTAAAAATTGTATCATAAAAACTGCATTGCTTCCAACAATTATTAAAAAAATATGAAAATTTGTATTTCTAAATGAACAAAATATGATCTTTTACATCAAATTGAATGACTTATTTTTATAAATTAAAATTTTGTTGCCGGCCTATAATTGTAAGATAAAATTATATTGAAACATAATAACAGCTTTTTACATTAAGTATTTATTAAAAAATGTCATACATAGTTTACAAGTAGCTCCGAAATATATATTTGAACTGCCGCTAAAAGAAAAGGTTCTTAACGTTCTGCTGAGCAGGAATATTGGATGGATAGTTTCTCAGCTACATATTGGTCGGTTAAACCAATTGCAAGTTATGCAAGCAGCACATCCTGTCGCTGTCCAAGTGGGCGCAGGAACCGAAACAGGAGCAGATGTTGCCATGTTGCCCACCAGCATAATGCGCTAGCTACACACAGGACATACAGGACATGCATATATGTATGCATGTATATAATATTACAAGGTGCAAATTAAATGAATTCAAATGCCAAACTGTGGTCGACAGATATCCTCTATAAGCAGAGACAGAGAGACAGAGAGAGACAGAGAGAGAGAGAGAGAGGGAGGGCCACACTGGAGGTTTGCATATTGGATAGGGAAAACACGCAGATGTCCTTAAAAGCGACCTTTTTTTATCAACTCACACATACACAGACACAGACACTGTCCTGTTCTGTACTGTCCTGTCGCT
The DNA here is from genome assembly GCA_035042425.1 of Drosophila flavopinicola. Lineage (NCBI taxonomy): Eukaryota > Metazoa > Arthropoda > Insecta > Diptera > Drosophilidae > Drosophila > Drosophila flavopinicola. The sequence continues at coordinate 249,915 of JAWNLL010000429.1, forward strand.
GTGTGTGTGTGTGTGTTTTATTTTCGAATTATATGAAAAAATTGTAAGCGCTCGCGATCTCATATGACGAAACGGGACATGCAAACTACAAAGGACCTACAACAACAACAGCAACAAAAGCTGTATATGTGTGTGTGTGTGTGTGTGTGTGTGTGTGCCGCCAGATTGCCGCAAGGTAGGCAAAAAAAAGTGCACACAAAATCAACGCCGCTCCGTTGTATCTCTGCTGGCGTGTGTCCTGTGCGCGTCCTGTGCGTATTGCTGCCGCTTCCTTCTACTCTTTTATTTTAATTTTTTTTCTTTTTTTTTGCATATCATGTGGCAGCAGGGACTAAAGGGGGTAGGCAGCGAGGGGGTTGAATCATCATTTGAATAATTCGACATTTGCGGCCTGCCAGCCAGCGAGGCTCGCCAGGATGCGTCCTCGTCCTCGACCTCGTCCTCGGCCTCGTCCTACCTTTGCCATCTCCTGTTTTGCGTTTCCACGCGCCAGCCGCGCATCGAATGACGAAAATATCGTAATAAATAAATAATCCTTTGCCGTGTGGAAAAACTATGCCAAAATACACACACGACTGTGTGTGTGTGTGGAAAATTTGCTCGCAATTTGAAATTATGCTACACAGAGAGAGAGAGAGAGAGAGAGCGCGAAAACGAGGCCATGCAAATGCGAAAGCCCGCATGTGTGTATGTGTGAGAGAGAGATAGATAGAGAGAGGGAGACAGGGACGGGGGCCAGGAGCAGGAGTTGGGCTTAGCTGTAGCGGATTTCGCAACATCAAAGCAACACCTGGCCAACATTGAATCGAAACGCAATCGAAATCGATTCGTTTCATATACTCAACACAACTTTAAGCGACAGCGAAATTTGAATATGCTCAAACGAAAATGATTTGAACTGAAAATGCTATCAAGTATTTGCGAAATTTGCAACAGATTCGCGTTAGCTGCAATCACTTATTTGATGTTTCTTGGCTCTTAATCGACATATCGATACATATTTGTTGTATTCCTATCGATATACCAATTTCTTGAAGCTGACATCTAACATATACTATAACATTCATTTGCAAATTTCATTTTCATAAGTATTTTTGTGTGCACATTTATGTATATTGATTATTTATTGATTGTTCTTATTATTATTATTTAAGGCATCAGTCACTAGTACGTTTGATTTTTTACTATAACTAAATCTTACCTAAATTTTTTAAGATTTTAACAAAACGTTTGGTATAAGTATATAACCTTAGAATATTGTTTTAAGCTCATATTGTTTTAAGCTCCATAATTCTTTCTTCTTAAAAATGTATTAATTCTTCTGAATTTCAAAATCGCTCCTAATGTTATAATAAAAATAATAAAATACTTATTATAAGCAGAACATATTTGAAATACATTTAAGTTATAGCGTTTTGAATTGGGTTTCAATATTCGAGAATATTTTAAGAACTTATATTAAATATTATTTACATTTTATAATTATTTTTATAATTTCAAATGTGTATATAGTTATTAAATAAATTTAAAAATATCAGCTTACAGTTTATTTCGTTTAAGACTACAGTCTCTAAATATTTATAGGGAAATATTACAAGATTTATCTTTTGAAAACTTTTGTTATCAAGAATTTCTTATTTATAAACCATAATTCATATCCTTAGCTAAATATTCATCAGATGTTAAAACTAATTCCAATTTCTTAACTTAACTAATACTAAAGAATATTAAATAAATTATACTTTTGCATATGCATATCTGTAATAATTTTGTAGAGCATTGAGTTTTCCCATTTGCGTCAACTCTTTTTCGCTGAGTGTAATGAGCATTTAGACAGTGACATTGCCATCATTCAATTCGATTTCAAAACAATTTTCAATAACTGCTGCTGTGTTTGGTTTTTCCTAATCAACCCCTGTGCTGCATAAATTTGCCTGTTGGAAAGGATTCGCGGATATATATATATATATATATATATATATATTTTAAAGCTGCAGCAGCCGCAGATTTTAACCCCCTAAGCCCCTTAACCCTTTTTTTTTTTGTGTTTTAATTTTTGTGCAGTTTTCGTTTTTTTGGCGAATGCACAAATCGAATAAATCGAAAAACCATGCACAGTACAGTTGAGAGTTATCCTGGCAGGCACTCAGCTGTGCTCGGTGGTCTATCCTTAGCCTTATCCGATTCGATTGAAGCGATTTCGACTCAACCCATTAAGCACTTGACTAATTGCCCCCGTTGCCGGCTATGAGGCAAAAACTGGCACCTTTTGACCCAAAATGCCAGGAAGTCTCTCTGTGTCTGGGTTGACAGCTCAACAATGGCAGATCATATGGATAATTGTGAATCTGTGTGCTATTTGGCGCCTTATCGCATTACACGGGACTCAGGGGACGCACAGTAATTGTCCGAGCAGCATCCTTTTGTGCCCTAAATCGACGGCTTCACACCTTACCGGATAAAAAAACAACAACAATACCGCAAAAGTTTTGCCAGCATCCGCAGCAACAACAGCAACAACAACAGCAACAACAACAACAACTACAACAAACATCCTCATTTTCACACGCACTTTGAACCTTTGCTGGCATTCGCTCAGCTTCAGTTTCAGTTTTTGAGGTCCATATTCGCAGCATCCCCTAAAAAAGTGAAAGAGAACCCAACAAAAAAAATCCCTAACCTAAGCATGATCTAATACGTTTTGTTTTGGGGTAAAAAACTGGATTTTCGAGAGGAAAGTGCAAACATGTTGCCATCATATAATACCATATAATATCATCTAATATAATGCACATAATTGCTTTGAGTCAGTCGGCAGCATCACTCAATTGCAAAGTCAAGGACCCTTGAAATGATCCTTTTTGTTGTTGTTGTTGTTGCTGTTGCTTTTTGTTTTCATTTATTATTTCTCTCATTTTCCACGTTTTTTGTGGCCTTTTTTTTTTTTTTTGGGTGTTTTGTTGCCTATAAATTGCTGCTAAATGGCTTGTAGCAGAGAGAGAGAGTGATAGAGTGAGGAGGATGGGGGAGGGGAGGGTACCCTGTCATTGGTTTGTTTAGGGTTTGATGTGTCAATATTTGACAGATCAAATTGATATTTATACTTTAATGCCATAATGTGCGTGTGTTGTGTCAGGGGCCAATCAAAGTTGACTAATTGCCTGATTAATGTTTAGCACAAATGCTGGCCATAGATGGCGGTCATTTGATCTGTGTGTGCGGGCAGAGGGGTCACTCAGAGGTCAGCATGGGGTCAGCGTTACTCAATAGCATTGATAACAAGTTTATTATTAATCAGTTGAAGAGTTTTCTTTTATTTGTTACTTATTATGACCAAGAATTTATAAAGGGCAAACTAACTTTGGCTTATTATCGATTCCAATCGATAGTTTTGAGTATTTTCTTTCTAAATTCATTACTCTTAATAGTAAATCTTTATTTTAGTGCTTGAACACATTGAAAGCGCTGAGAAAATTGTTTATTTAAATTTAATTCTTAAAATTGAACATTAAATATGCCAATCGATGGTTTTAAATATTTTCTGTCTAAATTATTTATATTTTATGGTTAATCTCCATTTTCGAGCTTGAACATATTGAATATTTTCAGAACTAGGTATTAATTGTTAATTTTAATTGCATTTTTAAAATTAAACATACATTTTTAATTTAAAAACATGCTAAGGAATCAAAGCTAAAGTCTTAAGGCAGTTATTATACTATAGGGAATAATAAATTAAATACTAAAATACTTTCAAGCTTTTACTAAAATTCTATACTATATAATAATACTGAACTGAACACTACATAAGAAAATTATATTTTACTATACAATGCTAAAATACTACTAGCCATGTTTTATGAATTGATATTTTAATGAATGCTTTGTTAAATTGTTGTTTGCTATTGTTTTTTTTTTGTAATATGACAATATAATATTTAAATTGTTTTAAATTACATTGAATTTATTATATAACTTACATACACAAAATTAAAGATTATAAATGCAAACAAATAATTTTTGTGTAAAATAAATTATTATTTAAAGGGCATTATAAATTAAAACAAAATTCAATTTCCTATAGCTTAAAAGTTAAAAAACATTGCCATCAATTTAACAATTCATACTACACTTCACCTTAAGCTATTTTATATGAATCTGATTATATTATGATTATTTATTGTAATATTAATAAAACATCATATAAAGAAACCTCAACCATCAGCTATCGATCATTTCGATCATTAAAGTCCAGCTACTTTTTATTTGCCTAATGGCATAATCTTAGGGCATAGACGTTTGGCAATGTAATGCTTTGTTTGGCATTTTGCTCGGCCTGTGTCCTCACTTGCTGCCAGCTGTGCAGGCTGTGGCAGGACTGGGATGCCTCATCCACCAGGATGCGAGGCATCCTAGGACACATTGTCGCAGTCGCATGTGCCCCTCGCTGAGGGGATGACGCCTCTGTCGCGGTTCCTTAGCCGTCACCCTCTTCTTGTTCTTTTCGCTGCACAGGCTCTAGGAGGCGCCCTGCAACTGTTTCCTTTCCCTTTTCCATTACCGATTTTCGATTGTGCGACTCAACGGTACCTAATCATTATAAATTATGTGGCAAGGGGCCAGCGTCAGCCACAGCCTCAGTCTCAGTCTCAGTCTCAGGCGCATCCTTTTCGCCTGGGGCACGAAGGGGTTAAACTTTCTCACGATCTATAAAAATCGAAAAATGGAAATCCATAAAAAAACACAAAACTGAAAAGGGAAAACGCAAAAGTCTTGTGCAATAATTCACTTATGCTACCTTTACAACTGCCATCCTTCTTAGGATGTAACGGGTTTTTGTGTTTTTCTTTTGGGCATCGATGGAAGGATCGATGGATTCGACTGATCGACAGGGAAAAGTGTTTTCTTGGGCGCGCCAGTTGGCTAACTGATTAAGTTTAATTGTTTGTCATGACAGCAGACTGGAATGGGTACGACTATGGCTGAGCATAAGGATAAGGGTGCCGCTTGAGAGTTTCAAAATATTTTCAAGAAGGGTCGCCAAGAGGGCCAATATTCTTCATGTCTTGTGCATCCTGTGAGAAAGTCCAACACAAGATTGGAAGCTGCTGCACGAACAGCTGTGTAAATGTGCCAAAATAATATTTCATTACAATTAGAATACTAAGATTGTATTAAATATTATCACATACATATGCGATTTATATATTCGGGCATGTTCCCATTTCCGAGACCACAAATTTAGATGTGAAGTGCAAATCTCATGTGGATTCGTTCTTTTCTTGCGAATGCTCAGAACATTTTTACTAAAACTAAAACAATAAAGCAGAATATATAAAAGGTAACTTTTCATGTTAGAAGGTTGGTGTTTCAATATCAAGGTTTGGCCAATTACTTTTCCACAAAATGTATGTGGATTCTGGAAGCAAAATATTATAAATAAAAAAAATAATAAAAAAATTGCATGTATTCGAAGAATTTGGAATATCTACTTTAAATAAATGAATAATGAAATAAGGAATATTTAAAAAATCTTTACATCCAGCTCCATAAGGAACTATAATCGATTCAAGTCGTGTAAATGAATAATACCAAATCAAATTCCGAATGTGGCATATTAAATGGAACTTATACACAATTTAGGACCTTAGCAGCAGCAAAAGCAAAATATTGTGTTGATTTGGTTGTTGCTGCTGTTCTTTTGCTATTGTCAGTTTGTTTATCGTATTTATTCTTATTATTATTATCATGTGTGTTGTGCGTGTGTGTGTGTGTGTGCAGGACAAGCAGCATCTAAAATGTGTATAATTTCATTTGTACCCCCGCATTTGCTTGCCAATATTTAGTCGCCAATGTAACAAAAAATTGCGAAAAAGCTGCTTGAAGAAAAGAAGAATGAAAACAGCAGAAGAAGAAATCGAGAAAGCGTTGCCCAACGAAACAGCATCAGCCTCAGCATCAGCATCAGCATCAGACCTGAGTCCATGTAAAGTGGATAACATTTCAGAGTAAAGGCAAAAAGCAGCAGCAGCAGCAACAAGAACAACAGCAGCAGCAGCAGCAGCAGCAGGAGGAGCAGGAGCAGGAGCAACGTTGCCGAACAACAGCGGCAGGAGCTGGTGATGAAGTTGCTACGGAAATTCGTTATTGTGTTACCACAGGCGATGTGTCTGTGTCCCAATGTTATGTTGCCAGTGCCTGTGCCAGCTCCAGCTCCAGTTCCAGTGACGGTGCGGCGACATCCTTACCCACATCTGCAGCCACATTCGCAGTCAGCGTCTGTCCAATAACAACAACAGCAGCAGCGGCAACCAACAACTGTGCACAGTGGGCAACAATCTGTGTAACTTACATCAACTATCTTTATTTGTTGCATATCGATTTGCTTATCGATAGCACAACACATTTGGCAATTAGTCATTTACACGACCTGTAACAAATATAGTTTGCTATATGTATGCACATTAATTTGAGCGATATACATATTTACGATAAATGTGTTATCGATAACAGCCTTTTAATTGGCTGTATTATTTCATAGTTAACAAATGCTTTGGGCATGTATGATATATAAGTATGTCATCAGTATAAATTTGCAGCTTATAATTAGTTATCGATAGCAGTTCAATAGCTCAATATACATATATAATACAACAAATTATATTGTTAAAAAGTTAGGCTTAAGTTATATTTGTCATTTTCATAATGCGCATTTAAAACGCACATAATTTATAATGAGTTTTCATAGGCCTTTCGACAATTTATCGATATTTTCTTCTCGATAAATTATGAAAATATATCGCATTTTCATAATGCGCATTGGCCTTTTGATAAATTATCGATATTTTTGTTCGGATACATTATCGATGTATCTGGATATGGATATTTGGTTTGCTTGCTTCAATCGATATATTAAACTTGAAATTGTGTATTTTGAGGTTTGGTAAATGTTCATCTCTGTAAGATGTTCAATAAATTTGCCGCAGTAAGTTCTTTGAGAAATCAGCATCAAAAGCCTTCCAATACGACAATACGGGCTGTATATAAAAAATCATCATATCATCAAAAATGGTATTGACTCAAAAAAGTAATGATACACATATCGTTTAATTCAAATTGAAGTTCTGTACATTGCCGAAATTCAAATGCGTTCCACTGTGCCACTTCGGCAAGGAGAACGACGCTACGTTGACGTCAGGGAGAAGAACAGCGTCGCACGGCGCCGGCCACCATTCTGCCTCAAATAAGAAGTAGCGACCTTTTGCATGCACGACGATATTTTAATATGCAAAATTTCAAATAGTCCTCTCGCACACACACACACACGCACGCACACGTTGATTCTTTTGGTCATGTGTACAACGGACGACATTGGACGTTGAACGGCAGAGTGGGTTGATGTTGCTGGGGTAGTCGGACTGGGAGTGGTGGTGGTGGTGGTGGAGGTGGGCAGGCTGAACGGACGCCCCCGCTAGGCAGTTGGCATGCCCGACGCGTGGGCGTATTTGGTCGCCAGAGTATCCAATTCAAAAATTTCGCAAAGCAACCAAGCGGAATTGGCAAAAGGCATAGGAGAGGCTGTAGCTGTAGCTTAAGAACCCGTCCAGCTGAGCATCTGAGGCGGGGCTCTCGTTCGCCTTTTTTCATTTCCTTTTCCGTTGGCGTTGGCAGGCGGCGGCGGCCACCGAAGCGCATCAACAAGCAACAAGGCGAGTTACACACACACACACACACCCGCACACACACACACACCCGCACACACACAGACACATATGAGGATCTAAGTCGCAGAACACAAGGGCGTACGCAAAACGACCCCGGGGGCCAGACCGGTCGCTAACCGACTAACCGACCGTTCGTCAGTCACTGCAGGTGGTACGACATCCGTTGGAGCTGGCTACGAATTGGGGGGTTGGGGTTGAGTGGGGCTGGGGCTGGGAGTTGGGTGTAGCATGGGAGTGTATGCTTGTTGTGGTGCTGGCATATTGAAATTATGTGTGTGCAGCCGTTTTTCGGTTTTCCATTTGCATTAGGGCGACTTAGTTTTGTGAAACGAACCCAAGCACTTGAGACATTCTCTTGACCAGGGGTCCACCTCTGTGCTCCGTCCTTCGTCCTCCGCCCAGTCAGTCAATCAGAACTGGCTACGCCACATTTCCTGATTTACGCAGGTAACATGCGACTTGACTCCATTTGTGGCTATGTTTGTATTGTTGTGGGCAGGACAGCTAACAAACACACACACACACACACACACACACACACATACAGACACTGAGACAGGGGTTGTTGTGGATGGATGTCAGTGCATTAGATGGCCTAAACGAAATCCCCTTTCGATAATAATGTGTTTGGCATTGGCAAAGTTATTGCGTGCTTGGTCAACAGAAATGATTGGATAGACCAAAAATACAGCAGCAGATTGAAATCGATTTGATTATAGAGCTTGCATAGTTGGCAACTTTCAAAGATGTTAGCTGAAATAGATTGCTGACTGGTTGAGTGTATCTTGGGCTAAGCCCCAATTAGCAGATATATAAATAGATTGACTAGATAGAGGAGGGAATCTTTGATTTTGTTTTCTTACACAACTAAGATGCGATCTGAAAATGTTTTAGTTGAATTAGAGAATATTTAGAAATGGAAATATAGTTTCGACCACGAAGAGCAGCTCAAAAATAAATGTATAGTTTAAGAATCTTTTCAATATTCAATTGTTACTTTATTTATGTAAAACAGTTTTAACTATTTGTTTTTGTTTTGCTTTTTATAAGTATAGATGTTTTACTTTGATATTTATATACTTGTAAACATAAAATCTATTTGATTTAAATTCTTAAATTTACCTACATTTCATTTTTTTTAATAATGTTAGCTTCAATAAATTTTTCTTGTCGACAATCTTTAGTCAAAATAAATGTTTTATTATTATTATTTTTTTTTCTTTTAGCATGTTAATCATTTAATTTAAAATCTGTCTAGCTAAGACAATTATTAAATGTTATTATTGGAGACTTAATAGTGTTTGTTTCAGTTGTATACTTTTGTTAGTTGGTTTCGAACCTAGGGGATGTTTTCTTCTTAGTCTTAAATGAAAAACAAAAAATTATTTGGTTGGAAATTAATTTCATTAAAAAGTTAAATACATATAGTCAAAAGATTATCGACATTATTAATCGACATAGGTTATTCTTGTTATTTTTATCAATTTAAAAATATAAATATTAGTACAAGATATTGTGTAAGCAAATTATGTTAATAATTTATAGAAATATAAACAAGGATCAATTATATTTTATTAATTGATAGTTAGGAATATGTGAAATGCATTGCCTTTATAGAATACAATATTAAATAGATAATCACTAGAGTGTAATGTTTTCAATATCTATTGAATAGTCGAATTCGTTGAAGAACTTTTATAGATAAACTCTCATTGAACAAGCATAGTGGAAAGTAGCAAGTTTTACCAAAAAGTAACATTAAGATTAGTGTGTGTGTTTGTTGTTATTTTATGCATTGCAAAAACTTCAACCAACTTCAGACGCACAAAAATCTAAGGAAATTCAGCAGGTTAACGCTTCGCTGGCTATTCAAGAGTCTTTTTGGGGGTTCTTTGATAAACCATTTGCCATGCATTTAATTGGCGCTCACAACTGGCAAATCAGTGAGCATTGTTCTTGCTCCCCCCTAAACTTCCATATCCTTTCCCTAGTAAACTTGAGCCAGGTAAAGCGAACGTAATGGACTTCAATGTGGAGTTCCAGTTCTGTTTTCTCTAAGAAGAACAACAAAGGAAATCGCCAACTTGCAGTTATCGCCACATATCAGAGTGTAAAGGCAGGGGGTGGGGGGACGGTCTGTGGCTTGGTAAGGAGTGATAAAGAAGGGGGTGGGGGAGCTGACATGGCCAGACTTTGCTGCCAAGCGCTTGTCTCTGGGCTCAGCTTGATGCTGGCCGACTGACGCACATAAAAGCAATGTTCCAGGGGCGTGGGGGAGGTGGGGGGCTGCTTTAGGGAGGTGCGCCTGTAGACAAGGCACAAAACAATATATGCGATGATATGATGCGTGCCTCGTATGTATATATGTGTGTGTGTTTCAGGTTGTTTTTGGAGCGCGACCGGCGAGCTCTTGTTTTGACAACATGCGACCAGGCACCCCAGCCCCCAACCCCCAACCACCCCACAAGCAGCACCCCCTCACCACACAAAATACACAAAAGAAAATACAAGCGTCGCATATGTGTGGCAGCAGTGGAGCAATGATGTAGGGGGGGGGGGCAAGAATATTTAACAGGAAGAAACCAATAAAACCTAATGATATGAAAAAATGCAATTTTCTGAAACTCAACCAACACACACACACACACACAAGTACAACAAACACAAACTGAAGCGTTTTGTGTGTGCGTCCCCAGCAACGTTTACACGAGCAACATCACATCAGCAACAGCCAGTGGAACGGCGGCAATGGCAGCTGAGTTGTCAGCAATAGTAACATGGCTAGATTGAGCTATAGCAGTAACAGTGACAGTAACAGTAACAGTAACAGTAACAGTAACAGTAACAGTAACAGTAACAGTAACAGTAACAGTAACAGTAACAGTAACAGTAATGGAAACAGTAACAACAGCAAAGCAGCAATACAATATTAGCAGTAGCAACTGTTTATTGACTTACCAGCAACTTTGCCAAGAGGATAAAATAAAAAAGGCAGAAATTACAGCAGCAATATAACATGTAAGACAAGCAACATTAACAGCAACTCAAATGCAAGCAACAACAGCAACAGTTAAGGTATGTGTATGAAATAGCAACAAGAACTGCGCAACAGCCACATCACTTAGTAAATAACAGCAATCGATATAGCAGCAGCAATATCAAGAGCAACATCATTTTGTAGATCAGTGCCAATAACAGCAACACCAGCAACAGTGCCAACTGCAGCAATTAATCATGAAAATATTGAAACAGCAAGAGCAGCAATATCGACAGCAACTGAAATAACTGCAACAACAATTTAAATCGAAATAGTGGAAAACGCAGCAGATGCAACATTATTATTAATTCTTAATTATTTAATGTCGACTGAAAAATGGAAATACCAAAAAATTAACAATTAATCATTTTTCTAATGTCAACCATGCAAGAAAATTATAATTTAAAAATTGAATTAAAAAAAATATTTTAGAATTTGTTGTATTTATATTTATATATTTAATGTCAACTAAAACAGGAAAATACCAAAAAATAATAAATTAAATTTAAAATTTTAAAATGTGTTGTACATAAATCATCATAAATCAAAGCAATCGGCACAGGAAAATGCCTTAAAATTATAAAACAAAAATTTAAATTATTTAGAATGTTTTGTATATAAATTTACTTATTCAATGTCGGCTAAAACATAAAAATACCAAAAAAATTACGAATTACAACTACAATTTTCAAATATAATGTAAATGAAATATGAACTTAACAATATTTCTAAAGACAACTAAAAAAAATCAACACAGATTCAATAAAAATTGTCAATTAAAATAAACACTAAAATATTAATATTATAGAATATTCTTTAATAATACAAAAATATAAATTTAAGAATAATTGAGAATTTAGTGCAACATTTGTTGGAACTATTTTGGTAAGTCCAGCTAGCAGCAAAATCACAACAGCAACACTGCAACATATATACATACATATGTATATGGCAAAATCGCGGATTTCTCATGATATGCGCTTCATGGTGTAAACATAGCGTTGCGTTTGATTTTCCGCTTCAAAAAATCAGAAACACGAGAGCCGTCTTGGCCAAAAGATGATGATGCTGATGATGATGGCCAAGTCTTTGCCGCTTCTTGTGTCTTGCGTCTGCTGCCTCGGTGACATGTTGTCCCCTCTCGCTGTCTCTTACCCTGCTGTATTGTTGTTGTTATTGTTGTTGTTGTTGTTGTTGTCCGCGCAAGTTGTCATATGTGAAGTTTTGCGCGTTGCTGAATTTTCATATTGCGTGCACAACAACAGCAGCAACAACAACAAAACGTTTGAGCAAATAAGTAGAAAAAGAATGCACGAACTTGGCTTCAAAAAGAAACGACAAGGACGGCAATAGCAAGAGGCTGACGACAAAAAAAGAACGTAAGAAACGTAACGTAACGAAATGAAATGAAAGACTAACAACAACAGGAACAGTAACAGCAACAGCAACAGCAACAACATAAACATGGCACCCAACACTTGTTTCATGACGCTTGTCGTTTATCCAGCGCCTGGCAACGTCCAACGTTGAGTGGGGCAGTGGGGGAGTGGGGTAGTGGAGGGGAGAGGCTATTGGTTATGAGTTGTGAGGATGACACGACAGCCAGCCAGCCAGCCAGCCAGCCAGCCGCTGCATATGACAATGTATTACCGCTAAATGGGAGGCGGGCTTTGGTCTCGCAAGCCGAGAAGGCCAAACTCAAGCTCGAGCTCACAATCACAGGACACTGGCGCAACGCATGTAAGCAATTTTGCAAAGTACTTAGTCAGCATCTTTTTAACCCTTGCACACCCCTTTACAACTCCGCCTACCACCACCCTTCTTCTCAGTTTTAAGGTGACCGTTCGTCAGCAGCGCCCACGCATGGTGCTGCGCAGATACCGAGGGTAATGTTATGTCCTGTCACTGGGCTACAACAGTCGAACGATAAGCCAGGCGACAGACCTACTGCTACTGCAAACCACGACCCCCCTTCGCCCCCCTCCCTCCTCCGCCACTGCTTAGTAACTGTTTCGACTACAAGTCGGCCACATTTTTTAACATTGCGTTTCGCTTGACTTCGGCAACGCTTTTTTCATCTCCCTCCCTCCCTTCCTCTCTCTCCCTCTCTCTCTCTCTACTGTTTTCATTTTTTTTCTTAACACATATTAAGCCGCAAAAATATTGCTGTATGAAGTGCGTTGCTGGTCGCTATGCAAAAAAAATATATGTAAATAACAGAGTATCTATAAAAACCGAAAAGTACATTTAAATTTGTTTTGGCGCAGTTCAAATACCCTTGATATATGACAAATGCAGTGTATGATGCTTTAAAGCTTAAGTATTAGTATTCACTTTCTTAATCAAGTTTATACTAATCCTAAGTTAGATAATATTCAGCTTGTAGCACTAGGAATGTGTATATAAATAATAATAATAATAAAAATAATGAAAATAATTATGATAACTATAATAATAAAAAAAATATCAATTATAATAATATTAAATAAAACAACAAGTGAGAAAGGATTATCTTCGGCGTGCCGAAGATTTTATACTCTTTTAGAACCTTTAGAAAATTTGCACTCTGCCAACTGTAGCGCTTTCATGAGCTGTAGAAATTCTTTTGTTCTATATATATTTTGATATATGAATTTAAATTTTCTTTTGAAATATTCAATTTATTTCCAGTAGAATGGCAGCTATAAGATATAGTAGTCCGATCCGGCCAGCTCTAGCTAATGTGCCGCCTCTTTAAATAATAAGTATCTGTGCAAATTTTCATCGCGATAACTTTAAAAACATGGGATATATGGCCAAAACCGACTTCCAGTTATATGGCAGCTATAAGATATAGTGATCCGATCCGGCCGGCTCCGAACAATGTGCTGTCCTTTTAAATGATAAGTCTTTTTGCAAAGTTTTATCACGAAAGCTTAAAAACTGAGGGACTAGTTTGCATACATACAGACAGACAGGCAAATTTTCTTCGAAAACAGTATAATAATAATATTAATAATAATAATAATAGTAATTATAATAATAGTAATTGTAATAATAATAATATTAGTAACCATAATAATAGTAATAATAATAATAATACAAATAATACAAAATTAATGATAATAATACAATATTTATATTACAGGATCGAATACCACACATTGGAAGACAAAAGAATTATACCCTATGCAACGACTCACAAAAATACATAAATTTATGTATATGTATATGTATGTATGTAACTGTCAGTAGAATTCGCAAAACATGCTCAAAAGGGCGGGAGGCGATGTGGGAGAAAGAATGAGAAGAAAGAAAGGAAAAAAATGGCACTGGCCTTCTAATTCACTCGATAGCCATTCATTGGAAATTCTTGATTGATGCTCTGCCCTTGTCTGCAGCGCGTTGATAAGCCGGCAAAGACTGAGCGGACCTAACACCCCCTTCCCACCCAAGCATATTCACCCCCTCCCTCCCCATATCAAGAAAACCATCCCAACCTAGCGCAGCACATTTTTACAACTGCTGCGTTGTCAGTTAGTTTTTTTCCGCTTTCAATTTTTCATTTTACATATTTCAGGGATTAGATGAGGACAACAACAACAAGCTGGCAGCTACTAGTTGCAGGTTGTGTATGGCCTAAGGGGGAAATGGAGGGGGGGGGATGTGTGTGGTTATCGAAACTGCTATAAATATATTCCAGACCTTAACTTTGGGGGGTCCTTTAGAATCCAGACTGTTTGCGTATATTCAAAGCTGATATATTTAATCACCTATTCCAAATCGAAATTTGAGTAAACGTAGCACAAAATCTTTGAATCAATGTCTTTAACTATCTACCAAACTATCTAATATATCGAATTCCAAATCTACGATCTTTCTTTATTAATCTTTCTTTACCACTAATAATTTATTAGAAGCGTATTCTCAATTTAAAAATTATGGTCCTGTATCATCACAGTATAAGAACATTGGATCGTACGTCTCTCGTCAACGTTAGTCATTGCTTGCCCTTAAATCGATCATCCAAATCTTTGAAATACCTCGATGCAATGTCTATAAGGGACTTCTTTTCCAGCTCGGCTGACGAGAATTTCTTCTGCTTCTTTCTGCTTCTATTATGTTTGTGTTCCGCTGATGCTGACTTGCGGTCGGAGGACTTCGATGACTTCTTATAAGCGAAATTGCTTGTGAATGGCTGGGACTTCTTAGTCTTCTTAGTCTTGGAGCGCATGGTGGGTCTGTTCCCTGTATCATTCGCCGAATGAATGGATATCTCGCCGAGCGACGACTTGGGCGTTATCTTCAAGTCCCGCCGACTTTTGGGTATTTCCCGCTGACGGTCCTGGATCTCCAATACCTTGCTCTCGATCAGCTGATCCAGCTTGTCCAGCTTCAGATACTGCAACTTCTGCTCGAGCAGTGTGTTCACAGTATGATTGATTGTTTCGTACATCTCCTTGACCTCCATGAGATTCGGACTCGGACTCGTACTCGATTCGTTCGGTTTCTGCTCGGATCGCAGCATGTGCAAAGCATCTTCGGTGATCAGTGCAAAGCGCAGTTTCGGGTAACGTTTCGAATGGGTTGACATAACGCTGTAAAACTGTCTCAATATTAGATTCACAAAATAGGCGTGAATTTCAAATGAAATAGAAAATAAATATTACTGGAAAATTTTTAACAAATTTTGTTTTGCCCTGCAAATTTCTAGTCCTATTCTGTAAACAAAAAGTAATGTTGTGAGAGTCTCATATAGTTGAGCTGCCTAAGCGACTGACCCAGTCGAATCATTTCTCATGGCCTACTCCAAACAAATGTCAAACTCATGTTCTCTCTCTCTCTCCCTCTCATCTCTCTCACTCTCTCTGATTGCCTTTGACTCGACTTCCTTACGGACCCATTGTTTTGGTGACATGTGACAGGCCGTACTTCCCAATATTGGCACGCAACGCATTGTCCTCGTCCTCAGAGCCGGGGCAGGGTAAAAACAATGACGTTGGCGTGGGGTGAGACCAGATAGAAGCAGAGCGGTGAGTAGGGAGTGGAGTGGAGTGAAGTGGAGTGGTGGAGGTTCCTTTCCAAATCATGTCCGGTGACAACTAACAAAAGCTTTTGCAACGAGTCACGTTTTGTGCGCTCAATTAATAAGAACAAGCAGCGAACACTAATCCGACCACACCGAAATTTGTATACACTATCTTCGATCAAGTGCAGGAGGCTTACAGCTATGCGAGTCTTAAATGAACCAACAAATTTATGCTAAAAGCTGAAATCGAAATGAATTTATATATATTATATCAGTTTCAATAAATTATTGTTCTCCCTTAGCTACAAATATTATTATTAATATTGTTGAAAGAGATAACTCAAAAAAAAATATCAATATTGTTTGGTTTGATTGGTTGTTTTGGGTTTTCGCCAATAATTGAAACATTTTGTTATTAATATCTCCAGAACTTTATATTTGTAATTGTAAATGTTTTTATACTTTGTAATATAATTTAATTTTCTGTGTCACTAATCGACAATAAATAAATAAAGTTACTATTTTAACTAATATATTAATTAAGGCAATAAATTTGTTGGTGAACATTTCATCAATTTGAGATAATGCTAAAGATAATGGCAATTATTATTAAAAGTATAAATTTATAAGCTAATTTAATAATATTAAACAACATAGTATAAATGTAATAAGTTTCTTTTTTCGATAATGTAAAGTTTTTTTTTGTACATAGGATTAACTTTAATAATTAATTGATTTACTTAATTAATACTATGCACTAAATATATTCTTAGATCGCTTCTGGCGTTGAAAATAATATTTTAAGGTTGGAAAAATTATAAAATAATTTATGAAAAGACAAGTTTGACTTATTACAGCTTTATCAAAGTGAAGTATTTCAATTAATTATGAAAGTATTTAAATATATTATATATTTAAAATACATAATCCTCAAAAGTTTTCATGCTCTTATGATTTATGAACAAAGATAACGGAAAACTTTGTGAAATATCAAATACTATTCGCAAAAATCAGTTTGCTTACTTTTCTCAAAACCGAACAGAATTTGTTTATAGAATTTTAATATCAATCCGAATGCGAGCGAGTACAATAGCCTAATTAATTTCTCAGCTCCTTAACTTACTGGCCAGCCAAAGTTCTCGACATGGTGCTCGTGTCCTTAGTGTCCTTAGCGCTGATTTAATGTATAAGTCAGCTGACATGTTCACCTTGTAGTAGTTGGCCCCTACTTCAACTTCTACATCTACTTCTCATACTCATACTCAGTCTCAGTCTCATTCTCATTCTCAATCTCATTCAGGTTCTCATTCTGGTTGCCCTTTAAGTGGAACTTGCATTTTCATTTCGGTGACATTTCGGGTTATTGTTCGCGATCTCCATGTCGCCCCTGATCCTTAGTGCCTAGTCCCTAGTCTTTTGACAACTTGTCACAGGCACTTCAGGAAGCCGATCTCAACGCAAGACGGCGGCGCAAACCTTCTAAAGCGAAACCTCATCGACCCAAGCGCAACCCCAAAGAACCCAAATGCGAACAACAAAAAAACATAAATGAAAAATGATAATTTCCATTGACGCAATTATTAACGTTGTGTGTGTGTGTGTGTGTGTGTGTTGTTGCCTTACCTGGCAGTGGCTGGGGATGGGGATCGGCATATGCATTGCGTTTTCGGGATTAACTCGATTTACGAAAGGGTTACGCATGCACATCCCAATAACAAAATATGCCAAAGTGTTTAATGTGCAGTACCCCATTCCCGTTCCTATTCCCGTTCCCATTTCCAAGTCTTCTTTTTTGCTGATGGGACTACCACCAGGTAGTCTGGTGCTGTCCTGGCTGGGCATATGTGTATAATGCGCAATGAGCGTGCACAAAATCCGAGCCGAGCCGAGCCGAGCTTCTTTTGCCTGCCTAATTCGGGGTAGCGCCGAAGTGCTTACAAATTACGCTAACTGTGAATTAACC
The DNA here is from genome assembly GCA_035042425.1 of Drosophila flavopinicola. Classification (NCBI taxonomy): domain Eukaryota; kingdom Metazoa; phylum Arthropoda; class Insecta; order Diptera; family Drosophilidae; genus Drosophila; species Drosophila flavopinicola. The sequence continues at coordinate 267,647 of JAWNLL010000429.1, forward strand.
CCGAGCGCGGAGTGCCGACTGCCGAAACTCATCCCGATCGTCTAGGCAAATGTGTGGCGTCACGATCCCATCCGATCCGAGCACACATATGCCACAGAGATCGAACGTCTGTCGACCCGAACGGGTTGTGCTCCTTAGTGCTCTTGAAAATCCCGTCCAATTATCACGCATACTGTCTTATCGATCGGTCCGATCTTCGGCGCTGCGCTTTTCTTCTTCTTTTTTTTTAGTCGAGAGCGTTTACGGCCGAACAGCTACGACGACAATCGGATCCTATCCGATCCGATCCGATCCGATCAAGTCAAGTGGATGCCACAAAGTGCCATCAATTAGCCAATTTCCATTGTTCTCATCCGTTTTTTAGACTGTTAGACTGTGCTTTTCACTGCAGATCTCTTTTAAAGATATGTACTTAACGAGGGATAGAAATATGCAATGGTTAGTGAGAAAACGTAACGAATTTTATTGGATAATATTATTGCTTAATACTTGAAATAGGCAGTGTAAAGATTGCTTTTGATTTGACTGACGAACAAATGTGAATTTGAGTATTCAAGGGATAACTCTCTATAGCTTATAAGGTATTATGTGTATGTTGAAAAAGAGAACCATATTAAGGCCACTTTTGTAGCAATTTAGTTTGCAATATAGTGTAATGCTTATATCGCATATTGTGCACTCAGTATTTTACAGTTTGCTTGCTCTCGAAAATACATTACAATATTTATTAAGCTACATTATCTGATTTTTATATATTTTATTTAAAACATATCTCATAGCATATCTATTGGAAATATATCTTACACTTTATGCGCTATAAGCATATTTATAGAATATTACATAGGCTCTAAAATGTATAATATAAATCTTATAATCGCAACATTTGTATACAATAGCAATATATATTTCAGTTGTACGCATTTCTTTCATACTGTATTAATATCTGAATTTTAATATCAAACAGCAAAAATCTAATGTTTTTCAGCTTTATTTTTGTTTACTGAAAACAAAAATCAAATTCAAAAAGTCATTGCAATTTTTTAAATAAAACTTATAATTAAGAGTTGAATTAGAATTTATATAAAGTCGACATATGTTTCATACTTAACAATAAAAATCATTTCCAATAACTATATAGATCTCTAGACTACAAAGGAATTACACAACTTCTAGATGAATCAAAGTTACAATATCAAAGCTGAAAGATAGAATAATAGATACGAGCTTTAGCTACTTAAACAACTAATTAATGGAAGTAGTTGGCATTAAAAAAAAACTGTTTTAGTTTTACTGTACAAAATTCGAATTACACAAGCAATTATACACATGCCTTATTAATGATTCTAAGCCTAATAGAATATTATAAGTCTTGATGAAGACTTGTCAAGGTGAAGATTGCACAGCTTTAAAACCCTTTTTTTTTAGAGGGGAATAGGACACATACTACAAGCTGATTATGGGCAATTTATACAGTGCCCAATTGGCAGACTAAGGATTGGGGAAGAGGGGGCTTGGGGTTGGGGTTGGGGGGTTGAGGGGTGACTTGAGAAACGGAGACGTTAAAACATGCTGTCAAAGGACATTCGAGAAATTCAATTGTATTTTCACTGGGCTGGGTATTTGTTTAATAATATGGTGAATGTGTTGTTGTCTGTCTGTCTATTTGTCTATTTGTCTGTTTGATAACAACACAGAGCGCAACATTTACAAATGTAATTGTATAAATGGGCTGCTTATGGCAATAGTCGGAGTAGCCCACCCCCCTCCCCTCCCCCATCCCGTCTAGGCAAAAGGATATTTGGAAGCTGTTGCGGGTGGTGTGGGTTGCCATTGAGGTTACGTGGTGGTCCTGTAGCCATAGGGTTGAAGTAATGGCCGCTGTCCGTTGGCCATTAGGGGTGGACTACGGACTACGGACTACGGACTACGGACTGCTGACTCGGATTCGAATTCGGATATGGAATTCAATTCGAATCGTAATAAAAATATGGCTGTGCAAGCGAGACAACTGCGAATGCGTATATGTACAATTTGAAAAGGCACTTCAAGCGCTCGGCCCACTTTCACTGCCAGTGGCACTGGCACTCCCACCACCCAGCGGAGTCCAGCGGCAGCCACTTCAGGTCCTTCAGTGCCGTCCATCACCAACACTAACGAGCTGCCAGCACAGGACTCAATGGCACACAGTCGAGTCGCGAGGACAACAGCACAGAGTGTGAGGGTGGTTAGTTGCCCATTTGCGACGTACCTTCCCCCACCAACTCCCGTTCTCCCCTGTTCCTGCTCCTGCCCCTGTCCCTGTTCCTGTCCCTGTCCAATGCTCGCTCCAACAAAAGGGTCAATGTGTACACCAGAGCTTTGGACTGGACTGTTCTGTTCTGTTCTGTTCTGGCTGTACTTGTGCAACCCCCTCGGACAGATTGACTTTTATGTTGATAGCTCTGCTTCTCTGTGTCTCTCTCTCTCTCTGTGTCTGTGTGTGTCTGTGTGTGTGTGTGTGCTTGTCCACTACGCAGTTACCGCTACCCACCCCGCCAGGTGGCCATTTTGAATTTGGCCAACAACACGAATTACACCTTCCTTCCTTGATTTTCATATTTGACCAGGTTCAGCTGCCGCTGAATGGTGGCCAACAAGTTCAGCAACTTATTTTGGGCCCAATATCTTTTCAAGCAGCGACAGCTACTTTAAATACTAACGCAGATATTTTCTTGTAAGCCTCTTTTACCCTTTAGAATACTCAACTCAACTAATTGAAATGCGGCACTCCCTTTTAAAGAAATATTTCTACTGAATTTATTAATTAATTTATAAATTGTTTCTCTATACATAATATATAACTATATGTTCAATGTGTATGCTAAAAGATAATACCTAATCCAAATGAAGTCATAAGTTATTGATCAATTTGCACGTTTATCTAAGTAACCTTGTAGAGTAAGGAAATCTTCCTTTAAATATGCTCATTATATATGCATTTAAATGGAATGCTTTTATAAATCCATTTAATGGAAGTTTCTATAGCTTTAACTTAGCACATATAACCTTTAATGGGCCACTTCGTAGATACCCATTCAAAGACAACTGAGTCTAAAGGGTACAATGACTGTGTATAATATAAAGGCATAAGGAAGCATCTCCGACTATGTTTATTGCATATATTTACAGAATGATTTAATTTTATCGATAACTAGTCCCGTAAAAAGTTATCGATAAACTTAGATTTTAGATTAGCGTTTCCGGTCATAGCCTTGAGAGTGATAACAGCTAAATGCACTAATTTTGGTATGCATAATCTTAAATACCATAGACATTAACTTGTCAAAAGAGACAACAATTATTTGCCAAGGAATCGTTGTCCAGCATCTATTTCTCTATATGAATACCTCTTTTCGGCTAAGTATTAAAAGGTTGTTTTTCTTATAAGAGTATTGTATTATGTTGCTCTTAAGTTTTCAGATTTTGTAAATAAACGAAAATCTTTAAATACAAATTTATTAAATGAGTATTTTTGTATCGATATCAATAAATTGTATAATCGGTGAAATAATTACACAACATTAATAAATAAACTCATCAGACATTTTAGATGCTAATTTTTGGTATATAAAACTCACAAAATGTAAATAGCCACAAAATTATTTTTACTTTAAACACATGAGTGTGAATGATAGCAGTGAATCCTGCTTAAAGGACACGCCATGCCAGCATTGTACATCTATCAATGGCGCATTAGAGCCGAAAATACCCATACGGTCAATTCACTCTGACAGCAGCCACACACACACACACACATACACACACACACGCACATCTCTCACTTATTGTCAGCAGATCCGTAAATTAGCTGGCCCCTTACCTGACAACCCGTTTTACTGGCTACCACATACATGTGTAGCTCTAATAAGCCTTAAGCCTTAAGCCTGTGTCCAAGTGACCCCCCCAGCCCAGCCCAGCCCACCCAGCCCAAATCCATTACACGCATCAAATGCTGCTTCAGCAACTGTGGTATGTACATATGTATATATATATATATATATATAGTAGATATAGTATACTTTGCGCCATGTCAGCTCTCTAGCCCCATTGGCGTATTAAGACAAAAGGTTAAATTTAAATTTGAGACGCACATGGAGCGGGGACATCACGTCGTGGATGTGGATGTGGATGCGTGTGTGGCATGCGCCTTGGTCATACATTGCAATGTGGCTGGCCAAGAAAGACCCCTTGGCCCGATCCACAGTTCTCTGCTCGGAGTGCGCCTCCAAGCATATTGTTGGCTCGGAATTGGATTGTTGGGCGTAAGGTGTAGCAGATGGTGTGCATCTGTGTGTGTGTGTGTGTGTGGGTGTAGGCAAAGGCTTAGCCCGTAAACCGTTAGCCGTAACCCGACCGATGCGGATGCGGATGCGGACTAGCCCAGGCTTGCCTGCTGTCTTTCTTTCTCTCTCTCTCTCTCTGTGTGTGTGTGTGTGTGTGTGTGTGTGCGAGGAATAAAAGAAACTGCTGCAAAGGCCAGAGACGTGGCCCAAAAAGCAAGCAGGAGCGCCGCAACACTGTCTTTGAGGGGGCGCCGGAGTGGGCATATACGTATGCTAATGGACATTCGAGATTTTGGTTTTGGTATTTTGAGCAGCTCAGTTCAGTTTAGCTGGGCAGGTGGGCAGGGAAAGCTGATAAGTACGTTTGAAGCCGCCTTTCGAATGCTACGTGTGGCTGCCTCACTGACTGACTGACTGGGCCATGGCCATATCGCAGCTGGCCCGGCTAAGCTCGCAGGATCTATGTGGGGGTCGGGGGAGGTTGGGTGGAGCAGGGGGTGGGGTTGGTTCGCAAGGCCATGATACTCATTTTGTGATTGTGTGATGATGGATGGGACATGTGCCGTGGGGACTTTAGCAGCGCAGCTTAGGATGCCTCTCAAATGCCGATAGCTGTCGAAAGGCCGAACGGAAGCAGGACCTCCGGCCAGTTGCAGTCCTTGTCCTTGTGCTATTGAGCGTGGTCTCTGGTCCGCTCGACTGTGTCCTTGCGAAAGGATTCAAACGATTTAGCATTCGCAATAAGTTTGGCCCCGCTGTCCTGTGTGTCCCCATATCCTGTGTGTGTGCGTGTGTGTGGGTCTCTGTCGTCTGCTTTTGTTTGTGCGAGCTCTTTTCATACCTGATACCCAACGACCATTAAATTCATAAAATATGCATGCGGATAAACATAATTCCGGGTGCCGGCTAGTAAATACTTTTGTCAAGATTTGACCATGATTGAGTGTTTGCTCGGCATTTGGCCAGGCCCCCTCCCCCACCCAAAAGGAGCACAAGATAGCCCCACATCGAGCGTTCCAGCTGGCCATAATTCATACGGTCGATTGGTTTGCACACTTTCCGGATTAGTTACCATCTCAATGGGTCAATGTTCAGGTGTCAGGAGTTTATCAAAAGCTTCTTTGTTCGCTGTAAAAGTTGCCTTATATATATTGAAATTTTAAGGGTTCAGCTATTGGAATATGTAAATATTGTATTGATGCCAGTTTGCTCGAGGAAAGTATGAATGGGATTCAAGTGGGACGACAAACGGGGCATAGTTCAATTATTAGCTGGGTTGAGAGGGCAACTTAGATATAACTATATGTATATATAGAGAGTAAACAACGCTAAAATGTGTCCAATAATAGGAATGGAATAATAAGACACTTATCGAATTCGAATACAAAAGCTGTTCGAGATTTGACGATCAATAAAAGATTAATGACATATTGTTTTTTTTTTTTTTAAATTTTTTACTTTTCCATCCATTTTTTTTCCCTAAAAAGCTTGTAAGTTAATAAATATTTGGTTTAATTTTTGGTTTCATCATTTATTTCGTTTTAGTTTTGTAGACATATAATATAATAATAAATAAATAAATTGATTGAGGTATTTATATGTACATCTAGCTTCTTCAGTTATTCCGCTTTAGTTTTGTAGACATTTTCAAAATACATTTGCTGTTTGTGTAATTCCCAAGCGGTTCTAGACTGTTTGTCTTGTTATTTGGTTTCGCTGGTAAAGGTTGCTCTCGAAGGTCCCTGTAAAAGGATAATTCACTGTTTTTGATTTGACTCAACCTGTTTGTAAAATAAAATCAATGCAATTATTAAAATACATTTACCTACTGATTATTATTGTCAGTAAGTTGACCTGAAATGATATTCGATTGTGAGCTTTGCGGATAAATCCGAGCTGGACGTCGTCTTTACTTCAGCATCGATAGAGAAAACAGACACACACATTTGGATAGTCGTTCGCTAGCGGAACGAGTACTCGTAAAGTGGCTGACACCACCCACTTGGTGAATCTGTGCACTCATTAAAAATAAACGCTAACATTTTGCAGACAATTTCAACGTAATTGGCCCACATTGAGCCACATTGCACACTGGTTGAAATGCTCAATTGAGCAAGATTCCAAGTTCTAAATATTGATTGGCGGAGAAATTGTTTTGTTTTTATAACTAATATTCAATTTATTTTAAAGTTAAATGAATTGAAGATATTGGTTTGTATCAAGTTAAAATTCCGATTTTAAAGTCTAATTAGCATTACCAATACCTTTTTCATATAATACCTACAGCAAAATCAAGAAATGTTTGTCGAGTTCAATTTTAAAGCAGTAAGTTTTCACCAAACTTTAAAAACTTGTAGTAAAAAATAGCTTTTTAGATCCAATGTCGTTTATTTGTCAATATTTTACATGTACATATTATATTATCAAGCAAAAGATTACTAAATTCCATTGAAAAATTCGTCGAAAAAAAACAATAATAATATTAGATGGATCCTATATGTTAAGCTAGCTGACCCGAAAAGAAAATTGTAAAGCAATTTGCAAGCTTCGTTTTTATGAAGATATACAAATAGATAAATACAGTGCAGATTCAAAAGCAGCAATAATAAAGGCTGAAAATACAAATTTAATTCAATATATAACTGTATTGTTGAAAATTCAAATATAATAATTTATAAAAAAAGAAAAAATTTTATTTTCAAATTGACCACTGTGCATTTTCAGGATTGCAAATTCTGTGTGGTCGACAGCAGAAATATGGAAGGGTTTTGGGCTGTGAATAAATTACAAAAAAAATAAGAAAATAATTAATAGCAAATAATCAAAGCGGAAAAACATATAAACGAGTACTCAAAGCTCGAGCGCGTAAACTGGAATAATAAAAAACTGAATGCAAAACGACAAAATGGCAAGAATGTGTGTCTGTGTGTGTGTGTGAGAAAGGGCGAGAGAGATAGAGAGAGAGCGAGAGGGAGTGAGAGATAAAATAGAATAAAATAGCTGTGTCATTTCTTACTTTTGAGTGCTATTATTAAGCATTTGAAATATCATACCATGATGCGGGACATGGGTCGTTTCGCTATACACATGAATATGAATACGAGTGTGTGTGTGTAGTGTGTGTGTGTGTGTGTTTGTGTTGGCGCGTTATCCATTAGCTTATATTAAAATCATTTTTTGCAGACTGAATGGCTGCTGTAAAACTCCGGACCAAACCACGCCCCAGACCCACAGACGACAGACACAGCCAACAATCACGCACTCACCCACACTCACACTCAGACTCAGACTCATACTCATACTCACACTCACACATAGACTCACTCACTGGACGGAGGCACGAGATGAATGGGCCGGGCACAAATGTACCGAGTTGGTCGCATTGTTTAATGAAAGTTCTTTCCAAAAACTTTTGCAAGCCGCTTACGGGAATGTGGACTCAGCTCTCTCCGAATGAGTCTGTGAGTGTGTGTGCCTGTGTGTGTGTCTGTGTGTGTGTGTGTGTGTGTGCTTTCGTCCTGGGACATTGGCCGCACGTATGCAAATGTGGATTCGGCTGTACCATGTGCAGATGGGCGCGTCTGGGGGCGAATCCGACGTGTGGTGTCAGACGCCAGTTGACAGCATGTTTATTTGTTTTCCTCTGCTTGCAGACTGTACACCCACTCACCCCACCCCACCCCCACCCCCACTTAGGCCCACGTGTACCCCCCTGTCGCATGTAGCCACTGTCAATCTGAGGGTCCAACTTGGGGCCAGCCATCTACCCATCATTTTTTTCTGGCTCATTATGCGGCTAGTTGTTGATGATGATGATGTGTTGGTGAATGTGAATACAGTCACATATATTCACATTGCAGCGTTGCGAGTGTTGCGTTATTTCAGTGTACAGCAAGCTGCATGTGAGTACAGTGAATACACTCATGCCAATTCACGCAGCTATAAGTGAATGCGCTGAAAAATTGCTGAACATTTGAACAGTCATCGCAGCTTGAATGAATAGGAACATGGGTATGAGTGCAGTGAATGCATACACAAGGGAGTGCTGAATAAAATACGTTTAATTTTCTTTGATATGAATATTCACATGTTCAGAAGCTCATGTTGTACTAAAGCACACTCGTAGCAACTAATTTGGATACTTGACAAAAACATAGGCAAAGACATGTGAATACATACATTATATTCACTATTGTATTGACTCATATTCGAACCTTCAAGAATGAAAACATTAATTTTAGGCATTTATGTGATTTGTTTATTGGCTTGCTGAGCGTTTCTATGTGAACGGCCTTGAGTGCACTTCGGTCAGGCACATTCACATTCACATATTCGCATATTCACATATTCACATTCACATAAGAAGACACTCACATGTCCACAATGCTGTTCGCCCGTCCACTCGCTGGTCCGCCATATGTCCGCTTTTGGGACATGCGCGATATTGCACTCACACACTCACACACACTCACACACATTCACACACACACACACACACACACTCATACATACTCAACTGAGCTGTGTGTGTGTGTTCTGCTCTTATCCTTTGGTTGGATGCGTCCGTCCATTTGCCCATCGCCCATCTATTCTCATCTGAATGTGCTGTGTGTATGTGTTGTACATATGTGAATATGAACTCTATGTGTGTGTGAATCCTTTGTTGTTGTTGCTGTTGTTGTTGTCCTCGCTATAGAGGACTTTTGGTCCATTTAACATGTCTCATAATAATTGTGATTGGGGTTTATTTCGCATTCATTTGAATATGAATTAGCATCGTTTCGCATTTGAATGTCCAAAATGGGCCACAAGCCGCCTAGTGGGTGGATGGTTGGGTGGTTGGGTGCTTGCTCCTTGGTCCTGGGGGCTGGAGCTGGGGTCAGGCAAAAGGACGACGCTGCTGAATGGATGAATAGAGCAGAATTTTGCCAATTTAGCAAAAAGGGAAGCGTTGCGATTGTATCTGCCAGTGGACCACACACACACACACACACACACTAATACACACACAGCACATCCTTAAGGATCTATGAAGCAGCTGGCCACGTGAGTCAAGCGGTAGCCAAGGACCGTTTGTCCGTCTAGCTGGGTGGTTGACACTCGTAAAGACGTAAAAAACTATGCAACATTTTTAACTGTCAGTTTTGTGCAGTCACCAGAAGTTTCCCTATAAGGATGTGTGTGTGTGTGTGTGTGTGTGTGTTTGTATGTGTGTGTGTGTGTGTCGACACAGGATGCGCAGCACACCCGGACTGATTCCGACTACACTCGCTCCACGCTTGTCTGACGCCGCTCGTTTGGGGAATTTGCTCTTATTAATTAGTGCAAAACGGCCCTTGGGGGGCAGGACCGGCAGGACCGGCAGGACCTCAGCCGGGCTGGGCTTGTGGGCTTGCTTTTGATTAAGGAGTTAAAATGATTGCCGAGTGGTCAACTGTACACGGCAGCTGCGCAATACACGCCATACACTAAACACCAAACATCATCACATCTCATCTCATCACATCCCATCCCATCCAGTGCCTGTGGGTTGGTTCCACTTTAGCGAAAGGACACGTTTTGCAGTCGCTTAAATGTGATTTGATTTTTGCTGTAATCTCATCTTTTGATGTCTCCCATTGCATTCCCTCCGACTGGCTTGATATTGTTATAGAAACTAGAAGCATTGCACTGATTTATTGCGCATAATTGCAGATTCTATGTGATAAAGTGATAAGGTGATAACTGCCAAGAACTAACAATTAAGGCATTGTCTTAATAGCATAAGTATTTCTTTGATATCTTCAAGTTGAGTGGGAACTCCATTTCATAAATCTTACTTTTCATCTTCTTTCATCATCTTACTTTTGTATTTAGTTAAATCTGATCCCAATGCTTATTGCGACTAATAGCTATATTTTCAATGTTTTATAGTTATATTTTCAATTTTCTCTTCCTACATTCTAGGCTATGTTTCTCTATTTCATACAAATAGTTTAGTTTCTCTAATATTATTGTTATTAGCATTGCTCTTAACTTATATTTATTAGTTTATGCACTAAACATGTGAATTTTGTTTGGCTTGGTTTCTAGATCTACTTTTTACATACAATTTATGCAAATTTGTGAGAAAAATTTATTTGATTGATATATAAGTTTGTAATGCACAGATGTACGAGTCAGAGACTCCAAAAAGTACCCTCTAGTATGCTTAGAATGACAAATTACATTTATCTGGCTACATCCGTCTGTCCGTCTGAATGTATGCTAACTAGTCCCCCAGCTTGTGAGCTATCGCGATAAAATTTGGCACGGAGACTGATTATACAAAGGGACAGCACATGTGTCGGAACCGGCCAGATCGGATCACTATATCTTATAGCTGCCATACAAGTGGAAGTCGGTTTTGGTCATATGTCACATGTTCTTAAAGCTATCGCATTTAATTTTCTTGTACACTTCAATATGCTTATTATTAGTTAATGTAAAAATGTAAATGCAATTGAGTCATAAATAGCGAAGATTAGCTATTTTGAAAAAAGCAGGTGTACAGTGAAAGTTGCAACTATTCTATGGCATATGCGTTAAATATACACCAGTTAAATCTGTGCAAAGATTCGAGAAGAGTATAAAATCTTCGGCATTCCGATTGCATTTCTTGGTAAACATCTAATTTAAAAACTTTGAAACTTTGTTGGTGTCACAATTATATAATTCTACATTTTCCGCCTAGTTTGGTGGATTTTCCGAAACTGCAGACACATATATCTAACAAATTTGCACATACAAATATCTTTAAATATTTGCTAACAATTTTCTGGCTGGCATTTATATTTTGTTGTCTTATCACTCTCCAGACTGTTGTAAGGTAAATTGTTGTTATATTCTCAAATTGTATTTAAAGTAAGGTTAGAAAAGAACATAATTTTCTGCATTGTCAAAATATATACCGTTTTCTCTGTCAAAATATTGCCTTCTTTTCTGATTGTTATATGCTAAGCTAATAGTTGTTCTTTTGTTATTGATCTTTCACTAGTTCCATTTGCTTTTCTATTCCCATTCCCATTCGCATTCCCATTCCCAAACTCATTTCTAATCCCATTGCCCATGCACACATTTTCCCCTTCCCAACTTGCAACTCTAATTGCTGCTGTTGAGTTCGTTGCGTTTGTTTTTTGTGCGGTAAACGCCTCGGAAAAATTTTAAAAAATTGCCCATCGCCCACTGTCAGGATGCGACATGGAGTGCATAAATTGTGCCATAAATAAAAAGTGCAGTTGCTGTTGTTGTTGTGTGCGTGTGCGTGTGTGAGGACAACGGGATATCAATCCGCAGAAACATGCCCTTTCACACCGCGTTATCAGCGACCCTCAACAGCAGCAGCAGCAGCAGCAGCCCGACAATGTCCTGCCAAAGGTCCTGTTCGTCATTGGCATTGGCGCATTAGATCATAAATAAAATTAGAGCAGCGCCTCTGCTGTCCATTACTCGCGTCCTATCAGATACGCCTGGTGTGCAAATGTATCTGTATCTGTAGCTGTATCTGTAGCTGTATCTATAGCTGTAGCTGTAGCTGTATCTGTGTGCGTTTCAATGGGTTGTGTAATATTGATTAAATTGGCGAAACTCTCTTCTCTCTTCTCTTCTCGCCTTTTTTTTTTCTTTTTTTTTAAATTACTGTAAAATTTCGCACACTCACCGAGTGGTAGCTGCCTCATCCTTCTTCTGTTTCTGCTGCTGTCCGTGTCCGTGTCCGTTTCACCCTTTTGCCATTATCCGTTCGATTGCTGCTGCTGCTGCTGCTAATAATATTGACACAAAGGATACTTTTTGGTCGTGCACTTCATACAAAAGGTATGAAAAAGAGGATGAAATACAACAACAACAACAACAACAACAACGGCTTTGATCGGTGAAGTCAATTGTAACACATCGAATTGTTCGCATTGATAGATTTTGATTTATTTGCAGTTATTTATATGCCTTCAACTGGCACCAGCTAGTCTCTGTGTGTGTGTGTGTGTGTGTGTGTGTGTGCGTGTGTGTTGTCGATGACTCGGCATTGGCACTAACTTTACCTACTTCACAGCGACATTAGATTATCCGCTCTTATCCTCGATTTTTGGTTTTTACCCTTTCAGTCACTTTTCGCACAACATATATACATACATATGCAAACAGGCATGCAAAAGGACGCAAGGACGCAAGGACTTGCCACGTGATGCACATGGCCTACATGACATTGCATCTGCTAAAAAGTATCTGCATGCCACACCACACCACACACACACACCAACACACAGCTGTGCCGAGTGTGAATCAATAAGTTGTGCAAAAAGTGGCTTGATTGTCCAAATAGTACAAATAGTCAGTTTAGCTGATTAAAGTACTACTTTAATATGATATTTATGTATATCTTATAACTGCTAAAGTGAAATTTAATATTACTTTTCGCAATAGCTCTAATAAATAAAATGCCATGTCAAAGCAACATTCTAAGAAGTGTTATCAAAAACTATGTATTATAAAGTTTTTTTTTTAATAATTGGCACGAATTTGAAAAGGAAATAAACAAAAGATATCTATATGTAATTATAAATAAATACCAAAAAATACAAAAATCAATAAGTATTATAAGATAGCAAAAACCACAACACAAATGCCAGCAATTTTGTTTAACTTAAGTATAAATAGATCTAAGAAATTTAAAGCCAAAATTTTTTAACTTTTTACTCTTATAACTAACGTATTAAAATTTAGAATTTTTAAATTATTATTTATATGCTAAATATTTGTGTCTAAATATAAGTTAATATTGTAGCTGGATCTTTTAAGCAATAAATAAAAACACATATTGTGAAAAAAGTTGCTTTATTTGTCATATCTTCAAATTAATAATGGAACATATTGATCGTTAAATGAATTCCAATCAAACAGCAAACATTTGAATTTATTTAGTTTTGTATAAAATGACTATAATTGAAGAGTAGTTTAACTAGTAATTTAAACCAAAACCGTATCACTTATGATATATGATATTATTTAATCTTACAATCTTTAATTAATTTTTAAAATTAATTTTCCCATTAAATTTTGTAATTGTAATTGTAATACTAATAAAAGCTAATACGATTTGCCATTAAATTTCACATTTATTTAATTACAAAATGTATAAAATTAGTGATTTTAATAATGCTATTCTTAAAACAAATATAGTCATGTGTATATTATTGTATTATTTAATATTTTTTGTGTTAGTAAATATGTTCGATTTGTTTGATTAAAAGCTTACAAACATTGTAAAAACAAGTGGCAAAGGAATATCTTCGGCGTGACGAAGATTTTATACTTTTTTCGAACCCTTAGACCTTTTTCAGTCTGCCAACTGCAGCACTTTCATACGCTGTAAAAATTCGTTGTGTCGCGTGGCATTTATTTTTTGTTTAAAGCATTAAAATCATATGAATTTAAAGTTTTCTTTTGAAATATTAAATTTATTTCCAGTTGTATGGAAGCTATAAGATATAGTGATCCGATCTAGCCGGCTTCGACCAATGTGATGTATCTTTGAATAAAAGGTATCTGTGCCAATATTCATCGCAATAGCTTTAAAAACATGGGATATATGGCCAAAACCGACTTCGAGTTGTATGGCAGCTATAAGATATAGTGCTCCGATCTGGCTGGGTCCAACCAATGTGCTGTCCCTTTGAATATTAAGTCTCTGTGCAAAGTTTTATAACGATAGCTCAAAAACTGAGGGACTAGTTTGCATACATACAGACAGACAGACAGACGGACATGGCTAGATCAATTTGTTTTGTCATTCTAAGCTTACTGGCAGTAACTTTTTGGCTCTTCTTTCTATGCTTTACAAACTTAGCCATAAACTTAATATACTATTTTTTTCGAATAGAGTATAAACAGTTAATTATTTTGACAGTATGAACTTGTATACAAGCACAAATACTTATTATTCAACGAGACATCACATTGGTCGGAGCCAGCCGGATTGGATCACTATATCTTATAGCTGCCATACAACTGGCAATGAATTAAATATTCTTAAAACAAAAAACAGCATTTCAAATTTCAGTGGTGCAGTTGGCAGAGTGAAAATCGCCTAAAGGTTCGAGAAGAGTATAAAATCTTTGGCACGCCGAAGATAATCCTTCCCCACTTGTTAACTGTTGCTATGGTGAAATTGAATGCTGTTTTTCAAACAACAACAACAACAACAACAACAGCAATAACAACAGTACAACGATTATCCAACTGTCCGACTGTCCGCCAACCATAGCCGATGCCCATGGGGTGGTTCAGATAACTCCAGAAGCTCCAACCATGTGTGTGCGTGTGTGTGTGTGTGTGTGTGTGTGTGTGTGTGTGTGTGTGTGTGTGTGTGCTTATTGCATATCCTTAAGGTAATCACATTCACAATATAATAAAACCGTGCGGTGACGTTCCTTTTGCGTTTCAGCTGCCGCTGGCCAGACGACTCTTAGCGGCCACATCGACTGCTGAATGCCCTGTTTTGTGTATGTGTTGTGTGTGTGTGTGTGTTGTGTGTGTTGTGTGTTGTGTGGGTCGAGAGGAGCGCACTTGGCCATGTGGTTAGAGCCGGCACATGAGCAGCATAAGAAAACGGCTGCCTTCAATATTTTCTTCATGTTTTTTTTTGTTGTTGTGTGTAGCATCTTCTTTTCGTTTATTGTGAAAAGTTTGTTGGTATCCGGCTACAAGTCCCTTGGGCAGCATTTACCACCCCATTCACGGGCAGCTGCGAAGAAGACAACGCTACAAGCAAACCACCCACACACACACACACACACACACATCACACACACACACACACACATAGACATACACATACATATATACACCTTTGGCTCTCGGCTCTCGTTTGAAATTCTTCAAGTTAATGTTGTTGTTTCTTTTTTTGTTCCTTTTTTTTCTGCTTCTGGTTGGTAACTGTGTTGTTTTTTCCTTTTCCAAAATGGACATATGGCCATTGGCATGCCCAAAACCCACACATACAACCCCCACCCCCAACACCACCACCACCCCTACCCCCCACCTGCCCACATTTATCAGTGCATATGTGTGTGTGTGTGTGTGGTTATCTTCATGTGGGTTTTAAAACCTTAAACAATTTCGGCAACGGCTTGCGAATAGACTGTAAATTGGGAAATTAATGGCCCTGTTACGGCTCGTGTATTGTTTTTTAAAGGGTTTTCCTTTCCTCATCATTTTTTTCCTCCTTTTTAACATGTTTTCCCTGGACTGACTGATGGGAGGCGTTTTGGGTGGTTGTCTGTGGGGTCTGTGAATGGTCGCAGCTCTGGACCACATTTTTTGTGGCTGTTTCCATTTGATGTTCGATTTACTTTAAATACCAAACATCTTAGACGATGATTAGATTTGCCTGTTAGTATGTAGCTATTTATATATTTTCTATAATTCACTTATAAGTTTATCTTGATCATGGACTTGATAGCCAAACCAGCTGAGAGAGTCGAGCCTTCCACTTTTTACTGTCCGAACTCATTCGAGTTCATTCATAAAAAGTTAGTTGGCATAGCTGAAAAGTCTTTATAAGGATTATTATATTTGATTATTTGTAGTGTTCCTCATATGATATTTCTAACGCTCAGCCCTACAACTTTAAGAAGCTTTACTTGCTAGGCGAGAAAACGTTTCTACTAATTTCACACTTCCTCAACCAGATGAGACAACTACTTTATAGCTATGTTTGGGATATTATTACTCAACTCAATATAGTATCAAGGTTCATACGAAATCAGAGTCTTTAATAGCATATTCCATTTTGGTCTAGGTCAAAGTAAAGGCATACTTTTAATACAAATGTTTCTTAAGGATAGTAATAGTCAAATAATAATTTGGAATATTAGATGGATAACTATGACTTCATGTTAGGACTGGGCTTAAGGTATTGCCTAGTCGTGCACTCCCGACTAGTGTATCTAAGCCATTATCTGTTAGAATTATTATTATAAGTATTAGCATTAGAATCAATGTTCTTTAATCTCATTTTTACTCTAATATAATCTTATCTCTGCTTGTACTTCCCAAATACTGAAGTTATTTACTAATTACTAATTAAATAGTCAAGTAAATTCAATACATATTTTCATCATAATCATATCTATTAATATAAAATGATAGTTATTTATAAGAATAACTTAAAGTGCTAGAAAACACAATAAATAGATAAAATAAACAAATAAAATAAATAAGCATAGACTTTAGGGCAGCAACTTTAAGATTGTGCCAAAATTGGAAAATTAGTTTGAATAAATATAAATAAATTAACAGATTGGAAAAAGCGAATAGAAATAAATATATAAATTGATGTAATATCAAATTTTTGCAAATGAAACCAAACTGGGAACTGTAATGGGTACAAACGAGCTTAAACAAATAATATACGGAACGAGAAAAAGAGATAGAGAGAGAGAGAAAGAGAGAGAGAGAGAGAGAGAGAGAGTGGGCAGATAAAGCGAAACAGGGAACACAACACAGAAAAAAAGCATATGCAAGAAATTTGAAATAATAACAACCCAAAGGAAAACAACATTTGCAGATATTCTGTCGTTTGTTTTTGTTTGGTGGGGGTGGGGGTGGTGCAAACGGACCGGTCAGGACATGTACAGTACCCCCCCAGCGCCATAAACACACACAAACAGAGGACTATAGATCGAATGGAGTGATACACATTGGGATCCCGAAGCGCACGCCACGCTGCTCGGACTTTTGAGGGGGAGGGTGATAAGGGGGGAGGAAGGGGGGGTCGGTTGTATGTGTGTTGTGTGGCGAGCTGTTTGAATTGGAAGGGCGCAGGACAGCGCAGGACCTTTTATATTTACATGTCTTAAAATTTTAAAAAGGACCACAGCAGCGACCAGAAAGGACCTTGGCAGCTGTTTTGCATATGTGTGCGGGTGTGTGTATATATATATCAGTGTGTGTGTGTGTGTGTGTTTGTGCTTGTGTGTTTGTGCTTTTGGGTGTAGTTTTGACAACGAGCATTGGGCCAAAAAGTTTGCTCTTTGCCTATATACACATATGTGCATGTGTGTGTTTGTGTGTGTGTATGTGTGTGCATGAGTGTGTGTATTTTGTGGTCCTTTTGGGTGGCTGAAGGTCCAGAAGCTTGTTCGGTTGCCCGGTTCCGTTTCATTAGTTGGACTTTCGCTTCGTTTACCTTGTAGCTATGCAAAGCGAAGGCAGCTGGGTGGGGGTTGGGGTTGGGGCTGGTGGGGCTTCACACACACACATACACACATATATATATATACATGTGTATATATGTATATATGTGTGTGTATTTTGTGGCTCCGCCGAATGCCGAATTGGATTTATACGTGTATAATAAAAGTACTTGACGGGAGGGCCAAAACACTAAATGACTATAAAAAGCACTTTGAAGAGGGTCAAATGGAGATAAATTTGTGTGTGTGCGCGACTCACTCGATCTGTGTGTGTGTGTGTGTGTGTGTGTGTGTGTGGTCACATGCACAAGGACATGCGGGGAGCTGTGTGTGTTAAGGATATTTGCTTGTGCCTAATGTGTTTTTATTTTCCAGCTCGTTTTCGTCTTACGTTTTACGATTTCGACGGTCACTTTTGTGGACGTGGCGCAGAGCGTTGCCGGGCGTCAAATGTCCTTCGTCCTGCGTAAAAGGGCTATTTGCATGCATGCGTGTGTGCGTGTGTGGGGGACCTTGTGTATTTTATGGCCACACACACACGCACACACGCACACACACAGCCTTTCTTTTTGCGCCTTTTGACATCGGTCGTTCGGTCGTTGGACCAACCGACAACTCGCCCCGTCATTTGAATAGTACCCATCCATACGTTAGGCAAACCCAAAACCAAATACCTAAAACCCAAAACGTGCCCCATCCACAAAACTTTACCAATTTCCCATACCAATTTCAGATAGCATATTACTAAGAAAGCAGTTGTTGGGGAGGCCAAAAAAAAACCCAGTTGGTTAGCTATGAGACTAGCAAATGCGCTTACTTTCAGTTTCTTACTCTATTCTCAACTGTATATAAGCCTGGTTCTGTTTTGAAGATTTTGATAAGAAAGGCGTGAAAGTTGTTGTGTATGTATCTTTTGTTCTTACTCCATGTTCGGAATGTTTCTTCAAGCTGATTATTAAGCTTATAGGTAAATAAGATGATGAATTGTGCTTAGTAAAAACTCATATCATCAAATCGTTCAAATAGTTTGTAAGTTGATGAAGTTATTGATCAATTGAGAGCAAAAAATATAGTCAATATGAGATACATATATATTTATGCTTTTACTGTTAGATTTATGTT
Organism: Drosophila flavopinicola; assembly: GCA_035042425.1. NCBI lineage: Eukaryota > Metazoa > Arthropoda > Insecta > Diptera > Drosophilidae > Drosophila > Drosophila flavopinicola. The sequence continues at coordinate 286,302 of JAWNLL010000429.1, forward strand.
TATAAGATCCAAATATTTATAAATAAATAATTGACGAAATAAACTAGTATTATTATTATCTTCTAGGCACTCTTACTTTTCCAAATGTTTCAATTTCAACAGTTGAACTGAAATTAAAGTTATACATTTTTTTTATTATAAAATTGATATCTACCTTGTTTTCATATATCGCATTGCATTCCTGAAGTTGAAACATTTTATTTATTTGTATTCTTTTTTGCTTGCTTGCCCTAACTGGATGTAATACGATACTTTTGCATAGGGTTGAGAAGTGACTGGACGTTTGGCATTCATTTCTAATTGCAAACTGTCAATTACTTTGAGCAAGACAGCGAATGCGAAAGAGCTATGGCTCAAGATTGGACCGTTGGCAGTTCTCCCGGCGGAATACCCATAGAATATATATATATGTATGCATGTCTCTATTGGCCCATCTGGCAAATGGACAGCGGGCCAAATTTGCAATTTTTATGGCTTATAAAAAAGCAATAACAGCAACAACTACAACAGCAACAAGGAGGCAGGATAACTAGTGCCTGCGTCCGGTATTGTAACTCGATACTCGATACTCGATGTCGCTGTCGATGCCGTTACAGTTACCGTTACCGTTACGTTACTCCACCTCCTGCCACCCCCCACCCCCTTTTAGCCCACTGGCATGACCCTTTTGCGTATGCGGATGCGACAAGGTCGCGTTCAAGTTTCGACGCATAAAACATGATTAATTTTTGTCCGCAATTTTTGTGCACCTTCAGCGCAGTTGTTCTTTAAAAAAAAAAAAAAAACAAATCAATCATTTTGTAGATTTTCCTCGTGGGGTTTTTCCCATGAAAAGCTAAAACATGCCGCCTAATTGGGGTGCCTGCCATTTGGCCTGACCGCACTTTTCCTTCAACTTGCAGGACATTTGACCATTGGTTGAGGTCCTTGGTCCTTCGGCGAGTGCATCGCAAAACAAAACGGGTTGTGTCTTAGGGTTGCTGCTGAGAAAGATATCTGGACATTCGGGAGAGTGTGTCCAGCTTCGGTCCTTTGACATTTGCGCCTCGATCACCTTTTGCTGGTCATCTTGAGACACGCGTCACAACAAGGCCGACGAGTTCAAATTGATTAGACAGTCGAATCATTATAAGTGCATTTTAGCACTTAGAAGGTCAAGACATTTGACAAATTTAACACAAAATTACTTCACTTTTTGAATCGGAAATGAGAAGTTTCTTCATGAGTATTAATTGGTTTGGTTAGGTTTTATTGTATTGCAGGTTTCTTACTTCACTTTTTATAAGATTGCAACTTTTGTGTTCCTTCTAGACGTACCCGTAACCTTATACCTCTTAATCTAAGCCGCTGTATTATTAACTATTCCTTATAAAAACTCTTTCGCGTACTCTGTGCTCCCAGTTTTTATACCCTGAACCCATTAAAAATGGGTAAAAAGGGTATTATGGTTTTGTGCAAAAGTATGTAACAGGCATAAGGAAGCATCTCCGACCATATAAAGTATATATATTCTTGATCAGTATCAACAGCCGAGTCGATTTAGCCATGTCCGTCTGTCTGTCCGTCTGTCCGTCTGTCCGTCTGACCGTCTGTCCGTCTGTCCGTCTGTCCGTCTGTCTGTCTGTATGAACACACAGATATCAGAGACTACAAGAGCTAGAGACTTCATATTTGGAACATAAGTTCTCCTAATCCCGGGACAGATCAAGTTTATTTCATTTTATCGATAACTAATACCGTTTAAAAGTTATCGATAAATTTCGATTTCAGACTTGCGTTGCGTTTTTGGGATATAACTTCAAAGTTATAAAAGATAGAGGCTCCAAACTTGGCATGTATAATCTCGAATAGCATACACATGTAACAAATATTTCACTTTTTGGATACCACCCCCCAAACCCCCCAAAAGTTCAAAAAATGCATTTTTGAAGGTACGACCTTGCAATTTGGTTTGGTAACACATATTATGGACAATTGCTTGCCCCAAAAATTTCAATATGATCGGACAATAAACATAGAAGTTATTTAAGATTTAACTTTCCATTGTGTGGGGCTCAGCGAAAGAGCAAGCTAACTGCTTAAACCGCTTGCACTGCTTATACTGCTTATACTGCAGCATGTGTGTGCTTAGATTAGTATGAATGATTTTAAGGACTGGGTTCAGGGTATCTCGTAGTCGGGCACTCCCGACTAGAGCACTCTTACTTGTTTATTTTAAAAAACTCTATTTTGGTTTTTTAAGCTCTTTACTAACTTTTAGACTTACATATTTTTTATAAATCCTTACTAATCGTAGTTTTTTTTCGATATTTAATTATTACTGTTTTTGGTTTGATTGGGTTTTCTTTTTCTGGCAAATAATGTTGGACCAATTTTTAAGTTAATTACACCTAATTTGAAATTTTTTTGTTTATAATGATTAATTTAATATATTTTTAAGTCTATTACTTCTATTTCTAAATGTTTCGCTACATTTTATAAATTTAAATTTTGTTGTTTGTCATTTGTAGTTTGAATTATTTTTATGCGTCGACAGATTTTAGTTGACATTAAAAAACCAAATATAAATACAAATGCAAACATTTAAAATAAATACTATTAGCAAGAAGTTTATTTCTAGTAAATCTCTATTGTAATTGGATACAATTTTGAGTTTTCGTATATTATAACTTTTGGCATTTGTCGATGTTTTGTTTAATTTTTCTCACATCACTACAAATCTAATAGCTGTCTAATAATAATAGTAATTTACAGAACTTTTACTATCCTGACTCTTAAGCTTATTTTAAACATTGTTTATGATAAAAAAAACTAAAAAGCCCCCAATATACACAACTTTTACTTTTGGGACTTTAGGTTTTGATCAATATAATTTGTGCGTATTTCTCTTCTATTATGAGTGTATTGATTTTGTGAAAGTCATCTTCAACTTTCATTAAATTCTATACCAAATTTTATTTTTTAATTTAAAATATTTCTAAAAAATATATAAGTAGTACTTTTTAAAGGGATAAAATATGTAATTTCTTTTATCTGTTTAATGTTGTAGCCCATTTGAAAACGAAAATTTGCATCTTTTTGTTTTCATCATTTACGCATTTGATCTATTTTTTACATTCCTAACTTAGCCAATTTTTCATTATTTTATAATTTTAAATTTATATATATATATATTGTTTAGTACTTTAGACGATTTAAACTCACAATCAAGCCAAGTCGCTGTTAGCCAGGCGAAGGAATTTCAACAACTGACGCCTCTGCTACAGCACCTCAGATCCTTTAGGATGTGTGCTACAGTCGGGTCCAAAATATGCATCCCACTTGGCAATACAAAAGGTCACATAGAAGGCACCTCCCCGATCTGATTGGAATTATGTTTCATCCAATCGTGAGTATTTTACGTATTGCTAGGGGTAGTTGGTGATCTCAGCTACGAATAAACCCCTAATCAACTACAGTTAGAGAGAGATGAACTATAAAGAAGAGAGCGCCGAATAAGAGAGGGAGAGAAAAGTTATACTTCGAAGAATAGTTATTGTACCTGAGTTGGCTATTTGCATAGCTCAAGTTTCAATTGTTGCCTTAACCCAGAGCCAAGGATAAACGAAATAAATAATCAACCTTTGTAGGCTTTTCTAGGGCTTCTCTAATCCATTTGTTATTTTTTTATTTTATAAATGTACGTATTACTTCAAAGATTCGGATTTGAGAGCTTCCAGATATTTAGAACATTCATATCGCTCATAAGCTGGAATAAAAACTCTAATATCCGAGTGCTTTTAATTATTATATTATATAATTATATTCTTTTGTTTGCATATGTAAGAAAATGAAAATTTTTAGAATGCCGTTTTAATAATAAAAAACATTTCGAATTTAAGCAGTAGAAGTCATTAACTATTATGAGAACTAATTATTCATATATTTGATCACAGCTTTTAGCCAAAAGGGCTCTAACTTTCGAGTGTCCACTGTATATAAGTTTATTTAAGCAAATTTAGAAAAATGTAAAATTTTGAATTTTATAAAAATATAAATATTGTTTTTAGCACGTCAGATTGATACAAATGCTGATCAAACAAAATTTTTAAATGCAATCTATATGAAACTAAATGATCGGACTAAAATAATGTTCTTTCTTTCTATAAGTGTTGTTTTATTGATGCCTAAGAAACAGTTTCCGATCTGCTCTATATAAATGTTAAAAAGTGTTCCATAAACAAAGCATTTTCAAAATGCCATAGCCTACTTTTTGGTAGTGGTAAATTTACAGTTAGTCGCTAATTTCCAAGAGTTGCTGGAATGTTGATCATAGGCAAATTATTTGCCTGACGAATGTGGAATGTGTGTAGTTTTTTGTTGTTACTCTTATTTGTATTTGCAGAGTTATTTGATTATGTGGGGGTGAAAGGGTTGGGTTAGACTTTTGGGTGGGTTTGTCAAGACGACTTGTGTCTAGACCCAAAAACAATGAATGTCGAATATCTGTTTGTGATTTGTTTGAAATTCTTTTCAAAGGTACATGGAGAGAGAGAGAGAGAGAGAAAGAGTGGTCTCAAATTAATTTACACACACACACACACATGTGCTGAGAGTGTGTGGCACACACGTGGGCGGCATCGGATGACAAACAGCGACGACGCTGAATAGAAGAGGAACAATTAGAAGCCAAAAAACCGAAGCCAAGTCGCCAAACGAGCACAAAGGGCCCCCAGCGTCGGCTTTTGCACACACTTTTATATACACATATAGTATAAGTACAGCTAGTGTGTGCGTGTGTGTGTGTGTGTGTGTGTCACATGTGTGTGTGTGTTTTTTTACGACATTGCTGCAGCTTCACATGGCTGACTCGCAATGCTCTCAATTACCAACAAAGACCCCCACACAAGAACAAAAAAAACGCATGCTCCATCTCGCTTTGGCACGCTCGATTTACATTTGGCTGTCTCGCTCGCACGTTGGCGGCGAGAACAAAAGGTTAAATTCGCTTTCAAATGGTCAGAATTATTTAATGAAATGGGCTTTTTGGGTGGCTGGGCGCGAACGATGGCGACGACGAAGCCTTTAGCTCTGACTGTGACTGTGGCTACGGCTCTGCGGCTCTACGGCTCTACGGCTCTGGCTATGGCGGACAGTCAGGCGCACTGCGTCCGACTAGCTGAGAGTGGGCGCAACACCAACACCAACACAAAGCCAACAAGCTGTACACACACATGACTGTCTGTCTGTCTGTCTGCCTCTCTGTGTGTGTGTGTGTGTGCGAGTGTATCTGTGTGCTGTTAAAGGGTTATTGCTGCCGGCAAGTAAACACCACCGGCTACCCACTGTGTGAACCGTGTGGACATATCGGACATCGGACAGCCCAGCAGCCCAGCAGCCCAGCAGCCGACCATCCAGCCGCAAATCCACCCGCCGCCGCCATTGTGCTCAGCATCCATTGCCCTTTAGCTGGGCGGTGTGTGTGTGTGTGTGTAGATAGATGCTTCAATGGTTGCCCACTGCTTGGCATTAGTTTTCCAAGATGTCCAGCCAGCAAAGCACAAAAAGCGAGCAAAATGTATTTCGACTTCATTATCTCACATTGCGCAGGTCCAACGAATAACCGAAAAACTTAATATTATTTTTAGGTATTTCTCAAAAGAGTAACTAACAATATTTATTTGATATATGATACCTCGATAATCAAAGAAAACAAGTAGGTGAGCAGCAGTCGGGAGTGCCTGGCTAGGAGATACCCTGAAACCTGTCCTTACTTCTCATACAAACACACATATACTGCAAGCAGTGCAAGCAGTTAGCAGTTAAATCAGTTAACTTGCTTCTTAAGTGAGCACCACGTGATAAAAACTTGAATCGTAATTAAATTATGTGTCGACTGTTTATTATTATGTATTCTATTCGAGATTACATACATCCAACATTTGGTGTCTCCAGCTTTTATAACTATAAAAATATGGCTACTTGTCTGATATCTTATCGATAACTTTAAAATGGGATGAGCTATCGATAAAATGAAACAAACTTGATCAGAGAAAACGAGAGCTTACATTCCAAGTATTAAGTCACTAGCTCTTAAAGTTTCTGTGTTTATACTGACTACTTCGGAGATACTTCCTTATGCCTGTTACATACTTTCGCACAGCTTCATTATGCCCTCTTTACCCATTTATATGTTAGACCTTGAATCAACTTTGTTGTCTTATACCTTTGAGTTAACAGCCAACAAAAAACAAGTGAGAACGTTGCAGTCGGGCGGAGCCGACTGCGTAATACTCTGATACCATTTTAAGAACAGCTGAAAGCAAGTGAACAGAACATTTTTGCTGGTGTTTGGGTGACCCGAAATCGGCCTTCCAAGTTTTTGGGGACTGGAGGGGCGTGGTCGATCTTAAGAGGGGGTGACCAGAAGTCTATTTTCCAAATTTGGTGATTTTAGCTTTAAAACTGTGGAAGATATACATTTTCGCGATTTTTGGGGGCGGGAGGGGGCGTGGCCCCAAATTTTTTCCGATCTTTAGAGGGGGTGACAAGAAGTCTATCTTCCAATTTTGGTGACTCTAGCTCTAAAACTGTGGAAGATATAAACTTTCGCGATTTTTGGGGGCGGGAGGAGGCGTGGCCCCAAAATTTTTTTCCGATCTTTAGAGGGCGTGACAAGAAATCTATCTTATAAATTTGGTGACTCTAGCTCTAAAACTGTGGATGATATACATTTTCGCGATTTTTGGGGGCGGGAGGGGGCGTGGCCCCAAATTTTTTTGACGATCTTTGGGGGGGCTGACAATAAGTCTATCCTCCAATTTTGGTGACTCTAGCTCTAAAACCGTGGAAGATATACATTTTCGCGATTTTAGGGGGCGGGCGGGGGCGTGGCCCCAAAATTTTTTGTCCGATCTTTAGAGGACTTGGCCAGAAGTCTACCCTCAAAGTTTGGTGGCCCTAGCTCTTAAAATGTGCGAGATATAGGCTTCCGTGTTTCGTGGGGGCGGGGTGGCTGGGGGGCGTTCTAGTGGGCGTGGCCGGAAAATCAAGGACGCAATCTTTTGGGCTGGTCAGCCCTAGTCTAAATTCCAAATTTTGGGACTCTAGCTTCAAAATTGCGGGAAATATACACGTGTTATCGAATTGTGCATTCATGTATATCGATTTTCGCGATTACGGGGCGGGAGTGGGCGTGGTCGAAATTTTGTTTCTGTAATCTGTAGAGGACGTCACCAGTAATATATATTCCAAATATGGTGACTTTAGCTCTAAAACTGCGGGAGATATAAGCATTTCAAATTAATTTTGGAGGGGGGCTGGTGGGCGTAATAATGGGCGTGGCCGATTAACCTAGGATCCAATTTTTTCGGGAGGTCACCAGCAATATACCTACCAAATTTGATTACTCTAGCTTCAAAATTGTGGGAGTTATTCACGTTTAATCGATTTGTGATTTGAGGTGTATCGACATGTTATCGATTTGCCAGCCTCCCAGTGGGCGTGGCATAAATTTGGAATAAACTTGATCTGAAGCAGATAGCTATAATCATAACGCAAAAGATTTCAAGAGTCTATCTAATATCGTTTCGGAAATACGCGCGTTCATCCAGACAGACAGACGGACAGACGGACAGACGGACAGACGGACAGACGGACAGACGGACGGCCTGACGGACATTCGACAAAACCAATATACTATGAGTACCTTCGGTATCAGAGTATAACAAATAAACGAAACAATTTGTATTGATATTTAATATTATTCTTAATTTAGCACAGATTATTTATACACGTTAGATTTTTATATTTAATAGCTTATCTAGCAAATTGGCTTGGTTTATAAATTAACTTACATGAGTGGGTATCAATTGTATTCATCTTTGCCATTAACCACTGCTATCAACTAATTTTCTATTATCTATTTTCAGCTTAATTTCCTTTTGTATTTTCAGACCAATTTTTGTATGCATATATATATATATATATATATATATATATATATAAATAAAGAAACATTTATAAAACAAATTCTTATTTATAAAACAAGTGCTTATAAAATATGACAAATTGAAAAACAAATTAAATGTTCCTTGAATATATAAGAAATTGTATTCCAATTTGGCAGAATCCGAAAAAGTCCTTTAAAAAAGTAAGTAACATTTGTTTTAATCAGCTTAAAATCTAACGGACTTGATTGAATACAAACATGCTTATAAATGACTTTGTCTTTATCGACTCAATATGTTCACCTGACTTAGAATATATATATATCCGTAAGGGCCGAAAATGTCGTGAGAAATTGAAGCGCTCTTCACAAAGGTAAACGAAGAAATTTCAAAATGCTTCACATTTTTTAAATAAAACTTTCAATCAATGCATAAAACAAACAAACTCTGACAGAGAGTCAATAAGGACATTTGTATACTCTTTTCGTAGAGAATAGTATATTAAGTGTGTGCTGAAGTTTGTAACGCATAGAAGGAAGCGTCGGAGACCCCACCACGATACTGCCAGTATGCTTAGAATGAGAAAACAAATTGATCGAGCCATGTCTGTCTGTCCGTCTATCTGTCTGTCTGTCTGTCTGTCTGTATGTATGCAAACTAGTCCCACAGTTTTTGAGCTATTGTGATAAAACTTTGCATAGAGACTTATTATTTAAAGGGACAGCACATTGGTCGGAACCGGCCGGATCGGACCACTTTATCTTGTAGCTGTCATACAACTGGAAAACAATTTTATATTTCAATAGAAAATTTAAATTCATATGATATAAATTTTTACAGCTAATGAAAGTGCTGCAGTTGGCATAGTGAAAATTGTCTCAAGGTTCGAAAAGAGTAAAAAATCTTCGGCACGCCGAAGATAGTCCTTTCTCACTTGTTTTAATAGATTCTTGATCCCTCAACCTTATTGAATATTTTGAAAACCTAATTGACATTTCACTCGAAATTACTTTTCGTGATTTTAAAAATTGCACTTTTTACACCAATCTTTTCTCAACGTTTTCTGTATTTCGCCTATCTTTTCTGAATTTGTTTGATAATTCCGTTCAAGATATGAATTTGGAAACTCTTTTCCATTTTGCTTGAATACGTTATGTTTTGTAGTTTTTTAAAAGAAAGATATAAGTGTTGTAAGACGCACTTGTGAACATTCTTGATCAAGCTTTTAAAAGCTTTATAATATACTTTCAACCCTAATTAAGTAAAGAGTCGAAGTTAAATGTTAAAAAATATAAAAAGAAATAATTTTCAAAAAGAAATAATATATTAGCTTTTTAGAAGACTCTGAACCAAATATAATTGTATAATTACAAATATATTTGTATCTCATAAGTGAGCTGGAATCGTTTATGCTGTTGAAAATAGCGTATGTAACTTATTGATATTGAAATGTAGAGGCGTCATTAATTAAGAGGACAAATGTGAAGTTTTGTTAGGATGAGAGTGCAAAATGGTTGGAGTGCCATTTACTATTCACTAAAGACAGCCAAAATAATTAATAGTCTCGTTTTCCATACTGAACGTCATTAAACAAAGTAGTGCGATAAAAGTGTCCTTTGAAGTAGCGCCATGGACAGCTTTGGACTCCTTGCACAATGTACATAAATATTCAATTCTAATTCCAAATGTACATAAGTTTCAATTATGTGTGTGTGTGTGTGTGTGTGTGTGTGTATGTGTGTGAGTAGACTTTTTGAGGGTTGATTGCTAAACTTTATAATGAGAGCAAGGAACACACGCGTGCCTCAAAATATTTACACACAATGGGCCGAGACCGTGGCCGAAAGGGGTAGCGGGGGTTGGGTGGGGGGCGGGGGGCAAGGGATGTACCAGGGTGGTGCAAGAGAGGGGTTCAGGGGGGGGGGGTAGACACTGTCCGTTGGTCGGCCGGTCAGCAAACGGCGTTGGCCTTTGGTAATTTGTTGAGCTTTGTGTGTGTGTGAGTTGTCGCTTTTCAACCCTTGGCAAATGCTGTGTACATGTATGTATGTGGAAGTGGTAACGGGAGACGCAGCCATTGCATCTGGTTCTATCAACTGGAGCTGCGAGTTGATGTTTTTGGGATAGGTAACAGGACGGGATGGGACGGAACGGGACGGGAGTGTTTAAAAAACAGACTGCACGTTCAGCTGGCCAGACCAGGAATCGAGATTCGAAAATAGGCTCAGCATAAAACAGATTGAGAAGCCAGTTTGGACTGGCACGCACAGAGAGAGAGAGACAGAGACAGAGAGAGAGAGGGAGAGAGAGATTAAAGGTTAGCACTCGCGACCTTGTCAGGGGCCCAGTTGAGGCACTGACTCGACTCGACTCGCCTCGCCTCGCCTCGATGTGGCAGCTTGGCAAAGCAGCTTGTGGCATGTACGTGCTCGTTGTTGTAAGCCAAGCGACCAACCAAGCAACCCATTAAAGCGAAATCGTAAATCAAATGAGTTGCATAAATGCCGACAAAATGTTTCAATGTTTTCCATTTTTGCGGCCTACGCCAAAAAATATATACTTATACATATATATATATATATATCCGCAAGTTGGCAATCAACATCTGAGGGGGGCTATATCGGAAGTTGGTGTTCAGATTCAGATTGGCTGATTATGAAAGCACTTTTGGCAGTTAACAGCACATTCTGCAAGTTAGAACTAAGTTTTGAGCCACTGCATTTGTATTGAAAACAAGTGGGAAAGGATTATCTTCGGCGTGCCCAAGATTTTATACTCTTTTCGAGCCATTAGACAATTTTCACTCTGCCAACTGCAGCACTTTCATTAGCTGTGGAAATTTATATCATATGAATTTAAATTTCCTATTGAAATATTAAATTTATTTCCAGTTGTATGGCAGCTATAAGATAAAGTGGTCCGGCTCCGATCAATATGATAATAAGTATCTGTGCAAAGTTTCATCGCGACAGCTTTAAAAACATGGGACTTATGACAAAAACCGACTGTCAGTTGTATGGCAGCTATAAGATATAGTGGTCCGATCCGGCCGGCTCCGACCAATGTGCTGTCCCTTTAAATAATAAGTCTCAGTGCAAAGTCTTATCACGATAGTTAAAAAACTGAGGGACTAGTTTGCATAAAATACAGACGGACATGGCTAGATCAATTTGTTTTATCATTCTAAGCATACTGGCAGTAACTTTTGGGGTTCTCCGACGTTTCCTTCTATTAATATACTATTTTCTTAGAAAGAGTATAACAATCAGATCTATTTTGCATAGCTAATATTTATATAATGGTTTAACTATCTATCTTCATTTTAATTTAATTTGAATATTATTTGGTGTTAGCCAGACAAAAATGCTCACTATTCAGATTCCCTCACTCTCCCTGCGTGAAGAGTTGAAGACAAAATGAATGGTTTGTAAAAATAATTAAACAATTCATTTAAAAATAAAAAAAAATATTCAATTTGTATTTGTACTATTTGTGCTACATTGTATATTTTAATGTAAAGCATCAAATTTTGTTTATTTAATTATTGTAACTGCTTATAAACAGCTTAAACAACAAGTAAGAGTGCACTAGTCGGTAGTGCCCGACTTGCAGATGCTCTCAGCCCAATCTTTACCTTTATTCACACTAAACTATCAGTGCACATATGTACATACAAACACACATATACTGCAAGCAGTGCAAGCAGTTAAAGCAGTTAACTTCCATCTTCAGTCAGCACCACGATATGGAAACTTAAACATTATACATACATATCAAATTTTGTGTATCTAGCTCTTTCAAGCTCAAAACATTCAAAATATACCTGCTTGCCTAAAATCTAAATTTATCGATAACTTTTGAATGGTATGGGTTATCGATAAAATTAAACAAACTTGATCTGACCAGAGAATGTGAGAGCTTATAATCCAAATATGAAGTATTTAGCTGTTATAGTCTCAGAATTTATACAGACAGACAGACAGAAAGGCTAGATCGACTGGACTGCTGAATGTGATCAAGAATATATATATACTTTATATGGTCGGAGATACTTCCTAATGCATGTTACATACTTCTGCTTAGTTATACAAAATTATAGACTTTTTATCCGTTTGTAATGGGTACAGGGTATAAATAGGAAACAATCTCAGATCAAGTGCAGTCACTTTTTCTATATCAATAAATATGTTGTTGAAACTTAAATAAATTATTTGTTTAGCCTAAGGAGCTTAAATTGAATTCGCTAGCATTAGTAGATTTTGGTATTTATGAAAGATTTGTGCTATTGGCAGATAATTGTGCAAATTTAAATGATGTTTCAACTTGAATAATTTGCGATGAGATGTGGCCTGTTTTAAAGAAATTTTACAAGCTTACTTAGTATTCAAAACTTATTCAAAAGAGGTAACAGTTGCATGTTTGAGGGGTATTTGGTAAGCTTAGAGCATTTGGAAATTGATGTTGATTATACTCTTTTCGAAGAAAATAGTATATTAAGTTTATCCTGAAGTTTGTAACGCATAGAAGGAAGCGTCGGAGACCCCCAAAATTTACTGCCAGTATGCTTAGAATAACAATACAAATTGATCTAGCCATGTCCGACTGTCTGTCTGTCTGTCTGTCTGTATGTATGCAAACTAGTCCCTCAGTTTTTGAGCTATCGCGATAAAACTTTGCACATACACTTATTATTCCAGGGGACAGCACATTGGTCGGAGCCGGCCGGATCGGATCACTATATCTTATAGCTGCTATACAACTGGCAATAAATTAAATATTCCTTGAACAAAAAATGTCATAATATTACTAGCTTAAAATAAAAGAAAAAAAAAACAAAATAAAGCCGACTCAGCAAACAAAAAGAAAAATAAATTATAATTTTGAATGTCTTTGTATTTTGACAAAAATTGGGATTTTGCCTTATGCCACTTTTGCCGAATAAAGTCATTTTAGAAATCTCAGATTGGCATTTCAAGTTTTTGATGTAAGTAGTTCAGGTCTGCTTGCCAAAATATATATGTACATAGTACATATGAGTTTGCAGAAAGTGAATTAATTTTCAAATGGTTTCATTACATTTACATCTCAGAAAACATTATTTACAATTAGGCAAGAGAGTTCAAAGGACTCCTAAAACTACAGTTATTGTTGATATATCGGAGTGAGTCGAAGTTTTAAAAAATATACATACCAATTTTATAATAACTATTTACAGGATTTTTCAAACGAACTTGTTTAATGAGTCTTTCGCTGCGTGTGTGTGTGTGTTTGTGTGTGTGTGTGTGTTTGTGTATGGACTCTCTCTCATTCTCTCTCTCTTTCTCTCTCTCTCTTTCTGGCCCATTCTCCGAGTTTGTTGTATGCTTTTGGCCGCGTGCAGCTAACCTAGTCAAATAAAACACTTTCTAAAATTTGACTTTGGGCAGAAACCGCATTCATTACTCTTAGCCGAAGGATGTGTAACCCTTGCAGGAATTTACCGTTTTTAATCTCATTTCGAAAGTCCTTTCCAGGCGCGCATATGTCTGTGTGTGCGTGTGTGTGCATATGGTGCAAATATGAGTATTGGTCCAACTTTGGCTAGTGTCAGATGGAAAAATAAGTTCTGGTCGAGGGCTCTTTTGGGGTTCGCTGGACGGGTTTGGTGGATTGAAAATGATGGTCCGACAGATTTTGAAAATTGCCAGCCGCCAGCTGGGCGGGAGCTGGGAGGGGAGGGGGGGGAGTGGAGAAAGGAGCAGACACAGCCGCCAGGCACAGGACTCGCTGCAAGTGGGGCAGACAACGACCGCCAAGTGGGAATGGGAATGGGGAATGGGTGGGTGTATGGGGTGCTTGGTTGCTTGCAGTAGGACTCGAGGCGACCGCAGACCTGAGCCTTGAGCTGGGTAAATATTTGTGGTTTCCGAAAGGATACTTTTAGCTATGCGTAAATTCAAAAAGGCAAATTGGCAACTTCTGAGCGGCAAAAACCCAAAAGACCAAAGTGTGTGTGTGTGTGTGTGTGTGTGTGTGTGTGTGCTGCTGGCGTTGCCTCAGCCGCATCAGCAAACACAACAAACACACACACACACACACACACATGAGTCTGCTGCGCCAGCGGCTCTCTGCGAATAGGGTGTCTGCGATTTGGGGGGCATATATATATATATATCTATATATATATATATATATGTAGAACTGGGGCGTTGGTGATTTCATTAGGATGGTGACCAAATAGATTTATTAATCCTAAGGCTAATAAATAGTGTGCGACATTCAAACACACACACACACACACACAGAGACAGCACAGCTTCCGAGAGCATTGGCAACCGGTTCAAGGGTTGCTGCTGAGGTTGCTCCTGTTTATTTTCTGGCATAAAAGGGCAAATTTCACAGCAAGTTTTTTTCGTATCTGCAGCATCAGAGAGCTATAGAGTGCGAGAGAGATCACAGCCCTGGCCCCCGCCCCTTGACCTCTGCTCCAGTAGCGGTCCATTGGTCAGTTTTGAGGCTGGCAATGAGTCAATTAACCTTTAGCCAGATCTGCTGATCTCTCTCTCTCAGGTTTACCGGGATGCTGTGCAAAACAAGTTTTTTAACATCATTTTAAAGGGGTTTTTTCTCAAGCTCGTTTAATAACTTGTTGACCCGCTGACCTTTTGTGGCAGTCGCCAGCACATTGTTGCTGTTAGTTAGTAATTAGTAATTAGCGCGTTTTGTTGCGGAATTTAATTAGAGGCGGCAATTCGACAATTGAATAGAAGTCGGCGCCGAACGTGCAACAATGCAACATGCCACATGCCACATGCCGCACTCTTAACACTTTACTCTCAACTCCTTGACGAGGCCGTTAAAATGACAACATGTGCGTTCTCATTACCTGCCAACTAGCTGAGCCTGCAACTGTTTTTTAGTCTGGCTGTGGATTCTGGACTCTAGACTCTGGACTCTGGATTCTGGATGTTGGGTGGTGTCCGAGCAATGAGCACGCAATGAGAATCGCATAAATTTGAGCAGAGTGCAATTAAAGGCGTTTTGAAATTTAATTAAATTAGACCGAGTCCTTTATGTGCGAGCCAAGCTACATTTGCATTACAGTTTCTTTTTTTGGTATTACACAAAAAGCAAAGTACAGTAGACTCTGAAATAACTAAAATGTACACTACTTGTATTTCCAGTTTAAAACAAGTAAGAGTGCTCTAGTCGGGAGTGCCCGACTACGAGATACCCTGAACCCAGTCCTTACAATCATTCGTACTGCTCTAAACACACACATGCTGCAGTACAAGCAGTACAAGCAGTGCAAGCGGTTTCAGCAGTTAGCTTGCTTTTCGCTGAGCCCCACACAATGGAAAGTTAAATCTTAAATAACTTCTGTGTTTATTGTCCGATCTTATTGAAAATTTTGGGGCAAGCAATTGTCGATAATATGTGTTACCAAACCAAATTGCAAACCAAAACGCAAATGCGTTTTTTAACTTTGGGGGGTTTGGGGGGTGGTATCCAAAAAGTGAAATATTTGTTACATGTGTATGCTATTCGAGATTATACATGCCAAATTTGGGGTCTCTAGCTCTTATAACTTTGAAGTTATGTCCCAAAAACGCTAGTCTAAAATCAAAATTTATCGATAACTTTTGAATGCGATGAGTTATTGATCAAATGAAATAAACTTGATCTGTCCCGGGATTAGGAGAACTTATGTTCCAAATATGAAGTCTCTAGCTCTTGTAGTCTCTGATATCTGTGTGTTCATACAGACAGACAGACGGACATGGCTAGATCGACTCGGCTGTTGATACTGATCAATAATATATATACTTTATATGGTCGGAGATGCTTCCTTATGCCTGTTACATACATTTGCACAAAACCATAATACCCTTTTTACCCATTTTTAATGGGTTCAGGGTATAAAAACAGTTATGCTTCTGCTGTGAGTTTTTCAAAACTAAACAATTTCATTTTAAACAAGTGAGAAAGGATTATCTTCTCGTATATTATATACTCTTTTCAAGTCAATGGATATATTTCACTAGCTTATATTTGTTTTGCATACTGGAGGTAACTTTTGGGGGGTTTTTGACGCTTCCTTCTATCACAAAATGAATGTATTACTTTCTTCGTCAATAGTATAATAACAGAATCTTTAGCTTGTAAAGTGATTTGTGGTACTCTAGAAATACCCTTTGAAAACTTTAAACTGTCATAACTTTGCCAAAACTATACCAATTTGTTCATGGTTTTTCCTCCTCTTTTATTTTACATTTAAATTTTTTGGAAAAATTAATATTTTGTACTTTTTTTGAAAACTATTTACTTACTGTTTAACGAAACATTTTTCATTTCAAACAAGTAAGAGTGGAGATACCCTGAACCCAGTTCTGACTTCCATTGATACTTGCCTAATAGTGTGCATACATACAGACACACACATACTGCAAGCAGTGCAAGCGGTTTAAGCAGTTAGCTTGCTTTTTCACTGAGCCCCACACAATGGAAAGTAAAATCTTAAAAAACTTCTGTGTTTATTGTCCGATCTTTCTAAAATTTGTAGGACATAACATTGGCTATAAAATGTGTGACCAAACCATATTGCAAGGTCATACCTTCAAAAATGAGTTATTTGAACTTTTGAGGGGATTGGGGGGTGGTATCCAAAAAGTGAAACATTTGTTACATGTGTATGCTATTCGAGATTATAAATGCCAAATTTGGGGCCTCTTTTAAGTTAAGGCCCAAAAACGCTAGTCTGAAATCGAAATTGATCGATAACATTTAAGCGGGACGAGTTATCGATAAAATTAAATAAACTTGATCTGTCCCGGGACAACGAGAACTTATGTTCCAAATATGAAGTCTCCCGCTCTTGTAGTCTCTGATATCCGCGTGTTCATACAGACAGACGGACGGACGGACGGACATGGCTAAATCGTCTCGACTGTTGATAGTGATCAAGAATATATATACTTTATATGGTCGGAGATGCTTCCTTATGCATGTTACATACTTTTGCACAAAACCATAATACCCTTTTTACCCATTTTTAATGGGTTCAGGGTATAAAAATCGAATCTTAATATTTGATTTTTAATCGATTGTGGGTGTCACAATTAGTATAAAAATCTATTTGAAAACCGATTCTAGGATGGTTAATTTTTAGGCTAAAAACAGGCCTGAAATGCTCTTTGAAAACTTTAAACTCACATAACTTTGTCAAAACTGAACCGATTTATAAGCTTTAGACCAATTTGTTCAAATATATTCAAATATATAGCTTAATTTAAAAAATTTATGGTTTTCATCTAAGACTTTAATAAATAAAAAATTCAAACTGTATTACAAATTAGTTTCATTAACTTCAATTGAAGTTATACATTATAAGAATTTGTCAAATTTTGTATGCAATTCATTTCTGTATATGTTATGTATACCAATATATGTATATATATATATATATATACATCGACATATATATTTAGATAACTACAAGCTTTCCGTTTTTTTTATTACTTTCTACTGGAACTGTTTTTAATATGCAAAGCCACATATACTCTCATAGTTTATTAAAATTTTTTGAAGGCATTGGTTCGAAATAAAAACAAACAAAATCTAAATATCTGATGTGGGTATATATATATATATTTGCCAATCATGATGTATATACATATATATATACATATATACATATTTAGTGCATATAATTTTTTTTGCTAAGCGGGTGGTGTCCAAACTTTAACTTGTGCTGGATGGATTTAAGTGTTTTTGTTAGAAGATTAAATGAATGATTATGTTTAAATTTCTCCTCCTTATCTGCCCTGCATAACACTAATTTGTGAAGGTACGACCTTGCAACATGGTTTGTTTGTCACATTTTATTGTCGATTTTATGCCCAAAACATTTACTTAGCATTTAATTTTCCATAGTCTGATGAAGCAGTGCCTTAGCTGCTTGCACTGCTTGCAGCGTGAATGTGTTTGTGCATAAATGCACAAATATGTAGCTATGAATGCAGGTCGGGACTGGGCTTAGAGTAGCTCCTAGTCGGGCACATCCAGCTTGTCTTACTGCGTACAAAGCCGAAAGCAAATCGTATCCAGATGAAGATTTCATTGTTGTTGCACTTTTAGTGGCATTCGCTGCTCAAACAGCTCAATGTGCAGGTCATTAAAGCTGCCAACGACAGTTCGGGATGCGTCCAATGGTTTTTCACATCCAATCCCCCCATGGCACCCATTCCGTACCCGTCCAAGGCATTGCCCGGCTGCAATTGTGCAACAAAACGTGGCAAGCGGTGCAGGCAACAAAGCAAAAGTCCGTCTCACATTTAGCAGCGGAAACTGGGAGCATGCCGACTCCTTGAGGCAAGGTGGACAAATGGATTTTCCAAATAAGCGAAAAATAAGGCAAAGGGGCCGGTGTTTGGGGGGTGGGGAGGGGAGGGGAGGGGCTGGTTTGGGGTTGGGTAGAGTAAGTCACAATTGCATTCGCATTCGCGTTTGTTTGAAAATGTCGAAAGAACAACAAAAACACAGCCACCACACACACACACACATAAGCACACATTCACAAAGTGCCCGAGTAAGAAGAAGAATGCACAAAACCCACTGAAAAGTTAGAGAAGTCATTGAATGTCAGCCATGCAGCAAGAGCAGGCGGGTGCAACAGGGTACCCAGGAGTCTCGGACCCAACTGCAACAGCAGCCACCCCCCTCATCCCTTATAAGGCTTTGCCAACACCCGCAGCAGGCACACAGCAGTACAGTGGTCCCTCGGACAAAAGGAACTACAACTCTTAATTTGTATTGCTAGGTTTTTTTATACTCTTTTCGAAGAAAATAGTATATTAAGTTTGTCCTGAAGTTTGTAACGCATAGAAGGAAGCGTCGGAGACCCCCAAAAGTTACTGCCAGTATGCTTAGAATGACAATACAAATTGATCTAGCCATGTCCGTCTGTCTGTCTGTCTGTCTGTCTGTCTGTATGTATGCAAACTAGTCCCTCAGTTTTTGAGCTATCGCGATAAAACTTTGCATAGGCACTTATTATTCTAGGGGACAGCACATTGGTCGGAGCTGGCCGGATCGGAATACTATATCTTATAGCTGCCATACAACTCGAAGTCGGTTTTGGCCATATATCCCATGTTTTTGAATTTATCGCGATGAAACTTTGCACCGATACTTATTATTTATATAAATTTGCCAGAATCGTTTTAGATCATAGCGTCCTATTTTGCGCTCCAGTTTAAAAAAAAAAAGTTTTTTTTATAATACATTTTATTTTAAAAGAATATATAAGAATGAGCTTATCAATTATTTTATTTCCTTAACTTTGAAAAACAGTGCAAAAAAGCGGTACGGAAAAACTAAAATTGAAAAAATGTATATTATGAATGTAAGTTTGTTTTGAATCAAAATTTCTTAATTTGCAGCCCCAGTTTAAGAAATAATATATATTTTAAAGGAATCAAAGGAATATATAAAAATGAACACATAAACATAATTGTTGTGGTTTTAACTTTGAACACTCTTGAAAATAGGATTTTCGAAAACTCTATGAATAAGTCCATGGCCAAAATCATTAAGCTCAAACAATAGCATTATAACAGTGCATAAATATAGTCGTGCATGCACGCATTTCCGAATTCACATAAATATTGTTGATTTGTATGCGAATACAATGTGAATTGAAAAGTAAATGGCAAAATGACATTGACATAGATATTATGTAAAGTTGGGAAATGTTTAGTTTTACTCGAAACAAATGGTATTTTTTAATTTTTTTAATTCGAATCCAGTTTTGTATTTTATTTGTGAATTATTCACTGTGTGTCAGTGATGGAAATTATTTGCAAATAAGAATCATATCAAGCGAGCCCTGTAATAGCCTGTGTATCCTTGCATCCTTGCAGCCACATTCGCCGGCTTAATGATTCTTTTATTCATTATTTTCCCTTTTTCGTGTATGTGTGTGTGTGTGTGTGTGTGTGTGTTTTGTTTTTTATTTTTTAATATATGAACTTTACATGCATATATCGCATGTGCTTTGGACAGCGGCGCGCATTTAGCCAGAAACGAAGAGGATGGCTGTTGCTTGAGGAGGGGGCAAGTGTGTGTGCGAGTGTGTGTGTGTGTGTGTATCAGGTAGCCAGTGATGTGCAACGTGCAAGCGCTAGGAGGCGCCGCTGCCCTCCAGCTGTGTGTGTGTGTGGGAGGCTGGCAGAGAAAGGGGCTGGGGGGGGGGGCCTCTTATTAACGAGCCAGCGAGCGCGCGAGCGAGCGTACTGTGTCCTGCCGGGTGTCCTGTGTGTGTGTGTGTTTGTGTGAGTGAGTGTCCTCTCCCTCTTTGCGTCAGAGCGAGGAGAAGACAATGTGAGGACAGTGCACTCCACACGCTATTTTCAAACACACACACACTCACACAGCGGCGAATTCGGTGCGCGCCAAAAAGGATGCAATGAAAGGACGCGCGTCGACCGCTCTTTGCAGCTACGTCACTGCCTCCAGCACGCCACACCACACCACACCAGCCCACACCACCGCACCGCACTGCACCACACTCCTCTTCGCTCTCAGCTCGAAAGCCAAAGCGCCACAAAGGTTCATGGACAGTATGAGAGTCCTTAGCCGGGCACAAAAGAAAGGCTTAAGTTTCCATTTGGTCTCTAGAGCACGATATTCAGCGCTAGGACACACACACACACACCACACACACACACACACACCACACACACACACCACACACACATACATGGCTGGAGCTGGAGTTGGCTCCGGGTCGCTTCGGTTTGGTTTGGTCGGGCTTGGTTTGCTTGGGTTTGGTTTGGTTTGGTTGGGTTCAGTTCAGTTAGCTGGGGGTTGCATCCCTTTGGCTTTCCTTTCCTGCATCCTGCATCCAAAATGGACGTCTATATAAATGGGCCATGTGCATACTCTGCCTGGCCGTGTGTGCGAAGGAGTTGCACTTCAGTTGACGCTTTTAACATTGAATTTTTATGTACATATACATATACATATACATATACATACATATGAGGTCATTTGTTCGATATTAGACAGAAGACAGTAGTTAGATCTAACAAATAAGTTTGACAGTGTATTTTACAGTTGTGCCTGCTCTGCGCTCTGCTCACTAAACAGCATCTTTAAAGTGAGTCTTACATTTTAGCTCCTAATTTAACTATTAATAGTGTATTTGACAGTTTGAATATGGTTAAAAGTCTGCAGCCTTGCCATACGTATATTTAAAACAGGGTATTTTACAATCATGCAGCTGGATTTCTTCACAGTTAGTTTCATTTGCGGAAACTAGATATTAATTTGTACATTTTTACATTTGTTTGCTTAAATATAATTGCTTGAATTTAAATTTAAAACACTTTTTGCATATACATATATTAATTAATTGTATATTTTATCGAAATTAAATAAATTATACATCACTGAATTTCAGCTTGCAGCTCTATTTTTTATTTTTTATTATAGTATGCCTTATGCGGTATTTTTTGCTTAACAAAAAGTACGTTCTTACGTCTGCTTAAAATAAGGAATGTGAGCAAATTATGTACACCAGCTGTATAATGGAACAGCTAACATAACTAATTTGGTTATAGGGTATGTGCGAGTCGTGCAGCGCACATTAGTTGCTCTAAACGCGTAAATGGATTACAGTTAAGTGAAACTCTCATTTGTTACATGCAAATATTGCATTGTTCACTGGTTACAGGGTATTCGGCAGTCGTGTCGACTCGGCGACTCGGCGACTCTGCTCTATTTGGCCCTTACTCGAATGTCTTGTGTGTGTGTCCATGTGGCTGACGTTGCGGAGCCGTACACATTTGTTCTTTGACTTGCTGTGCTTTCCGGCTTGGCTGCCCCACAATCCACCCCACTCTCAGGTGCCCCCAAACCATCAGCCCCACCCCCACCCCCCCATCACACCCCCCAGCTAACAGCATGTGTGGGCGAACTTTTGCGCTGCTCCAGCAATGGCCATGCTACAATCCAATTCGCATGCATTGTTTGGCCATTTTCTTTTCCAAGGTTTTATTTCTCGCCTGAATCGTTGAAGTTAGCCAGATAACGAAAAAAAGATAGAAAAACAGATATATATATATATATTATTTCACACACACAGCACGATTAGTATAATCAACGCATTTTGCCCTGGACGCCATGTTTGGCTAACTGCCCCCTGCGAATGTCCTTGTCACATTTGGTCCGCCATGCTGCCTTCTATATGCTATATGCTATATGCTGTATGCTATATGCTATATGCTGTATGCTTTCAATTAAAACATCACCCGGGCCAGCGAGCCACCCGCCACTTTTGAAATTATTCAAGTGGTCAGATGGTGTTGTTCATTATTTCCATAGCTGTTGTTCTTGTTGTTGCTGTAATTGCTCACACACTTTGCTATAGGGTTGAAATACACACACACACGCACACACACGTACACACACGCACACAAACACGTATGTCGAAATTCCTTTTTGCCTGCATTTGTTTCAACGTCCAAAGTTGAGGCAGTTCACACGTACATAACAGCCAGCGCATGTGTGTGTGTGTGACTGTGTGTGTGTGTGTGTGTGTGTGTGTGTGTGTGTGTGTGTGTACATTTACATGAGTGTAGTCCTGCAGCCTCGGCAATGGCTGTTACATCCGCTCGCATTAACAGCATTGGCTCGGTCTGCGTCTGCAACTCCGACTCCGACTCCGTCTACGGCTACGTCTCCGGGTCGGTCTCCGGACTCCGGTTTCTCGTTTCACGTTTGTGGATTCTTGCTCTGGCTGTGCGAGTGCTTCAATTCGAACATAATAAATTAATTTATCATCAGAAAAGAATCTCTGTAAGCAAGCAGTAAAAGTTTCACCCTTATGACACACACACACACACACACACACACACACAGTCGTAGGTTACCCGTTATATACGAGTATCAGGCACACACACTTGAATTGCTCGCGCAAATGTCGCCCCCCCCCCAACCCCCAAACCCCCCAACCCGATACCCCACTGATAAAACCCAAATCGTATTAGCCACTGCTGGAGTTTGGGCATCTGCAAGTTAACTTCGCTATGGATGCCTCGGTAGAACAGTTATTAATTGCCGAATGTAGCAACGAGTAGAACCATTCACTTGGCCGCTAACTTGACTATCTGTGTAATCTTCAACGAAATTTCGTATAGCCTAATAACTGCTTTCTTTTATTGAAAGCACATCTAACATCTAACCATTTAAACAGCCAACGGAAAATATCGCATAATTTGTATTAATTTTTACTAGGCTGTAATTGGTATCGATTTTGATTTGGGGAGTTGCTTTGACTTCGATTGCTCATTGAAGCATCGAGTACTTGGGGTCTGGAGACTATATAAGCAGCACAGGACTCCAGCCAGCTCATTCGTCTCTAGCTTTAGCTAGCAGACGGATCAATTCTGTCTCTCTTTTTTTTGCTGCTTTTTTTTGATTTTTTTCTTGTTTACTTTTATTTATATAAAAATTTTTTTTCTGGTGAAATTTTTAGGGTAATTTTTTTAATATCCTCATTAGTTTTTAAATAATTTTCGTCGATAAGATCTGCTAGGTCCTACTCTTCAAAAAATTCATCTTCACGCACTTTCAATATCAATTTTTATTTAATTTTATAAGTGTTTTTTTATTGTGGTATATATATTCATAAATTGCTTACTAGTAGAAGACTTCGACTTAGAATATAATGTCGATTATGGCTTTAAAGTTTGAGCTGCAAATTTAAAGTATTTTTTTATACCATTTTTATTTTATTTCCTTTAAGTTGTTTTCAACAAATTTATTCAAATTTATCAACAGCTAAAGATTTTATCACTATCACTATTTTGCACTATCATATCATCTCTTGAACATTTTTAAGTATCAACGAATACGAAATTTTAAATCCTTGGATTTCCGGTTTATATTTGGCAATTTTAAAAATATATAATATTGCAGAAGCACGCTGCTTAAAAGCGATTGATGAAACAACACATTTATCTGAAAGCAGATTATTTTTATTTTATTCTTAAATTTTTTTTTTTAACATTAACGCAATTTAAATGTGTTAAGGGATCAACTCAGTTAAGGAGTAAAATTCTAATTTTTGTTCACCTTGACCTTTTGTTCAGGAACAAATCGAGTTACTAACTGAATGGTCACCCCATCGAGGGACCCATGGTCACTTCAGCTTTCGAATATAAGTCCTCTTATTCTAAGATCAGATCGAGTTTTTTTTTGTTCCCATTTAAACAGCCAACGGAAAATATCGCATAATTTGTATTAATTTTTACTAGGCTGTAATTGGTATCGATTTTGATTTGGGGAGTTGCTTTGACTTCGATTGCTCATTGAAGCATCGAGTACTTGGGGTCTGGAGACTATATAAGCAGCACAGGACTCCAGCCAGCTCATTCGTCTCTAGCTTTAGCTAGCAGACGGATCAATTCTGTCTCTCTTTTTTTTGCTGCTTTTTTTTGATTTTTTTCTTGTTTACTTTTATTTATATAAAAATTTTTTTTCTGGTGAAATTTTTAGGGTAATTTTTTTAATATCCTCATTAGTTTTTAAATAATTTTCGTCGATAAGATCTGCTAGCTCCTACTCTTCAAAAAATTCATCTTCACGCACTTTCAATATCAATTTTTATTTAATTTTTTAAATGTTTTTTTATTGTGGTATATATTTTCATATATTGCTTACGTCATCCGGGCCTAGTAGAAGAATATTATTGCTTCGACTTAGAATATAATGTCGATTATGGCTTTAAAGTTTGAGCGGCCAATTTAAAGTATTTTTTTTACCATTTCTCATTTGGAACGATTTCCTTTCATAAGTTGTTTTCAACAAATTTATTCAATTTTATCAACAGCTAAAGATTTTATTACTATCACTGTTTTCCACTATCACATCATCTCATTCCTTTTATGCTGTGTAGTTTTTTTATTTTTATTTTTTTTATGTTTTTTTATCATAGATATTTCCTCATTAGTTGTGTCATTCTGGTCGTTAAAAATAACCATTCTCCTACAATTACTTTATCGGTAGCAGTAATTTATAAACCCTTTTTCGTGTAAATTTTTTTAAATATTTGTATTCAATTTTCTTTTTTTTTTAAATATCCGCTTGCGTGCCTCTAACATTTTTGTAGATCTTCAGTAGTCATTAAATACTTTTTTTTTCGATAAGATCTGCAAACTTCTTCTCTTCAAAAAAATTAATTTTCACGCACTTTTTATTTTTTTTATTTAAATTTGTTGTATCAAATATATTTTTATTTTTGTAAATGTTTTTTTATTGTGGTATATATATTCATGCTTACTAGTTGAAGACTTCGACTTAGAATATAATGTCGATTATGGCTTTAAAGTTTGAGCTGCAAATTTACAGTATTTTTTTATACCATTTTTATTTTATTTCCTTTAAGTTGTTTTCAACAAATTTATTCAAATTTATCAACAGCTAAAGATTTTATCACTATCACTATTTTGCACTATCATATCATCTCTTGAACATTTTTAAGTATCAACGAATACGAAATTTTAAATCCTTGGATTTCCGGTTTATATTTGGCAATTTTAAAAATATATAATATTGCAGAAGCACGCTGCTTAAAAGCGATTGATGAAACAACACATTTATCTGAAAGCAGATTATTTTTATTTTATTCTTAAATTTTTTTTTTAACATTAACGCAATTTAAATGTGTTAAGGGATCAACTCAGTTAAGGAGTAAAATTCTAATTTTTGTTCACCTTGACCTTTTGTTCAGGAACAAATCGAGTTACTAACTGAATGGTCACCCCATCGAGGGACCCATGGTCACTTCAGCTTTCGAATATAAGTCCTCTTATTCTAAGATCAGATCGAGTTTTTTTTTTGTTCCCATTTAAACAGCCAACGGAAAATATCGCATAATTTGTATTAATTTTTACTAGGCTGTAATTGGTATCGATTTTGATTTGGGGAGTTGCTTTGACTTCGATTGCTCATTGAAGCATCGAGTACTTGGGGTCTGGAGACTATATAAGCAGCACAGGACTCCAGCCAGCTCATTCGTCTCTAGCTTTAGCTAGCAGACGGATCAATTCTGTCTCTCTTTTTTTTGCTGCTTTTTTTTGATTTTTTTCTTGTTTACTTTTATTTATATAAAAATTTTTTTTCTGGTGAAATTTTTAGGGTAATTTTTTTAATATCCTCATTAGTTTTTAAATAATTTTCGTCGATAAGATCTGCTAGCTCCTACTCTTCAAAAAATTCATCTTCACGCACTTTCAATATCAATTTTTATTTAATTTTTTAAATGTTTTTTTATTGTGGTATATATTTTCATATATTGCTTACGTCATCCGGGCCTAGTAGAAGAATATTATTGCTTCGACTTAGAATATAATGTCGATTATGGCTTTAAAGTTTGAGCGGCCAATTTAAAGTATTTTTTTTTACCATTTCTCATTTGGAACGATTTCCTTTCATAAGTTGTTTTCAACAAATTTATTCAATTTTATCAACAGCTAAAGATTTTATTACTATCACTGTTTTCCACTATCACATCATCTCATTCCTTTTATGCTGTGTAGTTTTTTTATTTTTATTTTTTTTATGTTTTTTTATCATAGATATTTCCTCATTAGTTGTGTCATTCTGGTCGTTAAAAATAACCATTCTCCTACAATTACTTTATCGGTAGCAGTAATTTATAAACCCTTTTTCGTGTAAATTTTTTTAAATATTTGTATTCAATTTTCTTTTTTTTTTTAAATATCCGCTTGCGTGCCTCTAACATTTTTGTAGATCTTCAGTAGTCATTAAATACTTTTTTTTTCGATAAGATCTGCAAACTTCTTCTCTTCAAAAAAATTAATTTTCACGCACTTTTTATTTTTTTTATTTAAATTTGTTGTATCAAATATATTTTTATTTTTGTAAATGTTTTTTTATTGTGGTATATATATTCATGCTTACTAGTTGAAGACTTCGACTTAGAATATAATGTCGATTATGGCTTTAAAGTTTGAGCTGCAAATTTACAGTATTTTTTTATACCATTTTTATTTTATTTCCTTTAAGTTGTTTTCAACAAATTTATTCAAATTTATCAACAGCTAAAGATTTTATCACTATCACTATTTTGCACTATCATATCATCTCTTGAACATTTTTAAGTATCAACGAATACGAAATTTTAAATCCTTGGATTTCCGGTTTATATTTGGCAATTTTAAAAATATATAATATTGCAGAAGCACGCTGCTTAAAAGCGATTGATGAAACAACACATTTATCTGAAAGCAGATTATTTTTATTTTATTCTTAAATTTTTTTTTTTAACATTAACGCAATTTAAATGTGTTAAGGGATCAACTCAGTTAAGGAGTAAAATTCTAATTTTTGTTCACCTTGACCTTTTGTTCAGGAACAAATCGAGTTACTAACTGAATGGTCACCCCATCGAGGGACCCATGGTCACTTCAGCTTTCGAATATAAGTCCTCTTATTCTAAGATCAGATCGAGTTTTTTTTTGTTCCCATTTAAACAGCCAACGGAAAATATCGCATAATTTGTATTAATTTTTACTAGGCTGTAATTGGTATCGATTTTGATTTGGGGAGTTGCTTTGACTTCGATTGCTCATTGAAGCATCGAGTACTTGGGGTCTGGAGACTATATAAGCAGCACAGGACTCCAGCCAGCTCATTCGTCTCTAGCTTTAGCTAGTAGACGGATCAATTCTGTCTCTTTTTTTTGCTGCTTTTTTTGATTTTTTTCTTGTTTACTTTTATTTATATAAAAATTTGTTTTCTGGTGAAATTTTTAGGGTAATTTTTTTAATATCCTCATTAGTTTTTAAATAATTTTCGTCGATAAGATCTGCTAGCTCCTACTCTTCAAAAAATTCATCTTCACGCACTTTCAATATCAATTTTTATTTAATTTTTTAAATGTTTTTTTATTGTGGTATATATTTTCATATATTGCTTACGTCATCCGGGCCTAGTAGAAGAATATTATTGCTTCGACTTAGAATATAATGTCGATTATGGCTTTAAAGTTTGAGCGGCCAATTTAAAGTATTTTTTTTTACCATTTCTCATTTGGAACGATTTCCTTTCATAAGTTGTTTTCAACAAATTTATTCAATTTTATCAACAGCTAAAGATTTTATTACTATCACTGTTTTCCACTATCACATCATCTCATTCCTTTTATGCTGTGTAGTTTTTTTATTTTTATTTTTTTTAATGTTTTTTTATCATAGATATTTCCTCATTAGTTGTGTCATTCTAGTCGTTAAAAATAACCATTCTCCTACAATTACTTTATCGGTAGCAGTAATTTATAAACCCTTTTTCGTGTAAATTTTTTTAAATATTTGTATTCAATTTTCTTTTTTTTTTAAATATCCGCTTGCGTGCCTCTAACATTTTTGTAGATCTTCAGTAGTCATTAAATACTTTTTTTTTCGATAAGATCTGCAAACTTCTTCTCTTCAAAAAAATTAATTTTCACGCACTTTTTATTTTTTTTATTTAAATTTGTTGTATCAAATATATTTTTATTTTTGTAAATGTTTTTTTATTGTGGTATATATATTCATGCTTACTAGTTGAAGACTTCGACTTAGAATATAATGTCGATTATGGCTTTAAAGTTTGAGCTGCAAATTTACAGTATTTTTTTATACCATTTTTATTTTATTTCCTTTAAGTTGTTTTCAACAAATTTATTCAAATTTATCAACAGCTAAAGATTTTATCACTATCACTATTTTGCACTATCATATCATCTCTTGAACATTTTTAAGTATCAACGAATACGAAATTTTAAATCCTTGGATTTCCGGTTTATATTTGGCAATTTTAAAAATATATAATATTGCAGAAGCACGCTGCTTAAAAGCGATTGATGAAACAACACATTTATCTGAAAGCAGATTATTTTTATTTTATTCTTAAATTTTTTTTTTTAACATTAACGCAATTTAAATGTGTTAAGGGATCAACTCAGTTAAGGAGTAAAATTCTAATTTTTGTTCACCTTGACCTTTTGTTCAGGAACAAATCGAGTTACTAACTGAATGGTCACCCCATCGAGGGACCCATGGTCACTTCAGCTTTCGAATATAAGTCCTCTTATTCTAAGATCAGATCGAGTTTTTTTTTTGTTCCCATTTAAACAGCCAACGGAAAATATCGCATAATTTGTATTAATTTTTACTAGGCTGTAATTGGTATCGATTTTGATTTGGGGAGTTGCTTTGACTTCGATTGCTCATTGAAGCATCGAGTACTTGGGGTCTGGAGACTATATAAGCAGCACAGGACTCCAGCCAGCTCATTCGTCTCTAGCTTTAGCTAGTAGACGGATCAATTCTGTCTCTTTTTTTTGCTGCTTTT
The DNA here is from genome assembly GCA_035042425.1 of Drosophila flavopinicola. Lineage (NCBI taxonomy): Eukaryota > Metazoa > Arthropoda > Insecta > Diptera > Drosophilidae > Drosophila > Drosophila flavopinicola. The sequence goes on from JAWNLL010000429.1 coordinate 315,629, forward strand.
TTTTGATTTTTTTCTTGTTTACTTTTATTTATATAAAAATTTGTTTTCTGGTGAAATTTTTAGGGTAATTTTTTTAATATCCTCATTAGTTTTTAAATAATTTTCGTCGATAAGATCTGCTAGCTCCTACTCTTCAAAAAATTCATCTTCACGCACTTTCAATATCAATTTTTATTTAATTTTTTAAATGTTTTTTTATTGTGGTATATATTTTCATATATTGCTTACGTCATCCGGGCCTAGTAGAAGAATATTATTGCTTCGACTTAGAATATAATGTCGATTATGGCTTTAAAGTTTGAGCGGCCAATTTAAAGTATTTTTTTTTACCATTTCTCATTTGGAACGATTTCCTTTCATAAGTTGTTTTCAACAAATTTATTCAATTTTATCAACAGCTAAAGATTTTATTACTATCACTGTTTTCCACTATCACATCATCTCATTCCTTTTATGCTGTGTAGTTTTTTTATTTTTATTTTTTTTAATGTTTTTTTATCATAGATATTTCCTCATTAGTTGTGTCATTCTAGTCGTTAAAAATAACCATTCTCCTACAATTACTTTATCGGTAGCAGTAATTTATAAACCCTTTTTCGTGTAAATTTTTTTAAATATTTGTATTCAATTTTCTTTTTTTTTTTAAATATCCGCTTGCGTGCCTCTAACATTTTTGTAGATCTTCAGTAGTCATTAAATACTTTTTTTTTCGATAAGATCTGCAAACTTCTTCTCTTCAAAAAAATTAATTTTCACGCACTTTTTATTTTTTTTATTTAAATTTGTTGTATCAAATATATTTTTATTTTTGTAAATGTTTTTTTATTGTGGTATATATATTCATGCTTACTAGTTGAAGACTTCGACTTAGAATATAATGTCGATTATGGCTTTAAAGTTTGAGCTGCAAATTTACAGTATTTTTTTATACCATTTTTATTTTATTTCCTTTAAGTTGTTTTCAACAAATTTATTCAAATTTATCAACAGCTAAAGATTTTATCACTATCACTATTTTGCACTATCATATCATCTCTTGAACATTTTTAAGTATCAACGAATACGAAATTTTAAATCCTTGGATTTCCGGTTTATATTTGGCAATTTTAAAAATATATAATATTGCAGAAGCACGCTGCTTAAAAGCGATTGATGAAACAACACATTTATCTGAAAGCAGATTATTTTTATTTTATTCTTAAATTTTTTTTTTTAACATTAACGCAATTTAAATGTGTTAAGGGATCAACTCAGTTAAGGAGTAAAATTCTAATTTTTGTTCACCTTGACCTTTTGTTCAGGAACAAATCGAGTTACTAACTGAATGGTCACCCCATCGAGGGACCCATGGTCACTTCAGCTTTCGAATATAAGTCCTCTTATTCTAAGATCAGATCGAGTTTTTTTTTTGTTCCCATTTAAACAGCCAACGGAAAATATCGCATAATTTGTATTAATTTTTACTAGGCTGTAATTGGTATCGATTTTGATTTGGGGAGTTGCTTTGACTTCGATTGCTCATTGAAGCATCGAGTACTTGGGGTCTGGAGACTATATAAGCAGCACAGGACTCCAGCCAGCTCATTCGTCTCTAGCTTTAGCTAGTAGACGGATCAATTCTGTCTCTTTTTTTTGCTGCTTTTTTTTGATTTTTTTCTTGTTTACTTTTATTTATATAAAAATTTGTTTTCTGGTGAAATTTTTAGGGTAATTTTTTTAATATCCTCATTAGTTTTTAAATAATTTTCGTCGATAAGATCTGCTAGCTCCTACTCTTCAAAAAATTCATCTTCACGCACTTTCAATATCAATTTTTATTTAATTTTTTAAATGTTTTTTTATTGTGGTATATATTTTCATATATTGCTTACGTCATCCGGGCCTAGTAGAAGAATATTATTGCTTCGACTTAGAATATAATGTCGATTATGGCTTTAAAGTTTGAGCGGCCAATTTAAAGTATTTTTTTTTACCATTTCTCATTTGGAACGATTTCCTTTCATAAGTTGTTTTCAACAAATTTATTCAATTTTATCAACAGCTAAAGATTTTATTACTATCACTGTTTTCCACTATCACATCATCTCATTCCTTTTATGCTGTGTAGTTTTTTTATTTTTATTTTTTTTAATGTTTTTTTATCATAGATATTTCCTCATTAGTTGTGTCATTCTAGTCGTTAAAAATAACCATTCTCCTACAATTACTTTATCGGTAGCAGTAATTTATAAACCCTTTTTCGTGTAAATTTTTTTAAATATTTGTATTCAATTTTCTTTTTTTTTTTAAATATACCGCTTGCGTGCCTCTAACATTTTTGTAGATCTTCAGTAGTCATTAAATACTTTTTTTTTCGACAAGATCTGCAAACTTCTTCTCTTCAAAAAAATTAATTTTCACGCACTTTTTATTTTTTTTATTTAAATTTGTTGTATCAAATATATTTTTATTTTTGTAAATGTTTTTTTATTGTGGTATATATATTCATAAATTGCTTACTAGTAGAAGACTTCGACTTAGAATATAATGTCGATTATGGCTTTAAAGTTTGAGCTGCAAATTTAAAGTATTTTTTTATACCATTTTTATTTTATTTCCTTTAAGTTGTTTTCAACAAATTTATTCAAATTTATCAACAGCTAAAGATTTTATCACTATCACTATTTTGCACTATCATATCATCTCTTGAACATTTTTAAGTATCAACGAATACGAAATTTTAAATCCTTGGATTTCCGGTTTATATTTGGCAATTTTAAAAATATATAATATTGCAGAAGCACGCTGCTTAAAAGCGATTGATGAAACAACACATTTATCTGAAAGCAGATTATTTTTATTTTATTCTTAAATTTTTTTTTTTAACATTAACGCAATTTAAATGTGTTAAGGGATCAACTCAGTTAAGGAGTAAAATTCTAATTTTTGTTCACCTTGACCTTTTGTTCAGGAACAAATCGAGTTACTAACTGAATGGTCACCCCATCGAGGGACCCATGGTCACTTCAGCTTTCGAATATAAGTCCTCTTATTCTAAGATCAGATCGAGTTTTTTTTTGTTCCCATTTAAACAGCCAACGGAAAATATCGCATAATTTGTATTAATTTTTACTAGGCTGTAATTGGTATCGATTTTGATTTGGGGAGTTGCTTTGACTTCGATTGCTCATTGAAGCATCGAGTACTTGGGGTCTGGAGACTATATAAGCAGCACAGGACTCCAGCCAGCTCATTCGTCTCTAGCTTTAGCTAGTAGACGGATCAATTCTGTCTCTTTTTTTTGCTGCTTTTTTTTGATTTTTTTCTTGTTTACTTTTATTTATATAAAAATTTTTTTTCTGGTGAAATTTTTAGGGTAATTTTTTTAATATCCTCATTAGTTTTTAAATAATTTTCGTCGATAAGATCTGCTAGCTCCTACTCTTCAAAAAATTCATCTTCACGCACTTTCAATATCAATTTTTATTTAATTTTTTAAATGTTTTTTTATTGTGGTATATATTTTCATATATTGCTTACGTCATCCGGGCCTAGTAGAAGAATATTATTGCTTCGACTTAGAATATAATGTCGATTATGGCTTTAAAGTTTGAGCGGCCAATTTAAAGTATTTTTTTTTACCATTTCTCATTTGGAACGATTTCCTTTCATAAGTTGTTTTCAACAAATTTATTCAATTTTATCAACAGCTAAAGATTTTATTACTATCACTGTTTTCCACTATCACATCATCTCATTCCTTTTATGCTGTGTAGTTTTTTTATTTTTATTTTTTTTAATGTTTTTTTATCATAGATATTTCCTCATTAGTTGTGTCATTCTGGTCGTTAAAAATAACCATTCTCCTACAATTACTTTATCGGTAGCAGTAATTTATAAACCCTTTTTCGTGTAAATTTTTTTAAATATTTGTATTCAATTTTCTTTTTTTTTTTAAATATCCGCTTGCGTGCGTCTAACATTTTTGTAGATCTTCAGTAGTCATTAAATACTTTTTTTTTCGACAAGATCTGCAAACTTCTTCTCTTCAAAAAAATTAATTTTCACGCACTTTTTATTTTTTTTATTTAAATTTGTTGTATCAAATATATTTTTATTTTTGTAAATGTTTTTTTATTGTGGTATATATATTCATGCTTACTAGTTGAAGACTTCGACTTAGAATATAATGTCGATTATGGCTTTAAAGTTTGAGCTGCAAATTTACAGTATTTTTTTATACCATTTTTATTTTATTTCCTTTAAGTTGTTTTCAACAAATTTATTCAAATTTATCAACAGCTAAAGATTTTATCACTATCACTATTTTGCACTATCATATCATCTCTTGAACATTTTTAAGTATCAACGAATACGAAATTTTAAATCCTTGGATTTCCGGTTTATATTTGGCAATTTTAAAAATATATAATATTGCAGAAGCACGCTGCTTAAAAGCGATTGATGAAACAACACATTTATCTGAAAGCAGATTATTTTTATTTTATTCTTAAATTTTTTTTTTTAACATTAACGCAATTTAAATGTGTTAAGGGATCAACTCAGTTAAGGAGTAAAATTCTAATTTTTGTTCACCTTGACCTTTTGTTCAGGAACAAATCGAGTTACTAACTGAATGGTCACCCCATCGAGGGACCCATGGTCACTTCAGCTTTCGAATATAAGTCCTCTTATTCTAAGATCAGATCGAGTTTTTTTTTTGTTCCCATTTAAACAGCCAACGGAAAATATCGCATAATTTGTATTAATTTTTACTAGGCTGTAATTGGTATCGATTTTGATTTGGGGAGTTGCTTTGACTTCGATTGCTCATTGAAGCATCGAGTACTTGGGGTCTGGAGACTATATAAGCAGCACAGGACTCCAGCCAGCTCATTCGTCTCTAGCTTTAGCTAGTAGACGGATCAATTCTGTCTCTCTTTTTTTGCTGCTTTTTTTTGATTTTTTTCTTGTTTACTTTTATTTATATAAAAATTTGTTTTCTGGTGAAATTTTTAGGGTAATTTTTTTAATATCCTCATTAGTTTTTAAATAATTTTCGTCGATAAGATCTGCTAGCTCCTACTCTTCAAAAAATTCATCTTCACGCACTTTCAATATCAATTTTTATTTAATTTTTTAAATGTTTTTTTATTGTGGTATATATTTTCATATATTGCTTACGTCATCCGGGCCTAGTAGAAGAATATTATTGCTTCGACTTAGAATATAATGTCGATTATGGCTTTAAAGTTTGAGCGGCCAATTTAAAGTATTTTTTTTTACCATTTCTCATTTGGAACGATTTCCTTTCATAAGTTGTTTTCAACAAATTTATTCAATTTTATCAACAGCTAAAGATTTTATTACTATCACTGTTTTCCACTATCACATCATCTCATTCCTTTTATGCTGTGTAGTTTTTTTATTTTTATTTTTTTTAATGTTTTTTTATCATAGATATTTCCTCATTAGTTGTGTCATTCTAGTCGTTAAAAATAACCATTCTCCTACAATTACTTTATCGGTAGCAGTAATTTATAAACCCTTTTTCGTGTAAATTTTTTTAAATATTTGTATTCAATTTTCTTTTTTTTTTAAATATCCGCTTGCGTGCGTCTAACATTTTTGTAGATCTTCAGTAGTCATTAAATACTTTTTTTTTCGACAAGATCTGCAAACTTCTTCTCTTCAAAAAAATTAATTTTCACGCACTTTTTATTTTTTTTATTTAAATTTGTTGTATCAAATATATTTTTATTTTTGTAAATGTTTTTTTATTGTGGTATATATATTCATGCTTACTAGTTGAAGACTTCGACTTAGAATATAATGTCGATTATGGCTTTAAAGTTTGAGCTGCAAATTTACAGTATTTTTTTATACCATTTTTATTTTATTTCCTTTAAGTTGTTTTCAACAAATTTATTCAAATTTATCAACAGCTAAAGATTTTATCACTATCACTATTTTGCACTATCATATCATCTCTTGAACATTTTTAAGTATCAACGAATACGAAATTTTAAATCCTTGGATTTCCGGTTTATATTTGGCAATTTTAAAAATATATAATATTGCAGAAGCACGCTGCTTAAAAGCGATTGATGAAACAACACATTTATCTGAAAGCAGATTATTTTTATTTTATTCTTAAATTTTTTTTTTAACATTAACGCAATTTAAATGTGTTAAGGGATCAACTCAGTTAAGGAGTAAAATTCTAATTTTTGTTCACCTTGACCTTTTGTTCAGGAACAAATCGAGTTACTAACTGAATGGTCACCCCATCGAGGGACCCATGGTCACTTCAGCTTTCGAATATAAGTCCTCTTATTCTAAGATCAGATCGAGTTTTTTTTTGTTCCCATTTAAACAGCCAACGGAAAATATCGCATAATTTGTATTAATTTTTACTAGGCTGTAATTGGTATCGATTTTGATTTGGGGAGTTGCTTTGACTTCGATTGCTCATTGAAGCATCGAGTACTTGGGGTCTGGAGACTATATAAGCAGCACAGGACTCCAGCCAGCTCATTCGTCTCTAGCTTTAGCTAGTAGACGGATCAATTCTGTCTCTTTTTTTTGCTGCTTTTTTTTGATTTTTTTCTTGTTTACTTTTATTTATATAAAAATTTGTTTTCTGGTGAAATTTTTAGGGTAATTTTTTTAATATCCTCATTAGTTTTTAAATAATTTTCGTCGATAAGATCTGCTAGCTCCTACTCTTCAAAAAATTCATCTTCACGCACTTTCAATATCAATTTTTATTTAATTTTTTAAATGTTTTTTTATTGTGGTATATATTTTCATATATTGCTTACGTCATCCGGGCCTAGTAGAAGAATATTATTGCTTCGACTTAGAATATAATGTCGATTATGGCTTTAAAGTTTGAGCGGCCAATTTAAAGTATTTTTTTTACCATTTCTCATTTGGAACGATTTCCTTTCATAAGTTGTTTTCAACAAATTTATTCAATTTTATCAACAGCTAAAGATTTTATTACTATCACTGTTTTCCACTATCACATCATCTCATTCCTTTTATGCTGTGTAGTTTTTTTATTTTTATTTTTTTTAATGTTTTTTTATCATAGATATTTCCTCATTAGTTGTGTCATTCTAGTCGTTAAAAATAACCATTCTCCTACAATTACTTTATCGGTAGCAGTAATTTATAAACCCTTTTTCGTGTAAATTTTTTTAAATATTTGTATTCAATTTTCTTTTTTTTTTTTAAATATCCGCTTGCGTGCCTCTAACATTTTTGTAGATCTTCAGTAGTCATTAAATACTTTTTTTTTCGACAAGATCTGCAAACTTCTTCTCTTCAAAAAAATTAATTTTCACGCACTTTTTATTTTTTTTATTTAAATTTGTTGTATCAAATATATTTTTATTTTTGTAAATGTTTTTTTATTGTGGTATATATATTCATAAATTGCTTACTAGTAGAAGACTTCGACTTAGAATATAATGTCGATTATGGCTTTAAAGTTTGAGCTGCAAATTTAAAGTATTTTTTTATACCATTTTTATTTTATTTCCTTTAAGTTGTTTTCAACAAATTTATTCAAATTTATCAACAGCTAAAGATTTTATCACTATCACTATTTTGCACTATCATATCATCTCTTGAACATTTTTAAGTATCAACGAATACGAAATTTTAAATCCTTGGATTTCCGGTTTATATTTGGCAATTTTAAAAATATATAATATTGCAGAAGCACGCTGCTTAAAAGCGATTGATGAAACAACACATTTATCTGAAAGCAGATTATTTTTATTTTATTCTTAAATTTTTTTTTTTAACATTAACGCAATTTAAATGTGTTAAGGGATCAACTCAGTTAAGGAGTAAAATTCTAATTTTTGTTCACCTTGACCTTTTGTTCAGGAACAAATCGAGTTACTAACTGAATGGTCACCCCATCGAGGGACCCATGGTCACTTCAGCTTTCGAATATAAGTCCTCTTATTCTAAGATCAGATCGAGTTTTTTTTTGTTCCCATTTAAACAGCCAACGGAAAATATCGCATAATTTGTATTAATTTTTACTAGGCTGTAATTGGTATCGATTTTGATTTGGGGAGTTGCTTTGACTTCGATTGCTCATTGAAGCATCGAGTACTTGGGGTCTGGAGACTATATAAGCAGCACAGGACTCCAGCCAGCTCATTCGTCTCTAGCTTTAGCTAGTAGACGGATCAATTCTGTCTCTTTTTTTTGCTGCTTTTTTTGATTTTTTTCTTGTTTACTTTTATTTATATAAAAATTTGTTTTCTGGTGAAATTTTTAGGGTAATTTTTTTAATATCCTCATTAGTTTTTAAATAATTTTCGTCGATAAGATCTGCTAGCTCCTACTCTTCAAAAAATTCATCTTCACGCACTTTCAATATCAATTTTTATTTAATTTTTTAAATGTTTTTTTATTGTGGTATATATTTTCATATATTGCTTACGTCATCCGGGCCTAGTAGAAGAATATTATTGCTTCGACTTAGAATATAATGTCGATTATGGCTTTAAAGTTTGAGCGGCCAATTTAAAGTATTTTTTTTTACCATTTCTCATTTGGAACGATTTCCTTTCATAAGTTGTTTTCAACAAATTTATTCAATTTTATCAACAGCTAAAGATTTTATTACTATCACTGTTTTCCACTATCACATCATCTCATTCCTTTTATGCTGTGTAGTTTTTTTATTTTTATTTTTTTTATGTTTTTTTATCATAGATATTTCCTCATTAGTTGTGTCATTCTGGTCGTTAAAAATAACCATTCTCCTACAATTACTTTATCGGTAGCAGTAATTTATAAACCCTTTTTCGTGTAAATTTTTTTAAATATTTGTATTCAATTTTCTTTTTTTTTTAAATATCCGCTTGCGTGCCTCTAACATTTTTGTAGATCTTCAGTAGTCATTAAATACTTTTTTTTTCGATAAGATCTGCAAACTTCTTCTCTTCAAAAAAATTAATTTTCACGCACTTTTTATTTTTTTTATTTAAATTTGTTGTATCAAATATATTTTTATTTTTGTAAATGTTTTTTTATTGTGGTATATATATTCATGCTTACTAGTTGAAGACTTCGACTTAGAATATAATGTCGATTATGGCTTTAAAGTTTGAGCTGCAAATTTACAGTATTTTTTTATACCATTTTTATTTTATTTCCTTTAAGTTGTTTTCAACAAATTTATTCAAATTTATCAACAGCTAAAGATTTTATCACTATCACTATTTTGCACTATCATATCATCTCTTGAACATTTTTAAGTATCAACGAATACGAAATTTTAAATCCTTGGATTTCCGGTTTATATTTGGCAATTTTAAAAATATATAATATTGCAGAAGCACGCTGCTTAAAAGCGATTGATGAAACAACACATTTATCTGAAAGCAGATTATTTTTATTTTATTCTTAAATTTTTTTTTTTAACATTAACGCAATTTAAATGTGTTAAGGGATCAACTCAGTTAAGGAGTAAAATTCTAATTTTTGTTCACCTTGACCTTTTGTTCAGGAACAAATCGAGTTACTAACTGAATGGTCACCCCATCGAGGGACCCATGGTCACTTCAGCTTTCGAATATAAGTCCTCTTATTCTAAGATCAGATCGAGTTTTTTTTTGTTCCCATTTAAACAGCCAACGGAAAATATCGCATAATTTGTATTAATTTTTACTAGGCTGTAATTGGTATCGATTTTGATTTGGGGAGTTGCTTTGACTTCGATTGCTCATTGAAGCATCGAGTACTTGGGGTCTGGAGACTATATAAGCAGCACAGGACTCCAGCCAGCTCATTCGTCTCTAGCTTTAGCTAGTAGACGGATCAATTCTGTCTCTTTTTTTTGCTGCTTTTTTTTGATTTTTTTCTTGTTTACTTTTATTTATATAAAAATTTGTTTTCTGGTGAAATTTTTAGGGTAATTTTTTTAATATCCTCATTAGTTTTTAAATAATTTTCGTCGATAAGATCTGCTAGCTCCTACTCTTCAAAAAATTCATCTTCACGCACTTTCAATATCAATTTTTATTTAATTTTTTAAATGTTTTTTTATTGTGGTATATATTTTCATATATTGCTTACGTCATCCGGGCCTAGTAGAAGAATATTATTGCTTCGACTTAGAATATAATGTCGATTATGGCTTTAAAGTTTGAGCGGCCAATTTAAAGTATTTTTTTTACCATTTCTCATTTGGAACGATTTCCTTTCATAAGTTGTTTTCAACAAATTTATTCAATTTTATCAACAGCTAAAGATTTTATTACTATCACTGTTTTCCACTATCACATCATCTCATTCCTTTTATGCTGTGTAGTTTTTTTATTTTTATTTTTTTTAATGTTTTTTTATCATAGATATTTCCTCATTAGTTGTGTCATTCTAGTCGTTAAAAATAACCATTCTCCTACAATTACTTTATCGGTAGCAGTAATTTATAAACCCTTTTTCGTGTAAATTTTTTTAAATATTTGTATTCAATTTTCTTTTTTTTTTTAAATATCCGCTTGCGTGCCTCTAACATTTTTGTAGATCTTCAGTAGTCATTAAATACTTTTTTTTTCGATAAGATCTGCAAACTTCTTCTCTTCAAAAAAATTAATTTTCACGCACTTTTTATTTTTTTTATTTAAATTTGTTGTATCAAATATATTTTTATTTTTGTAAATGTTTTTTTATTGTGGTATATATATTCATAAATTGCTTACTAGTAGAAGACTTCGACTTAGAATATAATGTCGATTATGGCTTTAAAGTTTGAGCTGCAAATTTAAAGTATTTTTTTATACCATTTTTATTTTATTTCCTTTAAGTTGTTTTCAACAAATTTATTCAAATTTATCAACAGCTAAAGATTTTATCACTATCACTATTTTGCACTATCATATCATCTCTTGAACATTTTTAAGTATCAACGAATACGAAATTTTAAATCCTTGGATTTCCGGTTTATATTTGGCAATTTTAAAAATATATAATATTGCAGAAGCACGCTGCTTAAAAGCGATTGATGAAACAACACATTTATCTGAAAGCAGATTATTTTTATTTTATTCTTAAAATTTTTTTTTTAACATTAACGCAATTTAAATGTGTTAAGGGATCAACTCAGTTAAGGAGTAAAATTCTAATTTTTGTTCACCTTGACCTTTTGTTCAGGAACAAATCGAGTTACTAACTGAATGGTCACCCCATCGAGGGACCCATGGTCACTTCAGCTTTCGAATATAAGTCCTCTTATTCTAAGATCAGATCGAGTTTTTTTTTGTTCCCATTTAAACAGCCAACGGAAAATATCGCATAATTTGTATTAATTTTTACTAGGCTGTAATTGGTATCGATTTTGATTTGGGGAGTTGCTTTGACTTCGATTGCTCATTGAAGCATCGAGTACTTGGGGTCTGGAGACTATATAAGCAGCACAGGACTCCAGCCAGCTCATTCGTCTCTAGCTTTAGCTAGTAGACGGATCAATTCTGTCTCTTTTTTTTGCTGCTTTTTTTTGATTTTTTTCTTGTTTACTTTTATTTATATAAAAATTTGTTTTCTGGTGAAATTTTTAGGGTAATTTTTTTAATATCCTCATTAGTTTTTAAATAATTTTCGTCGATAAGATCTGCTAGCTCCTACTCTTCAAAAAATTCATCTTCACGCACTTTCAATATCAATTTTTATTTAATTTTTTAAATGTTTTTTTATTGTGGTATATATTTTCATATATTGCTTACGTCATCCGGGCCTAGTAGAAGAATATTATTGCTTCGACTTAGAATATAATGTCGATTATGGCTTTAAAGTTTGAGCGGCCAATTTAAAGTATTTTTTTTACCATTTCTCATTTGGAACGATTTCCTTTCATAAGTTGTTTTCAACAAATTTATTCAATTTTATCAACAGCTAAAGATTTTATTACTATCACTGTTTTCCACTATCACATCATCTCATTCCTTTTATGCTGTGTAGTTTTTTTATTTTTATTTTTTTTAATGTTTTTTTATCATAGATATTTCCTCATTAGTTGTGTCATTCTAGTCGTTAAAAATAACCATTCTCCTACAATTACTTTATCGGTAGCAGTAATTTATAAACCCTTTTTCGTGTAAATTTTTTTAAATATTTGTATTCAATTTTCTTTTTTTTTTAAATATCCGCTTGCGTGCCTCTAACATTTTTGTAGATCTTCAGTAGTCATTAAATACTTTTTTTTTCGATAAGATCTGCAAACTTCTTCTCTTCAAAAAAATTAATTTTCACGCACTTTTTATTTTTTTTATTTAAATTTGTTGTATCAAATATATTTTTATTTTTGTAAATGTTTTTTTATTGTGGTATATATATTCATGCTTACTAGTTGAAGACTTCGACTTAGAATATAATGTCGATTATGGCTTTAAAGTTTGAGCTGCAAATTTACAGTATTTTTTTATACCATTTTTATTTTATTTCCTTTAAGTTGTTTTCAACAAATTTATTCAAATTTATCAACAGCTAAAGATTTTATCACTATCACTATTTTGCACTATCATATCATCTCTTGAACATTTTTAAGTATCAACGAATACGAAATTTTAAATCCTTGGATTTCCGGTTTATATTTGGCAATTTTAAAAATATATAATATTGCAGAAGCACGCTGCTTAAAAGCGATTGATGAAACAACACATTTATCTGAAAGCAGATTATTTTTATTTTATTCTTAAATTTTTTTTTTAACATTAACGCAATTTAAATGTGTTAAGGGATCAACTCAGTTAAGGAGTAAAATTCTAATTTTTGTTCACCTTGACCTTTTGTTCAGGAACAAATCGAGTTACTAACTGAATGGTCACCCCATCGAGGGACCCATGGTCACTTCAGCTTTCGAATATAAGTCCTCTTATTCTAAGATCAGATCGAGTTTTTTTTTGTTCCCATTTAAACAGCCAACGGAAAATATCGCATAATTTGTATTAATTTTTACTAGGCTGTAATTGGTATCGATTTTGATTTGGGGAGTTGCTTTGACTTCGATTGCTCATTGAAGCATCGAGTACTTGGGGTCTGGAGACTATATAAGCAGCACAGGACTCCAGCCAGCTCATTCGTCTCTAGCTTTAGCTAGTAGACGGATCAATTCTGTCTCTTTTTTTTGCTGCTTTTTTTTGATTTTTTTCTTGTTTACTTTTATTTATATAAAAATTTGTTTTCTGGTGAAATTTTTAGGGTAATTTTTTTAATATCCTCATTAGTTTTTAAATAATTTTCGTCGATAAGATCTGCTAGCTCCTACTCTTCAAAAAATTCATCTTCACGCACTTTCAATATCAATTTTTATTTAATTTTTTAAATGTTTTTTTATTGTGGTATATATTTTCATATATTGCTTACGTCATCCGGGCCTAGTAGAAGAATATTATTGCTTCGACTTAGAATATAATGTCGATTATGGCTTTAAAGTTTGAGCGGCCAATTTAAAGTATTTTTTTTTACCATTTCTCATTTGGAACGATTTCCTTTCATAAGTTGTTTTCAACAAATTTATTCAATTTTATCAACAGCTAAAGATTTTATTACTATCACTGTTTTCCACTATCACATCATCTCATTCCTTTTATGCTGTGTAGTTTTTTTATTTTTATTTTTTTTATGTTTTTTTATCATAGATATTTCCTCATTAGTTGTGTCATTCTGGTCGTTAAAAATAACCATTCTCCTACAATTACTTTATCGGTAGCAGTAATTTATAAACCCTTTTTCGTGTAAATTTTTTTAAATATTTGTATTCAATTTTCTTTTTTTTTTAAATATCCGCTTGCGTGCCTCTAACATTTTTGTAGATCTTCAGTAGTCATTAAATACTTTTTTTTTCGATAAGATCTGCAAACTTCTTCTCTTCAAAAAAATTAATTTTCACGCACTTTTTATTTTTTTTATTTAAATTTGTTGTATCAAATATATTTTTATTTTTGTAAATGTTTTTTTATTGTGGTATATATATTCATGCTTACTAGTAGAAGACTTCGACTTAGAATATAATGTCGATTATGGCTTTAAAGTTTGAGCTGCAAATTTACAGTATTTTTTTATACCATTTTTATTTTATTTCCTTTAAGTTGTTTTCAACAAATTTATTCAAATTTATCAACAGCTAAAGATTTTATCACTATCACTATTTTGCACTATCATATCATCTCTTGAACATTTTTAAGTATCAACGAATACGAAATTTTAAATCCTTGGATTTCCCGTTTATATTTGGCAATTTTAAAAATATATAATATTGCAGAAGCACGCTGCTTAAAAGCGATTGATGAAACAACACATTTATCTGAAAGCAGATTATTTTTATTTTATTCTTAAATTTTTTTTTTTAACATTAACGCAATTTAAATGTGTTAAGGGATCAACTCAGTTAAGGAGTAAAATTCTAATTTTTGTTCACCTTGACCTTTTGTTCAGGAACAAATCGAGTTACTAACTGAATGGTCACCCCATCGAGGGACCCATGGTCACTTCAGCTTTCGAATATAAGTCCTCTTATTCTAAGATCAGATCGAGTTTTTTTTTTGTTCCCCCTTATTTTATTTTTATATATTTCCTCATTAGTTGTATCATTTTATGTCGTTAAAATAACTCCTCTTCTCCAATAGTTCATCGGTAGCAGTCATTTAAAACCCCTTTTTTTTGAGTAATTGCTCTAAAAATATTTTCATTCATTTTTTGTTTGTTTGTTTTATAATTGTAGACGTGATTAAAGTATATCCTCTTTAGTCGTTGGGTTAATCTTCCTGAATTTTTTATTTTTCATTTTTTTCAAAAGTTATTTTTTATTTATATGTTTATCCTCTTTAGTTGAATTATTTTGGGTCGTTATGATCTGCAAGCTCCTCCTCTTCAATAGGTTCATCTTCTCGCATTTGATTTGACTTAATTCAAATGATATGGATGTGGACGACATGTGATTCCAGTTAGACGGCGCGGCACGATGAAATTCAGTTGGATCTATGCGGCAGAGTTACTGGAAACTGGAGGACAACTCGCATCCGTGCCACCTTAAGAAGCTACGATGGACATTTGAACAGTTTTATAGTCCACACCAAATTGAATACAATGAGCTTCTTGAATAAAAAAGAATTTTGTTAATAAGTCACACACAGCTTGTTTTTATTCCATTGCCACATCCACCAGCTCTTATGACAAAACCCAATATACCTACAGTAAAAGCTCTCTTTGGCGGACAAGAGGGGAGTTCACCTATGAGGGATTGCCTGATTTATATATATGTATAAATCTTTTTAAATAACATAATATGTTCATATTGTGTGTAATACATATAAGGAAGCGTCGGAGACCTCCAAAAGTTAATTCTAGTATGCTAGGATGACAAAACTAATTGATCTGACCATGTCCGTCGGTCTGTCTGAATGTATGTCTGCAAACTAGTCCCTCAGCTTTTGAGCAATCGCGATGAAACTTTGCTCAGAGACTTATTGTTCGAAGGGACAGCACATATGGCGGAATCGGCCAGATCGGACAACTATATCCTATAGCTGCCACACAACTGGATGTCGGCTTAAGCCATATATCCCATGTTTTAAAAACTATCGTTTTTAATTTCCTTGTACACCTGAATATCGTTATAGCTCATCAATGTTTAAAATGTGGTTTGATTGAAGATAACCCTTATTCACTTGATTTCATTAGCTAGAGATTCATGAATAGCCATATTAGGGTGATACACTTTCCGTTAGGCTAGTTTTCAATGTAATTACGTATAAAGAAAGTGACTGAAATTCCAGATGTCCACACCAAAAAAAAATAGTGTACGACTAAAGCTAAATCCTTGTTAAAGTATGTGATAGAGCCAGAGCTTAGATAGTTCAGAAAGGTGTGCTATAAATTGGTCATAGCCTCATGATGCCTTAATCCAGCTGTGCAGCAGTGCAAGGCTAAGTAGTATGTTAAGTTTGTCCTGCAAATTCTCCACGGATACGCAACTCGAAAGGCAACTCGAACCACACACGGAGAGCAGCGAACATGTTGCAAGCACAAGTTCGAGCCGGCCATCAACCTTGGCCAAGGGTTGGCAGCGACGCCAGCAGCGCTGCCAGCGTCGGCGCCGACGTCGACTGCGACTGCGACTGCGGCCCACACATGCGCCGGCCAAAAGCATGTGTGCGAGTGTCGGACACTCGTCGGTCGAGCAGTCGTTAGATTCCAATTGGAATTGAAGTTGCCGCCCCGCCAGTTGGGTGGCCAGTTATGTTGGATTGGTCACTTTGCTGGGCTGTTTTTGGGGCCAAGTTGCGCGTCCAGTTGCTGGCGCTCGCATGGCCAGCTGGCCAATGGGGCTACACTGGGCAGCGGCAGCGGCAGCACAGGACTCGCTCTCAAGCTCTCCATCTCTTTCACGCTCGCTTGATTGCAACATGTGTGCGTGTGTGTGTGTGCGTGTGTAATTTGCATTTGGAGGGCGACACCTGGCGGCTTGCTGCGAGCGCCGCAAAGTAGGCTAACATTTATGCGCTTGCAGCGATCGCTGATCAAGTTGCGCTGCCTACTTTTGTGCGCTGCCATAATTTTTTATAGCACGCGATCGTTGGTGGAGGGAAATGGAAAATGCGTTTGTTGTTTACAGTTTTTGCAATTTGTATGTATTTTTGTATTTGTATTTTGTAACACAGACAACTATTTTTAATTAATAATTTACGCTTTTTGTATTTATTATTATTGTTTATGTTCAAAAAATTACACACACTTGAAAAATATTTGGTTTTTTCGTTTTGGTTTTTTTTTTGTTGAAATTTTTACTTATAAATTTTTTAGTTGCACATTTTACGCATTTTGTCATTCGTTTCGTTCGTTTACAACAGTTTTTTTTTTGTTTGGTTTTTGTTTATTTTTTTTAGTTTTAAGTATATTTTTTGTGCTTTGTTTGCTGTTTTTTTTTATTATTTTTATTTAGTATAAAGTTTTTTGTTTTTTTTTATTCTTTTAATAGCTATAATTAAATTTTCTAAATTTTTATGATAGTTTTTAGTTTGCTTGCTGGCTATTCTTTTTCATTTTGTGTGGTTTTTTGTTGCAGCTGCTATTTTCAATTTCGATTTCAAGTTCAAATTCTTGTTGCTCCGCTTGTGTTTGTTGCTGTTAACAAAGAAAAATAAATAAACAGGGAGAATCAACTGAAATTATGAAAGAAAAATGTTGTTTGTTGTTTAAATAAAACATAAATGTTGTATGATTTTTATATTTGCGTTTTTTATTCAGTTTTTCTTGGTTTTAAATATTAACTATATAGGTATATAGATGTATATATACTATATATATATATGTCTTGTCTGAAACACAGTGCATTGTTGCTCAGTTTTAAGAATTTCATTTAAAAAACCTTTCCACACTTTTCTTATGCATGCTATCTCTTTCGCTCTCAATATCCTTCACTCGCTACGCTTTTCTAATAAATTATGCACGATAAACTTCATAGTTGGGTTTACGAATAAAAATTGCTTGTATTATTGCAGCAGCCACTGTGAGGGGTGAGGGGTATGTTTTTTAGGGGTCGGTATTTGCGTGTGTGTGTGTGTGTGTGTGTGTGTGTGTATGAGTGTGTGCTGCAATAGTAGAAGCAGTTTTCAACGCGGGGTTTTTATTTTGGGGAAAAATTTTAGATCCAAAGAAAACGAAAAACAAAGGAAAGAAAAATACAAAAACAAAGTTTAAACTATTTTTTCCGTCCTCCCCTTTTCGAATTCGATTTGAATTTTGTTCGCCAAAAAAATTTGTACTAAAAACAATTATTAAATATTAATCAAAACGATTTTTTTTTCAATCAAATAACGAAAATCAACAGCAAAAACATTTTTGCAAAAAAAAGGTTCATTTTTCGATTTACTCGTGTTCTCTCTCTTTTTCTCTCGCGCTCCTTCTCTCTCTCTTTCTCTTTATCCGAATCGCTCTTAACGCTTTTGTCTTTTTCATTTGCAAGAAAAGAAATACATACGTTAGTTCCTCAGTCTTCTAAATCTAGTTGTTTGTTTGTTGTTTGTTGTTGTTGTTGTTTGTTTGTTTGTTTGTTACGGTTTCGCTTTCTATAATTGTTAATTGCTTTTCGCTTGAAGTTTTACGTACAAATTTCATTATTTTTCATACAGAATTTTTCACGTGTCTTCTAAATCGCCTGCTTTTAAATTTTGTGTATTCTTTGTTTGCAACTCGTCGATTCTTATGCTAATTGTTTAAAAAAAAAGTTGTGTTTACATTTATAGATTTATTTATGTATGTACGTAAAAAATTTGATTATTTTCGGTTTTTAAATTACATTTAATAATAGAATTATTTTCTATGCAAAAATGTCTCGAAATTATATAAAAAAAAAGTTATGTATATATATATATATATATATATATATATATATGGGTGTATATATATATATATATATAAATAATAATATAATAATTATAGTTAAAAAGATTTTTTTATACAAGTGTTGCTCTTTAGTGCCTAGATATCTAGATTTACTAAAATGTACATCGATGTTTAACAAATACGCGATCTTAAAACACACAAAAAAAAGAGTCATATATGTGTATGTGTATGTATATGTATATGTATATGTATATGTATATTTATATATATATGTATATACTATATATATGGGCATATATAGTAAACTTTAGCGCAGATTTTGCTTAAATATTTTGTGGCTCGCGGGGAGCCCATGTCGTGTGGTTTTTTGTTTTTATTATTTTTCTCATTTTTTAGATTTACTTTTAGTTGGTTTTTGTTTTGTTTTTTTTCGTCACATAGTTGTAGTATTTTTTTGTTTTTTTTAGTTTTTTTATCTTTAGTATTTTTGTGTTAGTTTTGCGTTTATACAAAGTTTTACTTAATTGCTATAAATACACTGGAAAAATGTGTCACTGGCGCAGTTGCAGCCAAAAATTTGTAATTTCTAAAACTGTTTTAATTTGTTGTTTTTTTTGTTTTGTTTTGCATTTATATAAATTATGTTTAAAATTAAAAACAAAAAAATAAAAGAAAATTATAAAAGTTGTGAAAAACTATATTAAATATAAGTAATTTTTGTTGTATGTTTTGTTTACGAATGAATACGTATACATATATATATATATAAATGTGTGTGTGTATAATAATAAAAAAAAGGCAAAAAAAATGCATTAAAATTATATTACATAACGGTTATTGCTTTGGTATTAAATGCCTCTGGTCGTGTTTAAGTTGCCTGCAAAGGAGCAGCTTCGTGGGAAGGGGGGTTACTGTGGGGGCTGAAGAGGAGGGGGCGTGGCCACGACAACTGCAATACAAGCTTTTAGAAAGTTGCAGTTGAGAGAGTCCGATAGAGAGGGGGTCGGGAGTGGAGGGCTGTATCATAACCGTACGATAACTGCGCTAGATATATTTCTATATATATATATATATATGTACATAAAGGGGGAGTGGGGGCGCTGAGAAGGGGGTGTGGGTGTGGGGGTGGGGCTGCAACATCTTTAGAAGATGCGCGACATGAGGCGACTGCGGCTGCTGGCCAACTGCGGATGGTGGTGCGGCAGTTGCTGTTGCTGCTGTTGCTGCTGCTGCTGCTGTAGTTGCTGCTGCTGCTGCTGTTGCTGCTGTTGGTGGTGCGGATGGTGGGGGTGTCCCGGCGGCAGCAGCACATGCGGATGTTGCTGCAGCAACAGCTGATGCGGATGTGGAAGCGGATGCGGATGTGGATGTGGATGCGAATGCGGGCTGCTGCTCCAGCTGCTAAAAAGTCATGCCTCCTCCTTGAGCGAAATGGAAGAGTGCGCCGGCAGGCTGGAGGATGCATTCGAATCATTATCGCCACTCACGCTGCCCGCCAGCGACAGATTGTGTCCGAATTGCGGTGGAAAGCCAACGGCCACGCCCATCGCGCACGGCGGCGACAGCTGCGACTGCGACGGCAACTGTTGCTGCTGCTGCTGCTGTTGCTGCTGTTGCTGCTGCTGTGCCTGAGCGGCTGCCTGCAACTGTTGTGCGGCAGCAGCCGCCTGGGCGGCAGCAACGGCGTTGGCCGCATTGGCCGCAGCAGCGGCTGCCTTGCCCTGGTTGACGACGCACTTGCGCATGTGCTTCTCGAGGGTGGAGGGTACGCTGAAGGGCATGTCGCAGAAGCGGCAGCGGTACACATCCTTGCCGGTGCGTCCGTGCGTCTTCATGTGGCGCGTGAGCTTGGAGCTCTGGGCGCACGCATACGAGCAGAGCTCGCACTTGTACGGCTTCTCGCCGGTGTGGCTGCGACGGTGCACGGTCAGGTTGGAGCAGTTCTTGAAGACCTTGCCGCAGAACTCGCAGGTGTCGTTGCGCTGGCGGCTCTCCTTCTTGAGCAGCGGTCCTTGCAGCAGCGAGTTGGCGCCGCCCAGACCCAGTGGCTTCAGCTTCAGGTTCTCGAACAGCGCCTCGTTGCGGTGCAGGGCGGACATGCCCCACCAGTCGCCGCCATCGATCTTCATGCGCTTGGACAGCTCGAAGGGATTGGGAAACGGATTGAACAGCGGCACCTGCGAAGGCGCATCCTGCGGCTGCTGCTGCTGCTGCTGTTGCTGCTGCTGCTGCTGGAACATGTTGCAGTTCTTGGCGAACTCGTCGCGCAGTCGCAGCGCGGCCACTGGCAAGCCATTGAGCTTGTCGCCCAGTGGTTGGGCGGCGCCACCGCCACCTCCGCCATTCGCTGATCCTGCACCGCTGCGATTGTTGTTGTCCGCAACGGCAGCGGCGGCGGCGGCGGCAGCGGCCACAGCGGCGGCCTCCTTGCGACCGGACTCCTGCAGCGCCTGCTTGTACGCCTCGGAGTACTGAGCGATGTTCGAGAGGCCGAACTTATCCATGAGCTCGCCCACCAGCGACGTGGCGCCGGAGCTGGTCGTCTTGGGGCTCTGGCTCTTGCCATCGATGCGATTGTTCACGCTCAGATCCTCGGCCTCGTAGTCGACGTCGTCGCAGTCGTCGAGCTCATCCTCGTCGTCGTCCTCGCCATCGGCATCGGCATCCGCATCGGCGTCCTCGTCGTTGAGCTCCTCGTCGGACTCATCCGGATTGGGATCCTCGTCGTTGTCCGCCTCGTTTGTCTCCAGCGAGTCGGCATTGCTGCCGCCATCGTGGCCATCCTGATTATCGCCACCGTCCTGGCCCTGATCCGCCGGACTGCGATGCACCCGCATGTGCTTCATCAGCTTCTGGATGTGCGAGCACTCAAAGTCGCAGGCGGTGCACTTGTACGGCTTCTCGCCGGTGTGCGTCCGCTGGTGGATGATCAGATTGTTCTCGTACCGGAACTTCTTGTCGCAGTAGCCACACGAATAGCAGCTGGACTCCAGCTCCGAGTCGCGTTCCCCGTCCGCTTTTCCGGCTGGTGTGGGTGTGCTGGCGCAACGGGGCGTCGACGTTAGCTGTCCGTTCTCAACGCTGATCTTCTCCGGCGGCGTTGTTGTTGTGCCGGCAGCCGCGGCGGCGGCAGCGGCGGCGGCGGCAGCAACTGTTGCTGCTGTGCTGGGCGAGGGGCTCGCAAAGCGCGGCGATTGCTTCTGTCGTGGACTCGGCGAGCTCGAGTTAACAATGTTGCCAGCTCCAGGGCTTGTTGTGCCCGCAAGCTGACGCAATCGCTGCGAGTAAAAATCCATCTGCTGCGGTTCCAGATTCA
Organism: Drosophila flavopinicola; assembly: GCA_035042425.1. Classification (NCBI taxonomy): domain Eukaryota; kingdom Metazoa; phylum Arthropoda; class Insecta; order Diptera; family Drosophilidae; genus Drosophila; species Drosophila flavopinicola. The sequence continues at coordinate 337,299 of JAWNLL010000429.1, forward strand.
GGCTGGCAGCGGGACTCAGTGCGGCAGCAGCTTGTTGATGTTGCTGCTGCTGCTGCAGCTGTTGTTGCTGCTGCTGTTGTTGTTGCTGCTGCTGCTGCTGTTGCTGCTGCTGTGAGCTAAGCGAAGGCGGCGGCAGTGCAGCGGGCGGCACAGAGCCACGCTGGCTGCTGTTGCTCGAGGGTGGCCGCTGCTCAACGGGATTAGGAACGTTGACAGCAATTGCCTGAACAGGTTGCTGCTGCTGTTGTCTGCTGCTGCTGCTGCTGCTGTGTGTTAGCATTGAACTGCGCCTGGGCGGCGGCAGCGGCGGCGGCCAGATTGAAGCCATGATGGCGGAACTGCTCGCTGACCAGCTGCTCCATGCGATAGTGGTCGGCGGGCGTGGGGCGGCCGAACAGCGGCGACACGCTAGGAACTACATTGCTCTGCGACAGTGCCGGGGGCAGCGGCATGCGCAGCAGCTGGAAGGGATTCGGGTGCAGTGCATCCGGCGGCGCCAGCAGCGCATGATGACGCATACCAGCTGCGAGTGCTAGATTCTGTTGTTGCTGTTGCTGTTGTTGCTGCTGCTGCTGCTGCTGTTGTTGTTGTTGCTGCTGCTGCTGCTGTTGCTGCTGCTGCTGTGCACGCTGCTGCTGCTGCAACAGCTGCTGCGTGGGTGAATTGCCGCTGCTGCTGCTGCTGACATTGCTGCTGCTGCTGCTGCTGCTTGTGTTCGCTGAGCCAGCAGCAATTGTTGCTGCTGCGGCGCTGCTGTTGCTGCTGCTGCGCTTGGGCGCTGGCGACGGCGACGTGCGACACCGATTGCGACTGAGACTGCGATGCGGACTGCGAGGCAACTGCCTGTGCCATGAGCGCGTGCAGCGGCAGCGGCAGCGAGACGCCACCAACAACACCAACAGTTGCTGCCGGGCTGATGCTGCGATTTGGACTGACGCTGATGGCGGAGCAGGATGCGGAGCAGGAGGCGGCGGCGGCGGCTGCTGCTGCTGCTGTTGCTGCCGCATTGAGGGCGGCGGGCGTGGCCACAGTCAAGGTAGCGCCACAGCCGCCCGTCTCCACATAGATCTTGACGCCGTGCGAGTGCTGCACGTGCTGGATGAGGCGCCACGCGGATGTGTAGCGGGTCTTGCATGTGGAGCACGTGTAATTGCTGGGCTCTGCAACGAGATGGAGATGGCAGGTGGAAAGAGATGGGGCATGTTTAGTCATGTTGTCAGTCAAATAGTCAAATATGTGGAAAGTGGCAGGAAATGAGGCTGCCAGCAATTTGCCAGATTAATTATTAATAAATATGCTGCTGGATGCCAGAGCTAACATGCAGCGGGGCCAGAGGCGCAACGGGGGCAGGGGGACAGGCATGGCGGCGAATTTATTTATTTATTGATTTTGCAAACACACACACACACTCAAACACACACGCTGGCTGCTGTTGCTGGCGTGCATTGCATACAAATGGGCGCGCACAACAGCAACATCGACAGCAGCAGCCGCAGCAACATCGACAGCAGCAGGTGCCCCAAACAGGCAGCAGGATATTGCCCACATACACACAAGCACACACACACACACACGCACACTGTGTCGTAATAGTTTTTTATGTTGTGTTGCTTGCGGTTTGTCGCGACGTTTGTTAATTTGCCACGGAAACCGAAAATGAAAAAGCATACATCCCAACCCAACCGAAAACCACCCACAAGCAAAAGTCACCCACATGTCCTGCGGCGGAAATTACACACACACACACACACACACAAGCACACACATGTGTCCATAACTATCGATGTGTGAGCGAGGGGGAACGCAACAGATGCGATTTTTAAAATGAAAAATGTAAAAATGTGAAAATTGGCTACGGGCAACAAAAAAAAAAACACACAAAAACACAGATGACAACGAAAATACAATAAACAAGCAGTGATGAAAGCCAGTGCAAATAAAACAGCAACGACTAGAGTATATGCTATATAGAGCAAGGATGAGAGAGCTTTAAGTATCATTTTATATATTCCATGGAATTTGAGAAATTTCACAACTTTTAGCTTATGAACTCTCAAAAGTATGCTAAGAGGCAGGACTGCGATATGAGGCAAATGTTTAAATGATAGGCAAATATATATGATGATATGATACTATATACGCCGGAGTGTATGAGATATATTTCTCTGAACAAATTTGAAATTTTAGCGATAAAAGATTTGTTTGAAAGTTATGTTAAGCTATTGTTTTTACTACTTCAAGCAATAGATATATTTGAATGCCCTATGCTTGCTATCATGTCCTTGCTACCAACTAGCCAACAATGTGTAAGCACCCTGTATAGGAGAGGGTATTGGCACGTACATAGACAAAAGAAGCGAAGCAGACGTGGTCCAGGCGATAATCGGAGCTGCTGTTGTTGCTGTTGTTGTTGCACAGGTCAACATATGTCGCCACTGTCGCTGGCCATGCGGCTTGTGGCATGCGGGCAACAAGGTGTTAATGCGCAACTATTAGAAGCGAACTACCCCCAACAAGAACAGCAACAGCAACAGCAACAGCACACAACAACTAAAGGCACTGTGTAAAAACGGAAAAGTTGCGACACGCACTTTGCATTTAAATGACGCTTAAAAAAAGGCAGCCAAAAAAAAAATGAAAATGAAAATGAAAATGCGTTATGAAAAAGGAATGGGGAAAACGCATGTCGCACACGAGTCCAAACATCGATACACACACACACACACACACACACACACTTTTGCTTTTCTTTTGTGTAGTTTTTCGTATATTTTGTGCGTTTTTTATGGCGTTGCGCGCTTCTTCACTTTTACCGCTGCTTCCTGTCAAAGGTGAGAGAGCGTGTGCTGAACATGATTTGGCCACGAACCCTGATCCTGATCCTTTGGCCATGCGGGCCGGCCGGCAGCAGGAAATGCAAATGAATCTGACAGATACATAATTCGTATTCGAAAGGGTTGGAGGCTCTTTAGTGCTTTAGGGGTTAGGGGTTGCTAAAGGGTTAACACGTCTGCTCCTGCTACCTATTGTTGCCGCCGCTGCTGCTGATCATGATCATTATCAGTTTCGAGCACATCATGATTGTCATAAAAAACGAGGCAAAACTTGTCGAAAAAGGATCCTTTTTATTTATATTTTTATTTGAATTTTAATTTCCATCAATTTACGTGTTGTTGGCTTAGACGCGCGCGTTGCGCACGCGCCAAGCGCGCAGCCTTTATCCTTTATCCTTGTTGTTGTTAGCCTGTTTGCCTGTCTGCCTGTCTGCTTGTTTGTTCGTCTGTGCGTTTGTTGCCTGTGCCTGGCACGTTCTGATTTTGGCAGCTCTGTCAGCTGCCGCTGCTCGCACATGCTGGCATTGTGCTGGCGGGAGTCAGGACGCCAAACTCCGAGCCGAGCTGAGTCGCAATCTCAAGTGAGCCGAGTGACTGCATTCAAAGCAGCTCAGACGGAAGCGAGCAGAACGGAGAACAAAGCTAAAAAGACGCAGAGCAGAACACAAGACAGCGCTAAACAAAAAAGACGGAGACTCGCAGCGCTGAGGACTTTGCCAGGAAATGGCAAATTGACCGCCTGCTGCAAAAGTGGAGCCAGGAAGTGCGCCAGGACAACGGCGCGTATGAGCAATATGGAAAGGGGCGGACAGCAGCAGCAGCAGCAGCGGCAGCAATACAAAACAGTAGAAAAAAGGGTTGCACAGTAATGGGATAATTGTTGCAGCTTTTTGCGCAGCCAGGCGCTGTTGTTGTCGAGTGTCCTGCGGGCTCCTGCGGCGATTTGCATGGCTCGACCTTTGCCTAAGCCTCTCGCTGCGCATCCTTTCTCGTCTCGCCTCGTTTTTTTTCCACTGTGCGAGTGTGTGTGTGTGTGTGTGGCGCACAAAGCAAGGCGCGCGTAATCCTTTCGGTGGGTGGACGTGAAATTGCATGAGCCGAGCGCATTAGCCATTGATTTCGATATTGAAATGTTGGCCAGGTGGTGCGAGTGGTGCGGGTGGTGTCCTTTTTTTGCTGTTGCTGGCTTGCAAAAAGGGGCGACACTAATGCCTGGCTTAGTGCCAGCATGAGTCAATAATTGAATGCGAGTGCGGTGAACAACACTGGCTTTTTATATATGCTGCTTCAAATGGGTTCAAGCGCTGTTGTCCTTTTGCTGACCTCCGACCTGTGAGCAACAACAGCCTGCCGCTGGCTTCTGATGGTTTTTCATTGCTGCTGCGGTCGCGACACGCTGCGCACTCGAAAGTGCGCCAGCAAATTGATAATTAACATGACGCACTCAAACACACACCCACACACACACACACACACACACACACCAACACACACACACACAGTCAGTCAGTCAGTCAGGTACTCACACACATGCTGACAGGCAACAGCGTAAAAAGCGACAACAAAAAACCATTCGCGACATCGCAGCAAATATTTCCATTTTCCCCATTTTGCTGACAGTTTTTCACAGGCAGTGTGGTGGGTGGGGGTGGGGTGGGGAAAGTGGGGTTAGTAGCTATGGCAGCCGTCGCTCCATATTTATAATTACCAAATGGACAACAATTGGATGCGAGGACAGCAGCAACAACAACAACAACAACAACAACAACAGCAACAGCCGCATCAACAGCAACTTGCAAATGCGACAAGCAACAACAGCAAAAAAAGACCAAAAAATAGAAAGAGCAAGAAAAGGCAGCGGCAAAAAAGAAATAAGGAAAATAAAACAATGCGTAATTAACGTGACAGATACAGATACAAATGCATACGTATATCTACATATATATATATATATATATATATATATATGCATTTGTAACTGTAACTGTAACTGTATCTGTATCTGTATCTGCGGCTGCTGCGTTGAAGTGCTGACAGTTTTGCATTGTCAGGAGTCAAACAACTTTGTTGTCAGTGTGACTTTTGTTGTTGCTGTTGTTGTTGTTTGGCGCGCTCGTGTCAAAAGCTGCAAAGTTCAAGGGTTAAATTGCGACAATGTATGCGTGTGTGTGTGAGTGTGTGTGGCTTTCAAGCAAACCTGTGAAATCAGAGGAAACAGCATTCAAGCGAATGACAAGCATGCGTCAAGCTTTGATTGAGTGACTGAGTGAGTGCAGCATGTGAATAATATGTGTTTGGCTTGCGACACATTGAAAGGCAGCGAAAAGTTTGTAATTTGCATATGCACGAGTGTATTCATGAGTGTATTCGTGAGTGCATTCATGGGTAAATCACAACTAGTAAGCGCTAGCAATAAATAAGTCATTTCCCATAATTGATCATGACTACACTCATGAGTGTATTCACAGGTATTCATGTGTGCATTCAAAGGTACATCAGATCTAGCATAAAATTGTATCGCTTTTTTTCAATACAACTCATGGCTGCACTCATGAGTGTATTCACAAGTATTCACGAATAGTCATGAATGTATTCAAAGGTAAATAAATAAGTAAGCAATTGCCCATCGTTGATTATGACTGCACTCATGAGTGTATTCACAAGTATTCATGAGTACATTCAAAGGTAAATCCGATCTAGCAATAAATTGTATCGATTTTTTTTGCATACAACTCATGAGACTATGCACAAGTATTCACGAATAGTCATGAATGTATTCATGGGCAAATCTTTACATTAGCTTGCATGCATGGATGCACTCATGACTAGTTGAATGCAAATGCAACAGGTTAGCTGCCACACACTCAATCACACACACTCAAACAGTGTTCGAGTGCCCGCTGCGTGCACTCATTCAATCAGTCACTCAATCGGCCAACGATTAGCTGTCAATTGCTCAATTGAAACGCTGGCACGTGCCGAACTTTGACCCCTGGCCACGTGTCAATGCGGTGGTCAAGTCACCAACAACAACAACAACAACAACAACAACATCAGCAATATACTAAACTGACCGCCTGAATCGTTGGCACAACTTTCCCTCAGCCCTAAAACCCGTTTCCTTTAACTTCGACTTCTTCTCGACTCAACTCGACTCGACTCGACTCCGACATTCAGTCGTCTTTTGTGCGTGTGTCAAGTCCAGTTTCAGTTTCAGCTTCAGCTTTGCATTCACATTCAGATTCACATTCACATTCACATTCACATTCGTGTGTGCGCTGCTATCCTTTGTCCACTCAAGTGGTTCCTTCTGCTCCAGCCCGCTCTTCGCTCACATTCCTTTGCGTTCTGCTTTAAATTAACCCCGAGGGCAGCTCGACTTCTGTTTGTTGCTGCCACAGCTTCAGCTACATCTTTGTCCTGTTGTGTCCTGTTAGCTTTACCCTGCCCCTGCCCCTGCCCCTGCTCTCTCTCTCTCTCATTCTGCTCGTTATTGTTTTTATTGCTGTCTTTTGGCTTTGGCTTTTCATCAGCTTCATCAACGTTCGCATTTGCATGGAAAAATGTCAAAGTCAAAGGCCAGCAGCAGCAGCAGCAGCCGCGTGACAATCGAATCCCTCTCTCTCTCTCTCTCTCTCGGTCTCTTTGGCTGTTGTCCGAGTGTCCTTTTGGTCCTGCTTCACTTCAGCCTTATCAGCAGTCGCGCTTTGATGTCGCTCACGTTCCCATTCCTTTTTTTTTGCCGCATGTCCTTCCACTTTTTTTGCTCATATTATTTATATTTTTTTTCTTGCTGCTGCATAAACAAAGCGTTTTACAGCGCAATTGGTCAGAAAGTGGTGGTGTGGGTGAGTTCAAGGATTGGGTCGGTGGCGGCGGCAGCTGTGTGTGTGTGTGTGTGTGTGTGTGTGTAAATGCAGCCGCAGCTGCAGCTTATCGCGCGCTCAGCAGCCCCGCGGCCCGATCAGCAACGACTTATGGAACAACGGCCGCGAGTGCATATCCTTTGACACACACACACACACACACACACACGCGCACACACACACACACACACGCACATCAAACACATTTTTTAGCACAATTTTGTGTGCATCGTTTGATGTTTGCCTGGATTTTTAAATCTCTGTGTTCCGCTGGTCATTTTGTCAATGGGAGTTGGGCTGGCTGGCAGGATTCTATTTCGAATTTTCATTACGCAAATATGCGAGTGAAATGTTCTCTCTCTCTCTCTCTCTCGCTCTCTCTCTCAGTCTGTACGTTTCTCACCTGTGTGCACTGTATTCGCCTCGGCATCGACCAGCTCCATTTTGGGCCGCTTGGCCAGCGGCTGTTGGCACTCATCCAGCAGCTCATTGGACTGCGACTGCGACTGTGGATGCTGCGACTCCTGGTCATTGTCGGCCTCCAGGTCGAGCTCCTCCTCGTCCAGCTGGTCGTCATCGTCGGCGGCATAGGGCTCCTGCTTGACCTTTGGCTTGTCGTCGTGCAGCGCGCACTCCTCGCGTCCGATCAGCTGACCCCGATCCCGATCCCGGTCCCGACCCTCCGACTGGGTGCTGCGCGGACTGTGAGCGCTGCTGCTTTCCAGTGGTGCCCCAGTGGCGCTGCTCAGCGCATCGCTGTCCGCCTTGGGCGTCGTATTGTCGTTCTCTGCAAATGGAGCAGAAGCTTCCAGTTAGAGTCGCGCCAACAACAACAGCAAGATCTTGATTACATATGCATATACGTTTGCTACCCCAAACAACCAATTATTTAACGCACTTTAAACATATAAATACAAGAAAGATCTTCTCAGCTATATAGTTTAATATATACATTTACTAGATTACGCTTCAGCTTCTTTTTCTTCTAATAAAATCAAACAAATTTTGTGAGTTCTTTAATTAAATGTACATTCAATAATTTCTTTAAGTATTCTCTAGCAACTTAATGTAATCAAAATCTACTCGGATTCCTTGTTTGTCAATTGCTTTTCTTTATACTTAGTTTTGGCAATAGAAAAAAGTACTTTAGTAATATATTGGTAATTCAATTAGTTACATTAATATATGAATTTTTTTAATATGAAATAATTTTATGATTGAAATCAAATTTCAATAATTGGCAAAATATTTAGAAATACTTTAAATAAAATATACAAATAAAAAAAAATACTTTCAGTTAAAGGTTACTCTGATGGCTTTATAATGCATATAGAACTACGATGCTGGCAATTATTGGGAGCATAAAAGTGCTCTTTACTATCTGTTCAGGATATTTGGAAATATAACAAACTGGTTAAGCGATCAGTTTCCATGTGAGCTATACACAAAGAGAAGCATAGTGCTAAAAGCCTAGATAGTAGTTGATATACATATGCCCTATAAGATTAGATACCAAAGAGTTGACTTACCATCTACGAGGCGCTTGGGCGTGCTGCTGGCGCCATCGGCTAGCAGATCGGCCGGACTCGGCGGCGGTGTGTGGATGCGTGAACCGCTTGCTGCACTGCTTGCGACGGCGGCCGCCGCAGCGGCAGCCGCTGCCGTCGCCGCCGCCGCCGCAGCGGCTGTGGCAGCTGCCGCATTGGCTGCCACAGCAGCAGCAACTGTTGCTCCCGTGCCGGCAGCCGGCGCGGACTTGCGGCCAGTGATGGGCGCCGAGATGGAGGGCCGTCGATTGACCAGACTGAGGGGCCGTCCCTCGTCGGCGTCGCGATCCATGCTGGGCGCCTGTGTGGTGCACTGGCCGTAGTTCTCCTTGTTGCACTGCAGCACCTTGTGCTGAATGAAGCGGACGATGTCCGACAGCGCGAAGGTCTTCTGGCAGGCGCCGCAGGTGAGGATGTCCTGCGCAGCGACCGCATCGTTCTCTGTGGAGTCGGAATCTGCAAGTGGAGCAAGCAACAAAGAGATGGGCGACCGTTAGTACGCATATCTAGCTATTGGTGGATATAGCCCCAAGTTGGCCCTTTTGCACTTGCAGTTCATAAATTTGCGCGACTGTTGTCGCTTTTATGGCTATCGATTGTTGGCCATCAATTGTGGCTTAATGCGCTGCCAAGTTGCCCCACCACATGAGCTCCACTCAATTGGGTGCTTCACAGTGGTGCGGCTCGCTGTCTAATTTACTTCTGCTTGTCGTCGTCGTCGTCGTCGTTGTTGTTGTTGTTGTCACTTTTATGGCAGCAATTGGCGGCCGACAGCCATGAATAACTTTGTGGCTACAGCGAAATCTAACTAAAGGCGGCGGCACTCAAATATGCAGAGTGCAAAAGAGCGACGAGCTAGTTACATATGTATAGACAAATGCAATATGCATTCCACGACCTATCGATAGTTTATCGGCTAACAAACTGTGATGAAAATTGTGTAAAAGCAAGCTGTAAACTATGTAAAGTGTGCTTTAAAGTAAATTAAAGCCTAATGCAAAAGCGACTATTGATTTGCTGTGCTATCGATAAATTGATCGACGAAACTAGATCTGCTTCATAGACAGTTATATCTATACCATAAGTCACAGCTTATAGATGAGATAGCTTTCTAGCATGCGAGAGTCAGCAATAAGCAGCTTTGCTTTTGCCAACCTATCGATAAGTATATTCCAGCAAGAGTATGCGTTTTGACATGTTATTTACTTGTATTGCTAGTCAGAACAGCAACAGCAGTTGGTTGGGCAATATTTGCAGGCATTTAGCGCTGTTTTAGCTGCCAATCGATAAGTCTATCTATCGATTAGCAAATCACAGATTTGGCGTAATTTGCCACGCGAAAGTCATTTGGCATTCGCTATTCGGCGTGGCATTCATTAAGCGAGCTTAGCTAAATAGCCAAGCACACACAACACACACACACACACACACGCACACACACATACAGTTAGATAGATGTGTCACAATTGATTTGCAACAACAATTTACGCGACTGGGTTTTTACGGGACCGACTAGAGGAATAGTCGAACGGCACCCATGACCAAATGGCAGCTATGACAACCCTCCCCGCCTCTGCCCTCGGCTCACACTTCCACTTTTCTATCAGACAGCAATTCACTTATTTACATATGGACACAGCTTTGGGCGCTGATAAGAGGGCGTGTGTGTGGCAAGAGTGGGGTGGGGGTGGGTTGGCTTGTGGGGTTTTGGTTACGCGGATCGATTCGCTTGCACTTTAATTTATGTATTTGCGCGCGCCCAAATAACCAAAGCAACAGCAACAACAACAGCAACTTCACCCCAGCAAAAACCACACAGCTCGGCGAATGTAATCTCAACCCACACCCTCAACACCCCTGCTATATTTGCATGTGTGTGTGTGTGTGTGTGTGTGTGTGTGTGTAGAAAAAATGTGAACATAAATTCCAGTACCAGTGCGAATAAAATACCTAAA